>OX596290.1:22900590-23491865 GCA_951394225.1 Harpalus rufipes | reverse complement strand
CTAAGCTATCTTATGTCTACGCAAGCTATCTTATATTTAGACTATGCTAAGCTAAGATGAAGTGAGAGAGAAATATACGATCTAAGACAAAAAGTGAAAACATCGGGGGTAGTTTTCACGTGGTTTACGTGGGGGCTATGCCGACCCCAGTCGCGACCTCTAGGGTTTACGGCCTACAAACGCGAGCAAATTAAGGACAAGGGAAGCAATTATGATTATTCCTCGGCTTGGATGCAATAAAGAGCTACTCCCGATGGCATCGCCCGGCCATTCCCGATACACCTAACACCGAACGCGGTAAACCCGTGTGCTCAAACAAAGTTAAATCAAAGAAAAACTTTATTTTGTCTTTAATTATTCGTTGCCATTAAAATTAAACGATGATTACGTTGCCTCCGGATGAGGAGAGCACATAACGCCATAATAAAGCTTTCTGTGTAAGCATTCAGGTTTGTTTAAAACTTTTCTCATTTGAGTCTAGCGGTTAAAGCGTCCAATCTAGAGCAGCGGCCAGTACGAACGATGGTCAGCACTGGTACAAAAGAATTAAACTGTCCCTAGAAACATTCACACAAGTATGAAGCGATCAACCAGAATATAGGTTTCACATGGCGTTGTGAATGCTATACATATCAGTCCACTCAATTATGGAAATCGCGCACGAATCCTGCCTAACCATTCCACTAACCGTGATATTAATAAATAAATAATAAAAAAATAAGGAAACCCGAACCCACAAACAAGTTTCGAATCTCACACCCCCTACTTCCTGATTCTCTCACCATTTGACAGCAAGCATGCCCCGACACACCAATTCATACAATTTTTTTTTTCACATTCACTCTCCCTAGATGCCGTCTGGGCAATCAAAACGCACGATTTTATGATGAATTATCGGTAGGGAATGCACTTCAACTTTATCAATTTATTTTTAAATTTTTAAAGAAAACGCGTGTTTGCTCAACGGCGCGATGAGCCAAAGTTTAATTAAGACCTGAAAATACATTTCAAAGAACTTAAAACTAAACTACTCAAAAGTGAATAGGTATATTACAAAAAGTTTTATTTATGATAGTTAACTATTACTTATGTTTATTTGTGTCAATATTTAAACAAAAAAGTAATTTTAAATCCCTATTCACTTTTGAGTAGTACAATTTATAATCTAATATTATTCTAGTCTTCTTGATGTCCAATTCCTGAAAGATATATGCTAATTATATGGTCCCATATATTTATTTTATTTATAAACAGTCGACATTTTAATTTAAAATTGTTTGAATATTATACAGACATTCATGAAAGTTATATTTCTTTCAATGTAGTACTCAAAATCGAATTTGAGTACAAGATTTAGACATTTATAATATTTACTTTTATTGATAAACAGTCGACATTTCAATTTTAAATTGTTTGAATATAATACAGACATTCATGAAAGTTACATTTCTTTCAATGTAGTACTCAAAATCGAATTTGAGTACAAAATAATATTTCATTTCTAAGTTCTCATGGTTGAATATAAGAACAAGTTAATAATTAGGCATATAGTCATAATCCTTTGACTATAAATTCTCATGGTTGAGTATGAGAACAAAATATTTCATAAAAAAATAAAGATTCCTACCAGTTCATCCATTAATGGACCGGCTACGTCGTAGATTTGTCTGAAGATCTGGAGTGTTGAAATCCAAAGCTCGAAATCTGCATCCAAATTCTCCAAGTTTCTTGATGTCTCAGACCAGCGAAAGGTCCGCCTATTAAATAATAATTATTAATTTGTGATCTTTAAACCACTTTAAAAACTATAGGATAAAATTTCGTATGACAAACGTGTCTTCATTACACAATATACTTAAGGAAAGTAATGTTTTTTTTTCAATTTATTGTGTAAATACACGCGTACCATGCGATATTTTATCCAACAGTTTGTATTTGAAATCTGCTTTAATTTGATATTTTGAAAGCACGTTTGATAAAAAAGAATACAAAAGAAACCACCCAGTTACTACGATATTAATATATCAATGTTTATTTCAAGCAACAATTTTATATCAAGTGTGCTTTAGAAATACCAAACCAAATAACTTTTTGTCAGTTAAATAAATCTATTACATAATAACCGCGTATTTTGCACCACTCTATCCGTCGGGTAGTTATACAAATGTGCACAATTTTTCAAATAGTTATTCTAATGCAAATATTTCACGTACTATACAAAAACCCCTACAAATAAAGTTATGTAATATTTATTTTCCACATGATGGCAGCAGTTGATTAATTTTTACAAACAATATTCAATAAAATTAATTTTATAGAGCATAGCAGACGTGAGATTCAATTGACGGGAGGTACTGCTGCTCTATTTCCATTTGTAATTAGCGGGAGGTATTGTTGACAAACAAATCTAATGTTATTTTTACACTTTGATTTAGTTGGCGGGAGGTACTGTGTTTTATCCTCATTTGTAATTAATTAATTAATTTTTATTTTAAATATGAATACAGCAATAGTGACCGTATTTGTATATATGGACAAGTGGTTAAATAGTTGTTCAAAAAGGAAAATAGAAGGGTTCAAATCTGAAAAAACTATTTAATGTCTCGGAAGGGGGTTGAAATAATTCAATTTTTATTTTAAATATGAATACAGCAATAGTGACCGTATTTGTATATATGGACAAGTGGTTAAATAGTTATTCAAAAAGGAAATAGAAGGGTTCAAATCTGAAAAAACTATTTAATGTCTCGGAAGGGGGTTGAAAATATTACAATTTTTATTTTAAATATGAATACAGCAATAGTGACCGTATTTGTATATACGGACAAGTGGTTAAATAGTTATTCAAAAAGGAAGTAGACGGGTTCAAATCTGAAAAAACTATTTAATGTCTCGGAAGGGGGTTGAAATAATTCAATTTTTATTTTAAATATGAATACAGCAATAGTGACCGTATTTGTATATATGGACAAGTGGTTAAATAGTTATTCAAAAAGGAAATAGAAGGGTTCAAATCTGAAAAAACTATTTAATGTCTCGGAAGGGGGTTGAAAATATTTCAATTTATATTATAAATATGAATACAGCAATAGTGACCGTATTTGTATATATGGACAAGTGGTTAAATAGTTATTCAAAAAGGAAATAGAAGGGTTCAAATCTGAAAAAACTATTTAATGTCTCGGAAGGGGGTTGAAAATATTTCAATTTATATTATAAATATGAATACAGCAATAGTGACCGTATTTGTATATATGGACAAGTGGTTAAATAGTTATTCAAAAAGGAAATAGTAGGGTTCAAATCTGAAAAAACTATTTAATGTCTCGGAAGGGGGTTCAAATAATTCAATTTATATTTTAAATATGAATACAGCAATAGTGACCGTATTTGTATATATGGACAAGTGGTTAAATAGTTGTTCGAAAAGGAAATAGATGGGTTCAAATCTGAAAAAACTATTTAATATCTCAAGAGGGGGTTAAAAATATTTTAAATATGAATACAGTAATGTTGACCGTATTTGTATATATGGACAAGTGGTTAAATAGTTGTTCAAAAAGTAAACAAACGGGTTCAAATCTGAAAAAACTATTTAATATCTCGGGAGGGGGTTAAAAATGTTTTAAATATGAATACAGTAATGTTGACCGTATTTGTATATATGGACAAGTGGTTAAATAGTTGTTCAAAAAGTAAACAAACGGGTTCAAATCTGAAAAAACTATTTAATATCTCGGGAGGGGGTTAAAAATATTTTAAATATGAATACAGTAATGTTGACCGTATTTGTATATATGGACAAGTGGTTAAATAGTTGTTCAAAAAATAAACAAACGGGTTCAAATCTGAAAAAACTATTTAAATATCTCGGGAGGGGTTTGCTGGGTATGCTTTGAACAAATACATTCTTTTGGAAGGATATTTATTTATTTAAACTAACTCTAAAAAAAAACTAATTCTCGCCGATTTATTTACGACTTTGTAATGACTTACGACGCCCGGTATTTTAACATACATACACATTCACAATGTGCCTCGGAAAAGAAAATAAAAGAAAATATGATTATTTGAATGAAATTCAACAACATAAATCATATTTCAGGAGAAAATGAATTTACTTGTACTGTAATATAACGACTTACATTGTTGAATACGACCAGCAAGACGAATCAGCTACACAGGACGGCTCCTTGGAACATCAAACTCCAATACGGATCGGTCCCCCAGGAAACATTTTTTTCATTCACCGGAACTCTGGAACAAAAAAAAAAAATTGAAAATTCAAGTATTTCAATAATAAAACATGTTATCAGTAAAAATAACCATTAAAACAATTAAACTATTGTTTACACGTACCATTGTTGCTAATTTGTAACAATATAAAACATTTCTCTATTAAAACAATAAATATTTCAATAACAAAAAATATTTGTTCACAAGAAACAAGACTGGCGATTCGGCAGTGGCGTGACTATTAGATAATACATTTGTTGTTAATTGGTAACGTTCTTAAATGAATAAATATTAAAATAAAATTATATTTTATTTTTTAAAATAGCTATCACCTATTAATACAAAAATCATTACTGGAACTACATGTATATAAACCAACCCCAAATGTATTCGTACCCTCTGAGAAAAATATATTAACAGCAATTATTAGAAGACCGGCAGAAAAAAAATTAACAAGAAAATATTATTCATGTATTTATATTAGTATATCTTGTACCAGAGTAAAAATATTTTACAAACACCTTGTCTTCGGGGCGAATTTTAGATGTCGGAAGCCAATGGATCACATGCCGGCATTCTACTAACGCCGTGGTATACACACAACACAAAAACTAAATAAGATAGAGAATTGCGGTTTGAAAATTTATATTCAGCAGATGAGGCTCTATATGTATGCTAAAAAAGAAAATATGAAAAATGAACCGAATTAAAAATTTACAAAATTGCCTTGAAAAATCATGTAACTTTAAAAATCTGTAACTCGAGATACGATAATGTAAATACATCGTGTTTTACATCAAAAGAAAGAGAATTTCATGCTGAATCTAAATTTTCATCACCGGTCTTTCTATCTTTAACCGTGTCAGGGTATAAAACCTCATAAGCGTCTCCATTTATAAAACGCAAATATGATGTAACTCACCGTCTGATGACATATTTTCAACACAGGTGCCTTCTTCTAAATTCTAAATACACTTGTATTTGTATAAATGTTCATATTTTACTTTAAATATTAGTTTAAATAATAATATTTAGTGCATAGATATGTACGTCCATCCGCTTCAGCGTCTCCCAAGCCTCTGAGTCGGTGCCACGACGTACCAGTCTGCCGCTTTAAACAAGTTACGGTCGGCTCACGGCAATACAAATTAATGTAAAATAAAATGATATTTTTTAAAGATTTACAAAAATAATATATAAATGTATCAAGTGCAAAAATATTTCATGAGCCGTTATTTTATCTTTAACTGTATAGGAGAACAAGAAGGAAATATGAAAAATGAACCGAATTAAAAAAACATAAAATTCCCTTGAAAAATCATGTAACTTTAAGCCTCTGTAACTCTAGATACGATGGTATAAATAAATCGCGGTTTACATCAAAAGAAAGAGAATTTCATGCTGAATCTAAATTATTATGAGCCGTCATTCTATCTTTAACCGTCTAGGAGAACAAGAAGAAAATATGAAAAATGAACCAAAACTAAAAATTTACAAAATTTCCTTAAAAAATCATGTAACTTTAAGCCTCTGTAACTCCGGATAAAATGATGTAAAATAATGGTGGTTTACATGAAAAGAAAGAGAATTTCATGCTGAATCTAAATTTTTATGAGCCGTCATTATATCTTTAACCGTCTAGGAGAACAAGAAGAAAATATGAAAAATGAACCAAAACTAAAAATTTACAAAATTTCCTTGAAAAATCATGAAATTTTAAGCCTCTGTAACTCCGTATAAAATGATGTAAAATAATGGTAGTTTACATCAAAAGAAAGAGAATTTCATGCTGAATCTAAATTTTCATGAGCCGTCATTCAATCTCTAGCCGTCTAGGAAAACAAGAAGAAAATATGAAAAATGAACCAAAACTAAAAATTTACAAAATTCCCTTGAAAAATCATGTAACTTTACGCCTCTGTAACTCCAGATATGATGATGTAAAAAAATGGTGGTTTACATCAAAAGAAAGAGAATTTCATGCTGAATCTAAATTTTCATGAGCCGTTATTCTATCTTTAACCGTCTAGGAGAACAAGAAGAAAATATTAAAAATGAACCAAAACTAAAAATTTACAAAATTCCCTTGAAAAATCATGTAAATTTACGCCTCTATAACTCCAGATACGATGATGTAAAAAAATATTGGTTTACATCAAAAGAAAGAGAATTTCATGCTGGATCTAAATTTTCATGAGCCCTCATTCTATCTTTATCCGTCTAGGAGAACAAGAAGAAAATATGAAAAATGAACCAAAACTAAAAATTTACAAAATTCCCTTGAAAAATCATGTAACTTTAAGCCTCTGTAACTCCAGATACAATGATGTAAAAAAATGGTGGTTTACATCAAAAGAAAGAGAATTTCATGCTGAATCTAAATTTTTATGAGCCGTTATTCTATCTTTAACCGCCTAGGAGAACAAGAAGAAAATATGAAAAATGAACCAAAACTAAAAAATTAAAAAATTTCCTTGAAAAATCATGTAAATTTACGGCTCTGTAACTCCAGATACGATGATGTAAAAAAATATTGGTTTACATCAAAAGAAAGAGAATTTCATGCTGGATCTAAATTTTCATGAGCCCTCATTCTATCTTTAACCGTCTAGGAAAACAAGAACAAAATATAAAAAATGAACCAAAACTAAAAATTTACAAAATTCCCTTGAAAAATCATGTAACTTTAAGCCTCTGTAACTCCGGATAAGATGATGTAAAATAATGGTGGTTTACATGAAAAGAAAGAGAATTTCATGCTGAATCTAAATTTTTATGAGCCGTTATTCTATCTTTAACCGTCTAGGAGAACAAGAAGAAAATATGAAAAATGAACCAAAACTAAAAATTTACAAAATTCCCTTGAAAAATCATGTAAATTTACGCCTCTATAACTCCAGATACGATGATGTAAAAAAATATTGGTTTACATCAAAAGAAAGAGAATTTCATGCTGGATCTAAATTTTCATGAGCCCTCATTCTATCTTTAACCGTCTAGGAGAACAAGAAGAAAATATGAAAAATGAACCAAAACTAAAAATTTACAAAATTCCCTTGAAAAATCATGTAACTTTAAGCCTCTGTAACTCCGGATAAGATGATGTAAAATAATGGTGGTTTACATGAAAAGAAAGAGAATTTCATGCTGAATCTAAATTTTTATGAGCCGTTATTCTATCTTTAACCGTCTAAGAGAACAAGAAGAAAATATGAAAAATGAACCAAAACTAAAAATTTACAAAATTCCCTTGAAAAATCATGTAAATTTACGCCTCTATAACTCCAGATACGATGATGTAAAAAAATATTGGTTTACATCAAAAGAAAGAGAATTTCATGCTGGATCTAAATTTTCATGAGCCCTCATTCTATCTTTAACCGTCTAGGAGAACAAGAAGAAAATATGAAAAATGAACCAAAACTAAAAATTTACAAAATTCCCTTGAAAAATCATGTAACTTTAAGCCTCTGTAACTCCAGATACAATGATGTAAAAAAATGGTGGTTTACATCAAAAGAAAGAGAATTTCATGCTGAATCTAAATTTTCATGAGCCGTCATTCTATCTCTAGCCGTCTAGGAAAACAAGAAGAAAATATGAAAAATGAACCAAAACTAAAAAATTAAAAAAATTCCTTGAAAAATCATGTAACTTTACGGCTCTGTAACTCCAGATACAATGATGTAAAAAAATGGTGGTTTACATCAAAAGAAAGAGAATTTCATGCTGAATCTAAATTTTCATGAACCATGATTCTATCTTTAACCGTCTAGGAAAACAAGAACAAAATATAAAAAATGAACCAAAACTAAAAATTTACAAAATTCCCTTGAAAAATCATGTAACTTTAAGCCTCTGTAACTCCGGATAAGATGATGTAAAATAATGGTGGTTTACATGAAAAGAAAGAGAATTTCATGCTGAATCTAAATTTTTATGAGCCGTTATTCTATCTTTAACCGCCTAGGAGAACAAGAAGAAAATATGAAAAATGAACCAAAACTAAAAAATTAAAAAATTTCCTTGAAAAATCATTTAAATTTACGGCTCTGTAACTCCAGATACAATGATGTACAAAAATGGTGGTTTACATCAAAAGAAAGAGAATTTCATGCTGAATCTAAATTTTCATGAACCATGATTCTATCTTTAACCGTCTAGGAAAACAAGAACAAAATATAAAAAATGAACCAAAACTAAAAATTTACAAAATTCCCTTGAAAAATCATGTAACTTTAAGCCTCTGTAACTCCGGATAAGATGATGTAAAATAATGGTGGTTTACATGAAAAGAAAGAGAATTTCATGCTGAATCTAAATTTTTATGAGCCGTTATTCTATCTTTAACCGTCTAGGAGAACAAGAAGAAAATATGAAAAATGAACCAAAACTAAAAATTTACAAAATTCCCTTGAAAAATCATGTAAATTTACGCCTCTATAACTCCAGATACGATGATGTAAAAAAATATTGGTTTACATCAAAAGAAAGAGAATTTCATGCTGGATCTAAATTTTCATGAGCCGTCATTCTATCTCTAGCCGTCTAGGAAAACAAGAAGAAAATATGAAAAATGAACCAAAACTAAAAATTTACAAAATTCCCTTGAAAAATCATGTAACTTTACGCCTCTGTAACTCCAGATATGATGATGTAAAAAAATGGTGGTTTACATGAAAAGAAAGAGAATTTCATGCTGAATCTAAATTTTCATGAGCCGTCATTCTACCTTTAACCGTCTAGGAAAACAAGAAGAAAATATGAAAAATGAACCAAAACTAAAAATTTACAAAATTTCCTTGAAAAATCATGTAACTTTACGCCTCTGTAACTCCAGATACGATGATGTAAAAAAATGTTGGTTTACATCAAAAGAAATAGAATTTCATGCTGGATCTAAATTTTTATGAGCCGTTATTCTATCTTTAACCGTCTAGGAAAACAAGAAGAAAATATTAAAAATGAACCAAAACTAAAAAATCACAAAATTTCCTTGAAAAATCATGTAACTTTACGCCTCTGTAACTCCAGATACAATGATGTAAAAAAATGGTGGTTTACATCAAAAGAAAGAGAATTTCATGCTGAATCTAAATTTTCATGAGCCGTCATTCTATCTCTAGCCGTCTAGGAAAACAAGAAGAAAATATGAAAAATGAACCAAAACTAAAAAATTTACAAAATTCCTTGAAAAATCATGTAACTTTACGGCTCTGTAACTCCAGATACGATGATGTAAAAAAATGGTGGTTTACATGAAAAGAAAGAGAATTTCATGCTGGATCTAAATTTTTATGAGCCGTTATTCTATCTTTAACCGTCTAGGAAAACAAGAAGAAAATATTAAAAATGAACCAAAACTAAAAATTAACAAAATTTCCTTGAAAAATCATGTAAATTTACGCCTCTGTAACTCTAGATACGATGATGTAAAAAAATGGTGGTTTACATGAAAAGAAAGAGAATATCATGCTGAATCTAAATTTTTATGAGCCGTTATTCTATCTTTAACCGTCTAGGAGAACAAGAAGAAAATATGAAAAATGAACCAAAACTAAAAATTTACAAAATTTCCTTGAAAAATCATGTAACTTTAAGCCTCTGTAACTCCAGGTATGATGATGTAAAAAAATGGTGGTTTACATGAAAAGAAAGAGAATTTCATGCTGAATCTAAATTTTCATGAGCCGTTATTCTATCTTTAACCGTCTAGGAGAACAAGAAGAAAATATGAAAAATGAACCAAAACTAAAAAATCACAAAATTTCCTTGAAAAATCATGTAACTTTACGCCTCTGTAACTCCAGATACGATGATGTAAAAAAATGGTGGTTTACATGAAAAGAAAGAGAATTTCATGCTGAATCTAAATTTTCATGAGCCGTTATTCTATCTTTAACCGTCTAGGAGAACAAGAAGAAAATATGAAAAATGAACCAAAACTAAAAAATCACAAAATTTCCTTGAAAAATCATGTAACTTTACGCCTCTGTAACTCCAGATACGATGATGTAAAAAAATGGTGGTTTACATGAAAAGAAAGATAATTTCATGCTGAATCTAAATTTTTATGAGCCGTTATTCTATCTTTAACCGTCTAGGAGAACAAGAAGAAAATATTAAAAATGAACCAAAACTAAATATTTACAAAATTCCCTTGAAAAATCATGTAACTTTAAGCCTCTGTAACTCCGGATAAGATGATGTAAAATAATGGTGGTTTACATGAAAAGAAAGAGAATTTCATGCTGAATCTAAATTTTCATGAGCCGTTATTCTATCTTTAACCGTCTAGGAAAACAAGAAGAAAATATGAAAAATGAACCAAAACTAAAAATTTACAAAATTTTCTTGAAAAATCATGTAACTTTACGACTCTGTAACTCCGGATAAGATGATGTAAAATAATGGTGGTTTACATGAAAAGAAAGAGAATTTCATGCTGAATCTAAATTTTTATGAGCCGTTATTCTATCTTTAACCGTCTAGGAGAACAAAAAGAAAATATGAAAACTGAACCAAAACTAAAAATTTACAAAATTCCCTTGAAAAATCATGTAACTTTAAGCCTCTGTAACTCCGGATAGGATGATGTAAAAAAATGTTGGTTTACATGAAAAGAAAGAGAATTTCATGCTGAATCTAAATTTTCATGAGCCGTTATTCTAACTTTAACCGCATAGGAGAACAAGAAGAAAATATGAAAAATGAACCAAAACTAAAAATTTACAAAATTCCCTTGAAAAATCATGTAACTTTACGCCTCTGTAACTCCAGATACGATGATGTAAAAAAATGGTGGTTTACATGAAAAGAAAGAGAATATCATGCTGAATCTAAATTTTTATGAGCCGTTATTCTATCTTTAACCCTCTAGGAGAACAAGAAGAAAATATGAAAAATGAACCAAAACTAAAAATTTACAAAATTTCCTTGAAAAATAATGTAACTTTAAGCATCTGTAACTCCAGGTATGATGATGTAAAAAAATGGTGGTTTACATGAAAAGAAAGAAAATTTCATGCTGAATCTAAATTTTCATGAGCAGTTATTCTATCTTTAACCGTCTAGGAGAACAAGAAGAAAATATGAAAAATGAACCAAAACTAAAAATTTACAAAATTTCCTTGAAAAATCATGTAACTTTAAGCATCTGTAACTCCAGGTATGATGATGTAAAAAAATGGTGGTTTACATGAAAAGAAAGAGAATTTCATGCTGAATCTAAATTTTCATGAGCAGTTATTCTATCTTTAACCGTCTAGGAGAACAAGAAGAAAATATGAAAAATGAACCAAAACTAAAAAATCACAAAATTTCCTTGAAAAATCATGTAACTTTACGCCTCTGTAACTCCGGATAAGAAGATGTAAAATAATGGTGGTTTACATGAGAAGAAAGAGAATTTCATGCTGAATCTAAATTTTCATGAGCCGTTATTCTAACTTTAACCGCATAGGAGAACAAGAAGAAAATATGATAAATGAACCAAAACTAAAAATTTACAAAATTCCCTTGAAAAATCATGTAACTTTAAGCCTCTGTAACTCCAGATACGATGATGTAAAAAAATGGTGGTTTACATGAAAAGAAAGAGAATATCATGCTGAATCTAAATTTTTATGAGCCGTTATTCTATCTTTAACCCTCTAGGAGAACAAGAAGAAAATATGAAAAATGAACCAAAACTAAAAATTTACAAAATTTCCTTGAAAAATAATGTAACTTTAAGCATCTGTAACTCCAGGTATGATGATGTAAAAAAATGGTGGTTTACATGAAAAGAAAGAAAATTTCATGCTGAATCTAAATTTTCATGAGCAGTTATTCTATCTTTAACCGTCTAGGAGAACAAGAAGAAAATATGAAAAATGAACCAAAACTAAAAATTTACAAAATTTCCTTGAAAAATCATGTAACTTTAAGCATCTGTAACTCCAGGTATGATGATGTAAAAAAATGGTGGTTTACATGAAAAGAAAGAGAATTTCATGCTGAATCTAAATTTTCATGAGCAGTTATTCTATCTTTAACCGTCTAGGAGAACAAGAAGAAAATATGAAAAATGAACCAAAACTAAAAAATCACAAAATTTCCTTGAAAAATCATGTAACTTTACGCCTCTGTAACTCCGGATAAGATGATGTAAAATAATGGTGGTTTACATGAGAAGAAAGAGAATTTCATGCTGAATCTAAATTTTTATGAGCCGTTATTCTATCTTTAACCGTCTAGGAGAACAAGAAGAAAATATTAAAAATGAACCAAAACTAAATATTTACAAAATTCCCTTGAAAAATCATGTAACTTTAAGCCTCTGTAACTCCGGATAAGATGATGTAAAATAATGGTGGTTTACATGAAAAGAAAGAGAATTTCATGCTGAATCTAAATTTTCATGAGCCGTTATTCTATCTTTAACCGTCTAGGAAAACAAGAAGAAAATATGAAAAATGAACCAAAACTAAAAATTTACAAAATTTTCTTGAAAAATCATGTAACTTTACGACTCTGTAACTCCGGATAAGATGATGTAAAATAATGGTGGTTTACATGAAAAGAAAGAGAATTTCATGCTGAATCTAAATTTTTATGAGCCGTTATTCTATCTTTAACCGTCTAGGAGAACAAAAAGAAAATATGAAAACTGAACCAAAACTAAAAATTTACAAAATTCCCTTGAAAAATCATGTAACTTTAAGCCTCTGTAACTCCGGATAGGATGATGTAAAAAAATGTTGGTTTACATGAAAAGAAAGAGAATTTCATGCTGAATCTAAATTTTCATGAGCCGTTATTCTAACTTTAACCGCATAGGAGAACAAGAAGAAAATATGAAAAATGAACCAAAACTAAAAATTTACAAAATTCCCTTGAAAAATCATGTAACTTTACGCCTCTGTAACTCCAGATACGATGATGTAAAAAAATGGTGGTTTACATGAAAAGAAAGAAAATTTCATGCTGAATCTAAATTTTCATGAGCAGTTATTCTATCTTTAACCGTCTAGGAGAACAAGAAGAAAATATGAAAAATGAACCAAAACTAAAAATTTACAAAATTTCCTTGAAAAATCATGTAACTTTAAGCATCTGTAACTCCAGGTATGATGATGTAAAAAAATGGTGGTTTACATGAAAAGAAAGAGAATTTCATGCTGAATCTAAATTTTCATGAGCCGTTATTCTATCTTTAACCGTCTAGGAGAACAAGAAGAAAATATGAAAAATGAACCAAAACTAAAAATTTACAAAATTTTCTTGAAAAATCATGTAACTTTACGCCTCTGTAACTCCGGATAAGATGATGTAAAATAATGGTGGTTTACATGAAAAGAAAGAGAATTTCATGCTGAATCTAAATTTTCATGAGCCGTTATTCTATCTTTAACCGTCTAGGAAAACAAGAAGAAAATATGAAAAATGAACCAAAACTAAAAATTTACAAAATTTTCTTGAAAAATCATGTAACTTTACGCCTCTGTAACTCCGGATAAGATGATGTAAAATAATGGTGGTTTACATGAAAAGAAAGAGAATTTCATGCTGAATCTAAATTTTTATGAGCCGTTATTCTATCTTTAACCGTCTAGGAGAACAAAAAGAAAATATGAAAACTGAACCAAAACTAAAAATTTACAAAATTCCCTTGAAAAATCATGTAACTTTAAGCCTCTGTAACTCCGGATAGGATGATGTAAAAAAATGTTGGTTTACATGAAAAGAAAGAGAATTTCATGCTGAATCTAAATTTTCATGAGCCGTTATTCTAACTTTAACCGCATAGGAGAACAAGAAGAAAATATGATAAATGAACCAAAACTAAAAATTTACAAAATTCCCTTGAAAAATCATGTAACTTTAAGCCTCTGTAACTCCGGATAGGATGATGTAAAAAAATGGTGGTTTACATGGAAAGAAAGAGAATTTCATGCTGAATCTAAATTTTTATGAGCCGTTATTCTATCTTTAACCGTCTAGGAGAACAAGAAAAAAATATGAAAAATGAACCAAAACTAAAAAATCACAAAATTTCCTTGAAAAATCATGTAACTTTACGCCTCTGTAACTTCAGATACGATGATGTAAAAAAATGGTGGTTTACATGAAAAGAAAGAGAATTTCATGCTGAATCTAAATTTTCATGAGCCGTTATTCTATCTTTAACCGTCTAGGAGAACAAGAAGAAAATATTAAAAATGAACCAAAACTAAAAATTTACAAAATTCCTTTGAAAAATCATGTAACTTTAAGCATCTGTAACTCCAGATATTATGATGTAAAAAAATGGTTGTTTACATCAAAAGAAAGAGAATTTCATGCTAAATCTAAATTTTCATGAGCCGTCATTCTATCTTTAACCGTGTAGGAAATATATAATAAATAAATAGATAAATAAATAACAAACAAATGTATAATTTATTGTTACATTTTGGTGACAACATATTCCCAAATATTATCACTTAATTATCCTTTATTATTATTTTTAAATACATTGCTTCCTGATTAGTATAATTTCGATGTACAATAGATTAATTATTTACATCCTTTTTTGCAATAATTATAACTCAACATGAAGCTAATTAGATATGAAAAGATTTGCTAGCTATTTTCTATGAGATAATAATGTCTATTATGCATCGACCTTCGCTATAATTAGTTTCTACTATTTATTATATTTCTTTTCTAAAATATACGTATAAGGTCACTTTTCTCGTACTTTAAAAATTGTAGTAAAAGTCTATTTGAATCAGGCGAACAATTTTTGTTTCCCTGTTACTGTGATGGAGGTTTGTATGAACTTATAGAAAAATTCGTGGCCAGCACAATATCTGACATTTTTTTAGCTTTTCCTATTCGTTAGGGGTCGCTATTTTTTATTTTCTTCTTCCACTCATTTCTGTTTTGCGTGTCGTCCTTATTCAGGTCCTTTTCTCTCAAGTCTGTCGCAATACAGTCCTTCCATCTTATCTTTGGTTTTTCTCTTCTTTTATTAAGCTATTCATTCTTGTTCCAATATATTCTTCAACCAGGATGAGGAGAGATGAAGAATATATTGGAAAAAGAATTAATAGCAAGAATATCAATGAAAATTCCAAGGTTAAAAAGAATGTTTATAAAATATTTATTTCTAATAATTTATATTTGCAACAGAACTTATTACATATGAATATGTCTTAATTAAAATAATATTTCATATTATTGCTACATGTATATGTCCTTTAATTTTAAAAGTTGATTTTAAAATTGGGTCAATATTACTTAGAAATAGTTATTTAAAACTTAAATATACCGGATGTTTCCTTTAAAAAACAACCACTATTTTTTGAACGAACTATTTAATTTAGAGAAAAATATTTTAAAAGAAACACCTTGTATGAATGAATAAATAAAATTTTCTTAAATTCTAATAATGTAAATCACTTTTTTTCTGCGATAACGTTTATCACATATATCTTTCATTCATAAGTATGTAGAAGTTTAATATATTAGTCATTGTGGTCAAAGATTACAACCACAAGTTTTCCAGTACGTCAGTTTACATTTATTTTAAAATCTAACGTGTTAATAATATATGCACATATCTTACAGTTTCTATGTATGCAACAGAAAATAACACTTAATTTTATTTAATTACCATTGCTCGAGTTACTATTTTCAACTATGTTTAAGTAACAAACATAAATATATCGCAAGAATAAATTATTAAAAATTTCACAAAAAATATGCGAATATTTAACGCTCTGTGACGCCTGTACCACTCAACGATTAAAATATGGTTTTAATGTTTCTTATGGAGAATTTCATGCAAATTCCAAATTTTCTACTATCAATTTTCTATCTTTAACAGTGTAAGAGTTACACGCAAAAATATAAAAAATGAGCTAGACAAAAAATCATAAAAATTGTACAAAAATAAGTGCATATTTAACAGTCTGTAACTTTTGGAACACCCCATAGAAAAAATTGTTGTTAATGTATATTATAGAGAATTTTATGTAGATTCCAAATTTTTATCACTCAATTTTCTATCTTTAATAGTGTAAGAGTTACAGACAAAAATATTCTTAAAAAAAATAAAATGTACTTACATCGTTCGAATTTTGTCGATGGGTGGTCCAACTCTTGATTCAGGTCCAAATTTGGTCCAAACTGGTCCAACGGTGTTGAAAGGTCACCCTGAAAACAAAAAATATATATTTGGTTAGAAAATTGGCATTAAAATTTGACAGAAAATAAGTGTATGTTTGATGCTTTATAATTATTGAACCACATAACGATTAAAATATTTTTTAATGTATATTATAAAAAAATTCATTTAGATTTCAAATTTTGTATGCGCATGCTTCTATCTTTATTTGTATAGGAGTTACATACAAAAATATAAAATATGAACTTATGTCAAAATGCAAGAAAAATGTGTTAAAAATAAGTCAATATTTGGCGTTCTGTTACTTTTGGAACACCGCACGGAAAAAATCATTGTGTAATTTGCTTTATAGAGAATTTCATGTAGATTCCAAATTTTTAATGCGCATGCTTCTATCTTTACTTGTATAGGTGTTACGGACAAAAATATAAAAAATGAGCTCATTGCAAAATTCAACAAAATTTTGTTGAAAATAAGTCAATATTTGGCGTTCTGTTACTTTTGGAACACCGCACGGTAAAAAATTTTGTGTAGTGTATATTATACAAAATTTAATGTACCGAACTTTATCGGTTCGGAAGTTACAGCGATAAATATAAAATATGAGCCAACAACAAAAATCACAACAATTTTGTTAATTTTTTTAAACTTTTTATGTTGTCGTTTTTAACTGTACAAAACCGGCATTAAGTTTTTTTATTTTTATGATGTATAAAAGACGTATATTTCGTGATGTTCATATTTTCAACTAAACAACAAAAAAAGTGTCTCAACAGGTTTTTTATATATACTTGAATTCTTGAAGCATAGTTGTTTTTTTTTATATCATTTGACTTAAACAAATTATTATAATTTGTTCTAATTATTTTATTATAGTTTTAATAATAATTCAATAAACACGGTATAAATTTTAATAAATTTGCATAAATACCAAAATTTTTTTCATAAAATTGTTCAAAATATTTACAGATAGAAACGTATTTATTTAATTTTAACCACAAAAAAACCCAAATTTATTGTCAAAAACCTGTCTAACAAAACTAAATTAGTCACTTAATACGTATTTACAAAAATATTTAATGAATTTTAATTTTATATATTTGGGAAAACCCCATAATTTGATAACAATATGACATATTCTTGTATGCATTGTATATACAAAACATTATTATATAGGCTGTTTAAAAAAAAAACGTTGTTTAAATTTTAAATAAAAATAAATAAAAAATACTATTTGACATCTATCTAGCTATCATTCTGACACGGGCCCCCATATCTGCTTGTCAAGGCCAACAAAGTCACATGACTGCCCACGCCCTATTGCTTTTAACATTTCTTGTATACCTACACACCAAAAATTCTACTTATATCTATTCTTTATATATTTTTTAATTTTAAATTCATTCTATGAAGAAATTTTGTCTAATTTTTCGAAATGTTTCCAATTCATTGTCGGGATTGACAATATTTTTGAAGGGTATATGTAATATAGAACTGCTACTAATCGTTCTTCAAACGTACCCCCCCCCCCCACACACACACACACACACACATACAGACAATAATTAAAATAGTAAAATCGTATTGTAAAGACTCTAAAATGTGCATACTTATTAAAAACTTACCATAGAATTGACCGAAGGCATTACCTTTCTTAAAAGTATAGTATTACTTTCTGTAATAAGGAAAATTAACTGAATTAATAAATAAATAATGACGTATTTTATTCAGAAACCATTAAACCATAATATTATTCTTTTTCTATAGGGTTTTTCAAAAAATGAATCAAAAGTTCTCGGAAATATATCGTATACTACTTATACTATAGAATTATGGGTTATTCTGTCCCCTCTTATATATCTGTCTCACTCTAAGCTACTTAACTTCTATAGCTATCCTTGTTTAACTAGCATCTTTACTGACTTAAGTCTATATAACATTCGGAATAGCTATAGAATACAATCATTTGTCTGAGGCAAGCTGTACGGAGCTATAGGACAAAAAAGCAGTTATAAACCGTTCGAAAAATTTATTTTATTGTTGTTGTACAGTTGTTGTGTTTACAATACCATAAAACAGTGGTCAAAAGTGTACCAATTGGTAGATCTATTGATATACATAAGGTATTTAAGTTTTATTATTTTATTTATTGTATAGAAAGTTTTCTACCGTCCATAACTCCAATACTAATTAAGATATGTGAAATCTGCTTTCAAATTTGAATTCAGCACACTTTTCTATATAATATACTATATTTTCAATTATTTTGTTCAAATATTTATTTCAAATTTTGGGGAAAAATTAAAACATACCAAAATATAAGTTTGTTTTGCTTTAATTTCATCGTAACTCGAAAACCAGTTGACATATTACAATTTTGATTAAAAATTTGAATTCCTCATAATATTTTTTATAATATAACATGTTTTCAAATAATTTATTCAAATTATATCCAAATTTTTTTTTGTTTAAATTTATACCCATTTCATTGCATCATAACTCGAGTACCAATTAAAATATATAAATAATTTTTTTGTATTCCACATGCTTTTGTTTATATTATATCCAAATTTCACCAAATTTGGATAAACAGTTTTGGAATAACATAAAAATAAATGAAATACCAAAAATATGTTATAAAATGCATTTTCACTAATTCTTAAAATATGTACATAGTTTTAAGATTCGTAACTTCAGACTCAGTTGAGATATGAAACCAATTTATGTTTTATTTTATGCCCTATAGTTTTGGTTAAAATATATCCAAATTTTATCAAAATTAATTGACTAGTTTTAAAATAACATAAAAATAAACAAAATACCAAAAAGTATTTGTAAACTTGTTGTTTGTTGTAGTCACACGAATTAAGAACTCCAAGTAAATAGTTTTAATTTATAAAATACACAAAATTAAGGGTTGTTTACAAAAGAATAAATTTTTAATACCACGTCTTTATAATATAAAAATTAATTTTTTCAAAGTACTTACCTTACTTTTACAAAAAATGCCCAAAAGTATTCTATTTACCTCTAAATATTCCTAAATATTTCTTTAGCACTATATGCAAGACTGAGCGAGCGACGAGACCCGCAAACTTTAATTATTAAGGAATTACACAACATAGACATTAATTATTTACAGAATAAAAATAAAATATTAAAAAAATTCAAACAGGGCCCGAAATATTTGATTTAAAAATTCAAATTCAAATTTTATTTATTGTACAGGTGTTCAATATAAGTGTTCCCCCATTGCTATCTCGAGAATTATAAGAGATACAAAGATATTTCAATGAACAAACAATTTTTATTTTACAGGACAAATTTAAAGGAAAGAATCTGTTAATGTATATTATAGAGAATTTCATGTAGATTCCAAATTTTCATCGCAGAAGTTGCTATCTTTAACCGTTTCAGAGTTACAAGCAAAAATACGAAAAATGAGCTATTGATAAAAATTCATAAAAAAATACCAACAACAAATACATTTTTAATTGTCTGTATATTTTGGAACACCTATAGCAAAAAAATCGTTATTAATATATATTATAGAAAATTTCATGTAGGTTCCAAATTTTCAAACAGCAAATCGCTATCTTTAACCGTTTAGGTGTGACAAGTAAATATTCAAAATATGGGCGCAAAACAGAATTTATTAAAAATTTAAATAAATTACGTCTGCGTTTACCGCTCTGTAACTCCTAAACCATTCGTTTAAAAAATTAATGTAACCCGTATTTTATAGGGAATTTCATGTAGATTCCAAATTTTCAAACAGAAAATTGCTATCTTTAACCGTTTAGCTGTGACGAGTAAATATTCAAAATATGAGCTATTAACAAAAAATCATAAAAAATTACCAAAAATGAATATATTTTTAATAGTCTGTATCTTTTGGAACACCTATAGAAAAAAATCGTTGTTAATTTGTTTTATAGAGAATTTTATGTAGATTCTAAATTTTTAAACAGCAAATCGCTATCTTTAACCGTTTAGGTGTGACAAGTAAATATTCAAAATATGGGCGTATTTAACCGTTTTAGAGTTACAAGCAAAAATATAAAAATGAATAGCTTTTTAATAGTCTGCATCTTTTGGAACCCCTGTAGAAAAAAATCGTTGTTAATATATATTATAGAGAATTTCATGTAGAATCCAAATTTTCAAACAGCAAATCGCTATCTTTAACCGTTTAGGTGTGACAAGTAAATATTCAAAATATGGGCGCATTTAACCGTTTTAGAGTTACAAGCAAAAATACAAAAATTGAGCTATAGACAAAAATTCATAAAAAAACACCCAGTATATTATCTTAATGTAATGTAAAAATTGTAGAAATAAATAAATATGAAAAAGGTGTAATTTTTTTACATCATTAAATTACTGTCACTTTTTTATTTACATATATAAAAGATCAACACAAATTACTTTTTTTTTTAGAATAAAAATGTATTATTGGTTTTCCCAGTTCATGCGGAAAATTTATACTTAATTCGTTATAGTGTTGAAATAAAAAAAATATATATATTACTTAGCATTTTAAGTATATTTGAAAGCAATGTATGAATATTTGCAAATGGAAAAAAATATTTCAAATAGTACTCTATGTTTTGTAGTAGTAGAAAATAAAATATGACGTGTACTTATTTAACGTGTGATTAAGTTGTTTACAAAACAAGAAATATGATATATATGGAGCAAGTCTTCCGTATACATAATAGTAAACACTTTTGAAAACATTTGAGCATCTGTAAACAAATGAAAATGGCCTTGAACTTCTGTATCAATCCAAATTGATTTTTATATCTATTGAATATTTATTTTATAGCTGTCGCAAAAATTAATTGATTTCTATTGACATTTCTAAAGGACGCCGGCTTTTTTTTTATAACTACATTTATACATATTACAACAGGTGAATGTATATTACAAATATAATAGTACATTGACTTAGTACCCATGGTCAAGAAATGAAAATTAGAACAACGGATTTGAACGAACTGTTACGAAAATATCCGAAGTATATCGTATATACAGACTAGCGAAATAGATAGTGTCTCAACCCGGGTTCAAAATTTGTACATTTTTGGCCAAAAATATAAGGTTAAATATCGGCTAAAGATAGAATGTTTATTCTTGCAAAAATGAACTTTAGAGTCGATTTGTATATTTCCGGTATAAAAACGGTTAAATTTCTGGTCAAAAACTCCTCATATTCGGGTTTAAAAATTGTACATTTTTGGCCAAAAATGCGAGGTTGAAAATCGCCCATTATCTCTATTTCGGTTGAAGATAAATTTTTAATTCTTGCAAAATTTTATAAGTGTCAAAAAGGCCTTATAGATTCCGGAGAATAGGGTTGAAATTTCCAAGTCGATATAAACAACGGTGTAGATTTATACAGATATGTTTTCACTTTCATATACAAAATTACATTGTAAAAATATGTAAAAATTGTATAATTAAAGTTTTTGCTAAAGAAAGTTAGTCATTATTATTAATTAATTACTGTTACTTTACATGTATACCTTTTTATATTTAAATATAATTATTATTACAAATGTATTTTTTGAATATACATATGTATTATTTTTATATTTTGCTATGTATAACACCAAATATGTAAAATCATACAATTAATTGGTTTTACTATAATAGTAAAAAAACTTTATGTCATAATTTTTATAGCATATTATTAATATGCAAAAATAAACATTTATTCTGTAATATCTATTAATAAATTTTATTACAATGTAAATACTAAGTAACACAATATTGTCTTTAGGATGTACTACAATATTTTTCAAATTTTCGGCTTTATTATTGCAGATAGAAAAAAATGTTTTAAACAAAACTTGTAGAAAATTATATTCCCTAATAAAAATATTTGAAACATTTTTTGCTAAAACGTACCAATTTTGCATAAAAAGTATCAGAATATAGCATTTACGAATCAAAAAGTATTGTATAGTGTTTATTTTAAATGTATGTTTAATTTTAAAGTAAATCGTAGTATTAAAAATAAATATTTGATAAGGTATCAATAGATAACATCATAATCAATTATTATTAGATTTGTTGACAATAAATAATCGTAATATATTTTCCATTTTCTTATTTTTTATATTTTTGTTTGTAACTAATACACAGTTAAAGATAGCAACTTGGGTGATGAAAATTTCAATTCTACATAAAATTCTCTATAATATACATTCTACAATGATTTTTTCTATGGGTGGTCTACTTTTACAGGACGATAAAAATATTTTTTGGTTTCTATGAAATTTGTCAATAGCTCATTTTTTATATTTTTGCTTGTAACTCTGAAACGGTTAAAGATAGCAACTTCTACGATGAAAATTTAGAGTCTACATGAAATTATCTATAATATACATGAACAACGATTTTTTTCTATGGGAGTTCCAAAAGATGCAGACAATTAAAAATGTATTTATTTTTGGTAATTATTTATGAATTTTTGTCTATAGCTCATTTTTTATATTTTTGCTTGTAACTCGGAAACAGTTAAAGATAGCAACTTCTACAATAAAAATTTGAAATCTGTATGAAATTCTACATAAAATACATCAAACTTTATTTTTTTCTACGGGGCGGGACAAAAATGACAGAATGTATAATTTTTAAGTTTATTTCGAATTACTGTTGTATATTTTGAAACAGTGTTATTTGTTGCAATGTAAGAGAAATTATACGTTTCTTAACAAGTGCTGCATTTTTAAGCCTTGATATGTTGTGTAACTATTGAATTATGTCCTATTAATAATAGAAAATGATATAGGAAATAAGGTGTTACATTTTCAGATACATAATTTATAAGAAAAATGTGTAAATATGAAATAAAATTCTATTACTATGCTAATTAGTGTATTAGAAATTAGTAGTAGATTATAATTATAACTAGTTAATCTTGTACTATTAGTAGATATTTGAAATTCAAATATTAATATAAATAATTTGTTAATATTATTCAAATTATAATTACGTATAAATAAGACTAGTTTTAATAATAATATTATCAATTATAATGCATTGAAAAATAAGATTTTACGGGGTTTACCTCTGTTATCTCCAAAACTATAAAAGTTTAATATATCATTTTTTTTACTCATTTGGGGCAGTACGCTCTTAAAGTTGTTCGTTTAGGGCACTACGCTTGTAAGGCCAAGGTCACCAAACTACACTTATAGTTCAAGTTCATTTCTTTGTCAAAGAAATGCACTATACAATAAGTCCAATAAAAACTGGAAAATGGGTACCTAATTTAGCCTACTAGATTTTTAACGCATCTTATATAAACAATTCGTTACTCTGTAAAGTGAAAGGAATAATTTAAATGTTCATTTAACGGTTGAGTGTGTATATAATAAAAAATGCTTGTTTTATTGTAAACACTTGTAAAATTCATTAATTTTTTGCTGTAATAAATCAATTAAAGTAGCCTTCTATTCAATGTAAAACGAAAGGATTGTTATTTTACTAAAAATTATTATTGAAGGTGCATTTTTAACACACTATAACGTATGAACGACTTACCAGTTAAAAGTAATTTTATAGAGAATTTTATCTAGATTCCAAATTTTTAACGTAGATGTTGCTATCTTTAATCGTTTAAAAGTTACAGGCAAAAATATGAAAAATGAACCATTGACAAAATTTACAAAAAAATATTGACAATTGTTTTATTGTTGAATTGGTACAAATAATTTTGTAATCTGTCTCATAGAGAATTTCTATTCTATTTCTATTTTTTTAATCATTCAGTACAGGGAATGATAAAAAGACTATTCGAAATAGTAATAAATAATTATAATCATGTTTCTAGCATAATTATTAAATTACAGTAATTACTTTTTCTATTTTAATGTGCAACCTTTAATTTTAATGAATTTAATATCCTACTAGCCTTCCTATTTAATGTAATTATACATGTCCTTAAATTACCTACTTCCGATTTTGCGTAAAAAAAAATTAAAAATAATACCTTGGCAATATATTTATTAATTAGAAAATCACCAGAAACAAATCAAGGATGCTATGCTCAGTAGCTTTCATTTGTCCCAATTTCATAGCCTTCCTAGATTATTAAATGCATAGATTGCTTCATTTCTCATACTTGCAATATGCAATTTTAAAAGAAAATACCATCTTTATATATTTTCTTTTTTGTAAAATAATATATTTTTCATTTTTTGCAGTATGGGAACTCTACCTAACTTGTCAATATTAAAGGGTACCACAACGCCTTACAAAAATACCTATATTCATAAATTATTTGAAAAAAGTGTAGAAGAATATCCAAAAAATATCGCAACAATTTTTGAAGGTTAAATTTATATTAAATTTGATTTAAATAATTATTATAAAAGTGCCATCAAAAAATTATTGTATATTGTATTTTTATTTTAGATATTAATGAAATCAGACAGCAAACATATGAAGAATTGAATAGATCTTCGAATAAAATTGCACGAAGTATTATTGATAGTATTAAAAATGGGGGAATCACAGCCAACCAAGATGGCGACTATATAATAGCCGTATCAATGCTGCCAACTGATAGACTTGTAACTACTCTATTGGCAATTTGGAAAAGTGGTGCAGCGTATTTACCAATTGATAAAAGTTTTCCTAAATCTAGGATAGAACATATTTTGTCTGAAGCCAAACCGGCCTTAGTTATATTTGAAAATAGTATGTATATTATATTTCAAAATAATAATTTATTAAATATTTTTTTTTAGATTTTGATTTTTGCGATCAAACGACTTGTAAAACATTTGACGATCTATATGAAGAAAGTAGGGCCTTTTGTGAAGATAATATTGAAGAAAAAGATTGTTTAAAACATAAGAAAGACAGTTTAGCAATTGTTTCTTATACCTCTGGAAGTACCGGAGTTCCCAAAGGTGATTAAACAATCTAAAAAACTTTTTTTTGATATGGCGCACCAATTTTGAGTAATTTTGAATTCTAGGCGTTCGTTTGCCGCATGAAGTTATCCAAAACAGACTTTTTTGGCAATTTAAAACATTCCCGTTTTCAAATACTGAAAAAGTATGTGTGTTTAAAACTTCTTTGACGTTTATCGATTCAGTATGCGAAATTTGGGGACCTTTGGTCAATGGAAGGACTATTTTGGTTGTCCCGAAAAAGGTCACACAAGATCCGGAAAAACTTGTAACATTACTCGACAAATATAAGGTATATATATTTTAATATCAATTATACAAATAATTAAAATTATATTTTTTCAGATCGAAAGGTTGGTATTGGTGCCTTCATTATTACGGTCAATTTTGCTGTTTTTGAATTTACAAGTAAATATAAATACTTAAAAAAAAATATATGAAAGTAAGTTTTTAATTTTTTTAGAAAAATAATACTCTGTTGAAAAATTTGAAAATTTGGGTGTGTTCTGGCGAGCCTTTAGTTGTTTCGTTAGCCCAAGAATTTTTCAAATATTTCCCAGAAAATGAGCATATTTTATGCAATTTTTACGGAAGTACAGAAATTATGGGTGACGTTACATATCACGTCATTTGCGGTTTGGATCAGTTCGCCAATCAAGAAAAGGTACCAATAGGTAAGTAATACATTAGTCGTCTAAATAAATACTAAATAAAAATGCTAAGTATCAAAATTTAGGCGTACTAAAATTTGACCATGTTTTTTTTGTACTTTGTTTATAGTATATAAAATAAACATGGTCAAAATTTAGAACGCGCAAATGTCCATAATTAATGTATTTAGTATTTATAGAGCCAAGTATGCTGAAATCAAATTTTCAAACCGCAAGTCTCTATCGTTTTTAGTTTTAGAGATATTAAAAAAATACGTAGTTTACAAAATAAACATGGTCGAATATCAGTACGCATAAACCTCAAACACAAATTAAATGTCTATAATTAATATATTGACCGGACGAAAATTTTAATAGTTAGCATACATATAGAGCCAAGTATGTAGAATTCAAATTTTCAAACCGCAAGTCTCTATCGTTTTTAGTTTCAGAGATATTAAGAAAATACGTAGTATCCAAAATTAAACATAGTCAAATTTCCGTACGCGTAAACCTCGAATATAAAGTAAATGTCTATAATTAATATATTGACCGGACTAAAATTTTAATAGTTAGCATACATATAGAGCCAAGTATGTAGAATTCAAATTTTCAAACCGCAAGTCTCTATCGTTTTTAGTTTCAGAGATATTAAGAAAATACGTAGTATCCAAAATTAAACATAGTCAAATTTCCGTACGCGTAAACCTCGAATATAAAGTAAATGTCTATAATTAATATATTGACCGGACGAAAATTTTAATAGTTAGCATACATATAGAGCCAAGTCTGCTGAATTCAAATTTTCAAACCGCAAGTCTCTATCGTTTTTAGTTTCAGAGATATTAAGAAAATACGTAGAATACAAAATAAAACATAGTCGAATTTCAGTACGCGTAAACCTCCAACACAAAGAAAATGTCTATAATTAATGTATTGACCGGACGAAAATTTTAATAGTTAGCATACATATAGAGCCAAGTATGTAGAATTCAAATTTTCAAACCGCAAGTCTCTATCGTTTTTAGTTTCAGAGATATTAAGAAAATACGTAGTATCCAAAATTAAACATAGTCAAATTTCCGTACGCGTAAACCTCGAATATAAAGTAAATGTCTATAATTAATATATTGACCGGACGAAAATTTTAATAGTTAGCATACATATAGAGCCAAGTCTGCTGAATTCAAATTTTCAAACCGCAAGTCTCTATCGTTTTTAGTTTCAGAGATATTAAGAAAATACGTAGAATACAAAATAAAACATAGTCGAATTTCAGTACGCGTAAACCTCCAACACAAAGAAAATGTCTATAATTAATGTATTGACCGGACGAAAATTTTAATAGTTAGCATACATATAGAGCCAAGTATGTAGAATTCAAATTTTCAAACCGCAAGTCTCTATCGTTTTTAGTTTCAGAGATATTAAGAAAATACGTAGTATCCAAAATTAAACATAGTCAAATTTCCGTACGCGTAAACCTCGAATATAAAGTAAATGTCTATAATTAATATATTGAGCGGACGAAAATTTTAATAGTTAGCATACATATAGAGCCAAGTCTGCTGAATTCAAATTTTCAAACCGCAAGTCTCTATCGTTTTTAGTTTCAGAGATATTAAGAAAATACGTAGAATACAAAATAAAACATAGTCGAATTTCAGTACGCGTAAACCTCCAACACAAAGAAAATGTCTATAATTAATGTATTGACCGGACGAAAATTTTAATAGTTAGCATACTTATAGAGCCAAGTCCGCTGAATTCAAATTTTCAAACCGCAAGTCTCTATCGTTTTTAGTTTCAGAGATATTAAAAAAATACGTAGCATACAAAATAAAACATAGTCAAATTTCAGTACACAAATGTTTATAATTATGTATATCTCTGAAACTAAAAACGATAGAGACTTGCGGTTTGAAAATTTGAATTCAGCAGACATGGCTCTATAAGTATGCTAAGTATTAAATTTTTCGTCCGGTCAATACATTAATTATAGACATTTTATTTGTGTTCGAGGTTTGCGCGTACTGAAATTCGACCATGTTTATTTTGTATACTACGTATTTATTTAATATCTCTGAAACTAAAAACGATAGAGACTTGCGGTTTGAAAATTTGAATTCAGCAGACTTGCCTCTATATGTATGCTAAGTATTAAAATTTTCGTCCGCTCAATACATTAATTATAGACATTTTCTTTGTGTTGGAGGTTTACGCGTACTGAAATTTGACTATGTTTTATTTTGTATGCTACGTATTTTTTTAATATCTCTGAAACTAAAAACGATAGAGACTTCCGGTTTGAAAATTTGAATTCAGCATACTTGGCTCTATAAGTATGCTAAGTATTAAAATTTTCGTCCGGTCAATACATTAATTATAGACATTTTATTTGTGTTCGAGGTTTGCGCGTACTGAAATTCGACCATGTTTATTTTGTATACTACGTATTTATTTAATATCTCTGAAACTAAAAACGATAGAGACTTGCGGTTTGAAAATTTGAATTCAGCAGACTTGCCTCTATATGTATGCTAAGTATTAAAATTTTCGTCCGCTCAATACATTAATTATAGACATTTTCTTTGTGTTGGAGGTTTACGCGTACTGAAATTTGACTATGTTTTATTTTGTATGCTACGTATTTTTTTAATATCTCTGAAACTAAAAACGATAGATACTTGCGGATTGAAAATTTGAATTCAGCAGATTTGGCTCTATATGTATGCTAAGTATTAAAATTTTCGTCCGGTCAATACATTAATTATAGACATTTATTTTGTATTGGAGGTTTACTCGTACTGAAATTTGACTATGTTTATTTTGTATGCTACGTATTTTTTTAATTTTGCTAAAACTAAAAACGGTAGAGACTTGCGGTTTGAAAATTTGAATTCAGCAGACTTGGCTCTATAAATATGCTAAGTATTAAAATTTTCGTCCGGTCAATACATTAATTATAGACATTTTATTTGTGTTCGAGGTTTGCGCGTACTGAAATTCGACCATGTTTATTTTGTATACTACGTATTTATTTAATATCTCTGAAACTAAAAACGATAGAGACTTGCGGTTTGAAAATTTGAATTCAGCAGACATTGTTTTATAAAATATTTTTAATTATCTTGTTTCAGGTTTACCTATAGACAATACTATTGTTTATTTATTTGACGAACATTTAAAACCAGTCGAAATTGGTATGGTCGGTGAAGTATTTGTATCTGGTTCGAATCTCGCCTCAGGCTATGTAAACGGCAGAGATCCAGAAAGATTTATTTCAAATCCACACCATTCTAGTTATCAGTTTAGTAAATTATACAAAACTGGTGATTATGCCAAAATAGAAAAAGGATCAATTTTGTATGAGGGCAGGACTGATAGCCAAGTATTTGTACCTATAATTTTTAGTTTGTAATATGTTAATTTTTATTTATTATTTAAGGTGAAAATTAGGGGTCATAGAGTCGATTTGTCAGAGATAGAAAAAGCAATTTTGAGCCTTCCAGTTATAGAGAAGGGAGTGGTGCTCTGCTACCGTCCTGGGGACTTTGATCAAGCTATTCTGGCATTTGTAATATTAAAAGAAAATAATTTGATAAATGAACTTCAAGTCGAGAACATGTTACGAAAAATATTAGCTTCGTATATGTGGCCACAAGTAAATATTAAAAACAAAATTGAATTCTTAGTATGACTAATAATTTTAAACTTTTCTAGGTGATTATATTAGAGAATATTCCACTTTTAGTAAATGGTAAAATAGATAGACAAGGATTGCTGAAAACATATGAAAATACCAATAATAATGGTAAGTAATTTATAGTCAAGACCGACTGTCTATTTTGTCAATTTTGTATTTGTTTGCAGATGACACTACAGTTGAAATTGATATAGATTACTCCGGAATTTCTGAAAATCAACTTCCTGCCGCCAAAATACTATTACAAACTATAGCGGAAGTCCTCAACCGAAGTGCTCGGGGTTCTATAAATATAGACTCAAATTTTTATGAGATCGGCGGAAATAGTTTAAATTCTATTCTAACAATTTCAAAACTGAACGATCAAGGATATTATATAAGTATTGGTGACTTCATAAGCGCACACAATTTACGAGAAATCTTAAATTATTTATCACCAAATAAAGAAATTTTGCCGAGTAAAAATGTATCAACCAAATATACTTGTGAAATGTTGAACGATAGCCACAAAGATGAAGTTTTTCAGTAAGTATTATATGTACGTGTTAACAATGGGATTTTTTTACCTCCCGCTACCCTTGAGACGGGAGGTATAGGGATCGTACTAAAAATCACATATCGGCATTTTATTTTTCTACATAGTGCCCTATGGGTCAACACACTAATACTTAGCATACATATAGAGCCATGTACGCTGAATTCAAATTTTCAAACCGCAAGTCTCTATCGTTTTTAGTTTCAGAGATATTGAGAGAATACGTAGTATACAAAATAAACATGGTCGAATATCAGTACGCGTAAACCTCGAACACAAAGAAAATGTCTATAATTAATGTATTGCCCGGACGAAAATATAAATACTTAGTATACTTATAGAGCCAAGTATGCTGAATTCAAATTTTCAAACCGCAAGTCTCTATCGTTTTTAGTTTCAGAGATATACATAATTATAAACATTTGTGTACTGAAATTTGACTATGTTTTATTTTGTATGCTACGTATTTTTTTTAATATCTCTGAAACTAAAAACGATAAAGACTTGCGGTTTGAAAATTTGAATTCAGCATACTTGGCTCTATAAGTATGCTAAATATTAAAATGTTCGTCCGGTCAATACATTAATTATAGACATTTTCTTTGTGTTGGAGGTTTAGGAGTACTGAAATTCGACTATGTTTATTTTGTATACTACGTATTTTCTTAATATCTCTAAAACTAAAAACGATAAAGACTTGCGGTTTGAAAATTTGAATTCAGCATACTTGGCTCTATAAGTATGCTAAATATTAAAATGTTCGTCCGGTCAATACATTAATTATAGACATTTTCTTTGTGTTGGAGGTTTAGGCGTACTGAAATTCGACTATGTTTATTTTGTATACTACGTATTTTCTTAATATCTCTGAAACTAAAAACGATAGAGACTTGCGGTTTGGAAATTTGAATTCAGCATACTTGGCTCTATAAGTATGCTAAATATTAAAATGTTCGTCCGGTCAATACATTAATTATAGACATTTTCTTTGTGTTGGAGGTTTAGGCGTACTGAAATTCGACTATGTTTATTTTGTATACTACGTATTTTCTTAATATCTCTGAAACTAAAAACTATAGAGACTTGCGGTTTGAAAATTTGAATTCAGCATACTTGGCTCTATAAGCATGCTAAGTATTAAAATTTTCGTCCGGTCAATACATTAATTATAAACATTTTCTTTGTGTTGAGGATTTACGCGTACTGAAATTTGACTATGTTTTATTTTGTATACTACGTATTTTCTTAATATCTCTGAAACTAAAAACGATAGAGACTTGCGGTTTGAAAATTTGAAGTCAGGAGACATGGCTCTATAAGTATGCGAAATATTAAAATTTATTATTAATTTCAGAATGGTAACCGATTCATTTTACGTAAAGGCTGACCTGGAGCAATGGTTGATGCCCCAGATTTATAGACACGACTATAATGATTTCCTTGCTAAAATCTGGGATGTTTTACTAGAACAGGATTTAAGTTTTGTTGCTAAAACTGAATCAGGAAAAACTGTGGGTGTCTCTTTAAGTTTGGATGCCAGAGACGAACCGGAAGTAGAAATAGAATCAAAATTGGCGATAATTTTTGAATTTTTAGAGTGGGCTGAAGGACCAGTTAGGTAAAAAACATAATGTGGAAAGAGAAATATGTGTATAATATATTAATAATTATTTTAGAGACGAAAAACTTCCTCAGGGTAAAGGAAAAATCTTCCATAGTTCCATGATGGCCACAAATGCGTCTTTAGGTCCAAAAGAAAATGTTTCCGTTATGCAATATATGGAAGAAGAAGTTTTGCGTATTGCAAGGGCAAAAAAATTTGCCGGGATTTTCACGACGAACACCAGCCCATTAACACAGGTAAATTCTAATTATAATCTATTTATACGTGTTACTGAAGGGCTTTTTGTTTTAGCAACTTGGAATTAATATCTATGGTTACCAAAATTTGTCGGATATTCAAGTGAATAAATACGTCGCGTCTGATGGTACTAAACCATTTGCAGATGCCCCAGATGACCAGAGAGCAATTGTTTCTTGGAAACCAATTTAACCATAACATAATGAATTTATTTCAAAGTTATATTTTGAAATACCTATATTTAGGTGTGATACAATGTAGAAATGTACGAATTATACCCAGATAAGGGTAGTGATATATATGTAGTATACTGTAATATATAGTGGGCTTAGGATATAATATATTTATTTATGTAGTATGTATATAAATGTATATAATAATAAAAATAATGATTATAACTCTTCATATATACTGTCAAAAAAATTCAATACAATCTGTCTATTAGTCTAATCGTGAAAAGGGTTTGTGTTGATCTACGTCATGCACAAATTGACCGAATTGAGGTTTGGCTCTTACGGACAACGAAAAAGCCATCGAAGTAGTAAATGCTTATTTAGAGGACCTCAAAAACCATTTTCGGGAGGCAAGGTGATGGCGTCAGTTTTTTAAGTAAAACGCCCGGGAATGGCAAAGAAAATATCTATGTAGAAAAATAAAAACTGTGATAGGTCCCTCCAGTGGTTATTTATAGAATTAAAATGTATGTCAGTGTGTCGGTAAGGTAGTGAGCTGAAGAGAAATAGCGGAAACGGCGGACCGCAATGGTTGATGGGAAGGACGTAACCTGATTGGCGAGAGAGAGAAAGGCTGATTAAATCTAGATGACGCCAAAATCCAATTCATCATCGAACGGAGAAAGAACATTTCGAACGACTGAGTTGAACATTATAAAGAAAAACAAAATTTGTTATTGATAGCGTTTTTTATTAGATATACAAACACAATAAAAACACAAATTACACAAATATAAATTAGCAACCTGGCAGGGTTGGTACAAAATCGCTTAAAGCTGTCGTCAATTTTTGCCTAACCAAAAACGTAGCAACAATATCAGATACTTTATCGGGCAAATCTTCATGTATGGCGTGTCCACATTTGGGCAAAACTTGCATCTGAAATTTGCCCTGCATTTGCCCAACAGTTAGAGCCGTGTCTAGCCCGTGTATATTAGCAAGTAACAATAATTTTGGTACCGCTGAGTTTAAAAATAGGTCTGAAAGACCTAGAAACCAATCATGCCAGAACTTTTCAGTTTTTGATAGGTTTATTCGCCAAGTATAGGCTTCAGGTGGTTTAAAACTGTTTTGCGGTTCTTGTTCTTCTTCTGAAATTGTTTCTATACCTGTTGGGGATGTGTGCAGGTTTAAACTTGTCGATACTGTAGGCAAATCTGTTGTTTGAGTGATTTCGCTTGACGCTAGGGTTCCAGTTTTTATATTTTTTATTTGGCCAGGCATAGACACTCTAGCGGACTCTAAATTATGTGTTTGGCCACTTTTATAACACCATTGAACGGCATGTTCGATATTTATGAAACTATTTGGACGATTTCGTAAAAAAGTTTGCATCGACGCGAGAGATTCTAGGGCTGTGCCTTCAACTACATCTATAACTACTAAACCAATACAATTTTCAAGTTTTTGGCTGCAATGAACAGCCAATGCACCCCCCATACTATGCCCGATCAATACTAAAGCATCGTCTACACTATACAAAGAATTAACAATGTTGACAATATCGTCAGTCAAATTTTCAATCGACAAATCATCATCATTTTCTGTGATTGTCTCCCCGTGACCCCTAATATCAATAGCAAGGACCCTACACTGTATTTTTTTAACGATTTCTTGTGTAAACAGACTCCAAGATAAAGCCGAGTATCCACCACCATGTAAAAGGACCAAAATTGGTCCTTCTACACCGTGAAGATAAATACGAAACGAATTGTTGGCCAGTTTTACGTCTTGAAATTGTGTGAAATACTTGTTCCAAGTTAAGGGCGTGAAATCTTTTGATTGGCCCGCTTTTGCCCTTGAAATAACAGAATACAATTAGTCACCTTTAGGAAGGTATTGTCTTTGGTCAAAAAATTCGGTGACGAGTTTATTTATTAATAAGACTTTCGTAATTTTCTGCTTCCCTATTATCAAAAAAATTAATAAACACAAATACAAGCAATGTAGGTAAATTTACTCAACATGTCAACCGAGCCAGAGGTCCCAACCACTCTGAAAGAACAAGGGAGGGAACTGTGATTATATAGGGATGGAAATCAAAAGATATATTTATTTGTAAAAAAATTAAACCACGTCAAAAAACAAACCATTTTAGATAATCATAAAACGCAAATTATAATTGATACATTTAAAAATTAGATTCTATCATGAGACCGACGATTATATTAGAAATGTTTTACAAAATTGTTATTTAGAAATCAATAATTATTTTATATATTATTGACCAGATTGAATTCCTATTATTTTTACAGTACAACAGAATTTCTCAGGTTTAAATTTAAATTTCGCGCCAGTTTTCAACAACCAGAACTTACATGTTGTTAGCCAATAGGATTCTAATATTATATGCAAGCATCAAAGGTCACCCTAACATGACAGATGAACCGATAGGCATTTGTTATTTGGCTCAATTCCATGGCTATTGCTATTTTTGATTTTCAACATTTTTATATTTAATTTCTGCTGTTATAACGCATACAAAATAAATTGTGCTTATTGATTCAGATGTAGAATTTTATGCTCTATAATTTTTATTTGAAGCTTTTTTGCGTGAAATAATTAGGGAAGCAGGAAATTAGGAAGATCGTATGTTCGGTTGTGCCGGTCTATGTATTAATTATTATTGTAATCAATTATAAATAAAAATTAAATAATTTGAAAATAGGCGTAGCCCTCTAAAAAATTTTCAGCCGACATTACATATATTTAAGACAAATTCTGCGTATTTTTTTAAGGAGTATATTTCGTATTATAGATGTAAAATTGTACATACCTAGGGGGAAGTCTCATATTTTGACTTTTAAGTATGGATTTGTGTAAATAAGACATATTTACATAGTTTTTTTACAATAAATATTGTAAATTCTTGATATAACAGTTATTTTTGTTCAGCAAAATATAGGTTGACAATTTATTGACAGATGTCAAGTGTTATATCCAGAATTTTTACAAGTGTTAAAATAGCTGTTTATGGTACAATTTTTATATTAAATAATAAAATATTATTTATTGTTTGTTAGTATAATATAAATATATTTCCATCAATACAATATTTTACATTTTAAAAATATATATAAGTACTGTTTACAATATATATTACAAAATGGCTGTCATTAATATGAATATAGTATATATGTAAAACATATCAAATATTATTTATATTATTATGAATGTTTAAACAATTTGTATAGATTAAAAAAATAAAATAACATTTCAACAATTCTTCTATATATTTTAGAGTTATTTCAACCCCTGTCCGCCATTTTGACGCCCTTATTAACCCGTGCAAACCCGCCCCACGTAAAATAAGCGTGAAGTTAGTTGCATGTTCTTCATGTGTGCGTGTAAAACACATGTGACAATAAATGTATATTTTGTGAAATATAATAGTAAGTAGTGTCTGAATCTTCCTAAAAGTAGTGAATATCTAAAAGCGGTATTAGGAAAAATAAGTGTGTGTATATGGACAGTGAAAAATTGGTTGATAAGTAGTGAAATTTGGAAAAATATGTACCAGAAAATGCAGTGTACATTCAATATTGGAATTGTATAATTTTGGCTTCTAAATTTAGATTTTCGGGTACTAACAATACTTTTAGATCCTAACCAAGTATTTGTTAGATATTTAGTGGCATTTAACCACCGATTAACATATTATATTTAGGTTAAGTTAACCCTATAAATGAAGGTTAAATACCGGTCCATAACATATTTTATTCTTTTTTAAGGAAAATATTCAGTTTCCCAACATGGAAACTGATTTTCTAAATTTTCACGATGAAGAACATTTCAGTTCGGCTTTATATCAGGTAAATTATAAACAATATTTTAACATTTAGACACAACTTAATTATATTTTAGAATGATTTGTTGGACGATTCTCAAAGTTCTCTGTTGGACATAGTCGGCGATTATAGACATGAAGAATACGCCGATAATGTTGCTTGGGACCAAGACGTCGAAAGAGAGTGAGTTATCAATTCGTGTTATATTTTTTGTTTTGTTTGAATTTTGATGGATGTGAAGTTGTGTGCTCGTATTGCGCGCCAAATTCAAATGATGTTTTAAAATTCATGGCGCGCACTTTGTTCAATAAAATATTATTTGTTTTTATATAAATTTATTCTGGAATATGTATTTTTTTCCATAATTTCTCTAAATTAGGCTTAATGGAGATTTGGCTGTTATTCCAATGTCTGGACAAATTAATACGTTTCCAAAGTTGTCCAATTCTCCGCCTTCCAAAGACTTCCAGAAAATTTTCAGCGATTGGCAACATTTATCTTCCATTGAGGTAGGTGCAATTTTTTCCAAAAAATTTATCATTTATTATTTTTCCATTTATGTTTGTCCATTTATTTATTTTTGTCCAATATGTATTTTTTCAACATTTTATGAATGAGTGATTAAGAGTGACTACCAGCCGATAAAATCGACGAGACCTTGGCTATCATTCGCCCTATTTTATTTATTTATATTGTTTATCCATCATTTGTCTGTTATTATTTTGTATTTCTCAACATTTTTAAGTCATATTCAAAGTTAATTTATATATTTGTCCATTTTTTATTTTCGGGTTTATTTAATTCGACAATAATCGAAATTGTCGAATTTTAAGCAATTAATGTCATTTTGAGTGACTACCAGCCGATAAAATCGACCTGACCTTGGCTATCCATCGCCCTATTTTATTTATTTTTACTGTCCGTATTTGTTTCTGCCATTCACAATTTGTTTTATTGTTTGTCCATCATTTTTCTGTTATTATTTTGTATTTCTCTACATTTTTTTAAGCAATTGTTGCCAAAATGATCTTAAAACAACTTTTTGACGATGTTTTTTATAATAATAATCATAAATAAAAGTGTATCATACTTTTATTTACTTATAAATACATCATAATATTATACTTAACTGTATATAGAGGGAAAACATATTTTCTGACGGCGATTTCACAAAAAAACTATTAAAAACACTTTAAAAACAACTGAACTTCACTTATAATTAGTTAAAACTTAAAATTATTGTTTAGTTTTACGTTAATTCTGTGTTTTTTCACGAGATGTTGACAATTCGACGTTTAAACGTAAACTGAAACCATTTTCTACTTTCCTGGCAAAACACCTGTGAAATCATTGTTGCCAATAATCTAATATAAAATTGATTTGTAAAATAATATATTTTAAATGTTTCTGATTATTTTTAAACTAAATTTCCTATGAATTTATTATTATTATTGTTGTTAATAATCAAATAAATAATGTTATAATTATTTGTGACAATTTACGATTTAAAATTTGATTGTAATTAGTGTCTTTTTGGATAATGGCGACACTGTTCACCTGACAAGACGATTCAAACATACATGTGCTCTATTCAAATATTATTCTTTGCTAATATACAATTTATTTCGTTTGTTATTAAAATATAATAAATATATAGATATATACGATTTTTTTTGGCAAAAAAACTGTCAAACATTTATTAACCTTTTAGCAAACATATTTTGGGTGAAAATTTGAACAAATACTTTATAAATATTGTAAATATGTTTATAAATATTAATATTACAATATATATACAACGAAATTTTTGTTATAAATTAGCTACACAAACTAATAAAATATATTGTCAAATAGGTTTGAAAACTTGTACGTAAGTCGGGTACGGGTCAAGATACGTCCAAAATTCGTCCAAATTTGAAATCTGCATATTTGATTTGCTACATAAACATATAAAATATGTCATAAAGTTGTTCAAAAAGTTATTAAACTTTGGGCTAAATCTTGTTCATTTCGCGCCCAAAATATATGGTTATAAATTGTTACGTAAGTCGAGTATGGGTCAAGATACGTCCAAAATTCGTCCAAATTTGTAATCTGCATATTTGATTTGCTATATAAACATATATAATGTGTCATAAAGTTGTTCAAAAAGTTATTAAACTTGGGGCTAAATATTGTTCATTTCGCGCCCAAAATATATGGTTATAAATTGTTACGTAAGTCGAGTATGGGTCAAGATACGTCCAAAATTCGTCCAAATTTGTAATCTGCATATTTGATTTGCTATATAAACATATATAATATGTCATAAAGTTGTTCAAAAAGTTATTAAACTTGGGGCTAAATCTTGTTCATTTCGCGCCCAAAATATATGGTTATAAATTGTTACGTAAGTCGAGTATGGGTCAAGATACGTCCAAAATTCGTCCAAATTTGTAATCTGCATATTTGATTTGCTATATAAACATATATAATATGTCATAAAGTTGTTCAAAAAGTTATTAAACTTGGGGCTAAATATTGTTCATTTCGCGCCCAAAATATATGGTTATAAATTGTTACGTAAGTCGAGTATGGGTCAAGATACGTCCAAAATTCGTCCATATTTGAAATCTGCATATTTGATTTGCTATATAAACATATAAAAAGGGTCATAAAGTTGTTCAAAAAGTTATTAAACTTGGGGCTAAATATTGTTCATTTCGCGCCCAAAATATATGGTTATAAATTGTTACGTAAGTCGAGTATGGGTCAAGATACGTCCAAAATTCGTCCAAATTTGTAATCTGCATATTTGATTTGCTATATAAACATATAAAAAGGGTCATAAAGTTGTTCAAAAAGTTATTAAACTTGGGGCTAAATCTTGCCCATTTCGCGCGCAAAATATATGGTTATAAATTGTTACGTAAGTCGAGTATGGGTCAAGATACGTCCAAAATTCGTCCATATTTGAAATCTGCGTATTTGATTTGCTATATAAACATATATAATGGGTCATAAAGTTGTTCAAAAAGTTATTAAACTCTGTTCCAAATTTAGTTGTTTTGGCGCCAAAAAAATGTGGTTAAAAATTGTACTATAACTTAAAAACAGTTGAAGATATGGCTTCAATTCTTGCAAAAATGAATTCCCAAGATTCGATTTCATATATATCCATTAAAAAAGTGGTTAAATTCTTGGTTTTAACCCCAACAAAATGGGTTAAAATTTTGTGTTTTTCGCGCCAAAAATATAAGGTTAAAAATCATTCATTATCTTAAAAATGGTTAAAGTTAGGGCTTCAATTTTTACAAAAATGAATTCCTAAGGGTTAACTCTATATATAACCATTAAAAGAGTGGTTAAATATTTGATATTTAACCTCAAAAACCTGGGTTCAAACATTAATAATTTATTTTTTCAATTTTAGGCAACAACATCTGAAGATCTAAATTCTGATCTTCATTTGTCAAATCCAATCGACATGCTCGATTGTTTTCAACCAGCAACTGTTTCACCAACAATAACAATTGCTGCTGGGCCTGTGGTATCATCACAATCATCACCAAAATCGACATCAATTATATCATCATTTGATTTTTCAAATACTCAAATTCCTATTAAAAAAGAAATAAAAACTGTTCGAAAAATTGGCGGGAAAAATTTAGAATTGTTAAAAAAAGTTATTAAAGAGGAAAATGAATCATTTAAAACTGATCTAAATTCTTCTGATGAGTTAGATCCATCGAATTTCGATATAACAAGTTATGTTAACGGTGATGATGATTTATTAATTAAAAAAGAAATTAATGACGAAAATGACCTTGAAATTATTGAAAAGGACGTGAGTGAACCTCAAGCAGACTTGTTCGAACCTGAATTAAACAATGACAAACCTGTTAAAACTTGCAAAAAAGATTTGTTTGGCCTGAAATCAGAAATAAAAATAGAAATTTTTGATCAAAAAGACAAAAATAAATTTAAAAAATTGGGCGGTTTTAAAACAATTGAAAATATTAAGGAAGAAAAAAAAATTGAAGACCCGGAAGAGGATGTAGATGTTGAAACAGTTTCCGAGCAAATTCCGGTTTTAGAAGCGCGAGATTTAAATTCATTACTCGAACAATTTGAAGCCACCGAGGCCGTAAATCCAATTTTTGACTCCCCAACATCAACCAATCAAAACCCAACTAAAATCCCCACTCCCGACTGCAAAAAACAAATAACTAACGACCCAAAACAAAAAGTAAAACAATTGAATTCAGAATTAAAACAACCCAACAAACAAAAGACAGTCAGCGTTGAGTTACTGCAAAAAATACGAGCATCGGCAACTAAAAAAACTGTTAATGTGATACCAGCGCGCCCTAGCAAAAAAATCAAAACTAAAATCATGGTTGACAAATGTAAAATACAAAAATCCCTAAACGAAATGATACAAATAGATCATGATTATTGTTCAACGGTTAAAAGTGATGCCAACATAAAAAAAATTAACTCTAATGATGTGAAATTAGATGAAGATAATAAAAAAATAATTGACGATACTGCAATTCGGATAGGGAAACAAATAAAAAACGCTATAAACAATGAAAATTTAAAGAAACCCTTAAAAAAAGAAAAAGTTATGATTTCATTATTAAAAACAAATTTTAATAAAAATACAATTATTAATACGATTAATACAAATGACGAAAAAATTCAAAATATTATCGTCACGGAAAATTCAAATTGTAAAAAACGCAAATTAAACTTAGAAGAATATAAAAAACTACGCGGAGAAATTTTAAAATCGTCGGACAGTTCCCGCCAAAACTCCCCCCTAACTTCCGGCACAAATTCCCCCCTCCCCCAAACAAAAACAGCCGAATACCAAGAGTTAATCATGAAAATGGCTTCCGAGATATTAAAAACAAATGCCAAACAAACAAAACAACCAACCATCGAAACAAAATTAGACGAATTCATCCTACCAGAAATAAAAATTGAAAAAACACCTCCACCGGAAGTCTCCCCGCCGAAAATAAATGAAAACTATCAAATGAAAACAATTGTTTCCATAGGGGTCAATACAAATGAATGCTGGCTAAAAACAATTGAACAAAAACCCCCTAAAAATAAAATCGATGAAATTATAACCCCAATTTTACAGAATACCAACTGTAAAATCAATTCTAACTCACTTATTGCCAACATAACGGAAACATTAATGCAACAATCCCCTAAAATTTCCCCTAGAAATTCCCCAAAAACAAATGATCCACAAATTCACGGCGAAGACAAAACAGTAATAATATTAAATAAAAACGAAGAGAAACCTGTTTGTCGATCGATTGGGGTTCAAACTGACAAAATTTGTCGAAATTATCGACAAAGACGCGACTCGAGCAGTTCGAGCGACGAATCGAATAAAAAAACACCTAGGTAAAAAAATACCTAAAAAAAACCATAACCAAACCTAAATAAATATTAATTCATTATTACAGCCTGATAAACAGCTCTATATCATCTTATTCTAGATCCAGAACGAAATCTAGATCAAAATCTCGCTCTAGGTCGCGTTCTAGATCATCAAGTCAGTCAGAATATTCGTCATATTCTAGGTACAAAAAAAAATAATCATAAAATAACTAGTTATTCATTAAAATATATTTTTAGTGATTCCTCTAGGTCTAGATCAAAATCTAGATCAGTTAGCCCTAGAAGATTTTCTAGAAATAGATACAGGTCTAGGAGATCCCGTAGTAATAGTTATAGAGCATCTTATAGACATTCTAGGTAATTTGTGCCTCAAATTTGAGGCGATGGTCAAAAATCATAGCCTCAAATTTGAGGCGATGGTGAAAATAAATAAAAGTTTTTGTAAATTTCGACCATTTTTGATAATTTTGACCCTTGGACAAAGATATATTATATAAAAACTATCAACTAGTTTTAGAGATACAAGTCCTTAAACTCAAAATATATAAAACGTTTTATACATTTTGACCATTTTTGATAATTTTGTCCGCATAATTTGGACCGGTGGACAAAATTAATTAAAAATACAGAATATTATATAAAAATGTCCAGAGATTTCAAATTTTCAAACAGAATTAAAATATCTCAACTAGTTTTAGAGATACAAGTCCTTAAACTCAAAATATATAAAAGTTTTTATAAATTTTGACCATTTTTGATAACTTCGTCCAAATAATTTGGACCGGTGGACAAAATTAATTAAAAATACAGAATGTTATGTAAAAATATCCAGGGATTTCAAATTTTCAAACAGAATTAAAATATCTCAACTAGTTTTTGAGATACAAGTCCTTAAACTCAAAATATATAAAACTTTTTATAAATTTCGTCCATTTTTGATAATTTTGTCCGTATAATTTGGACCGGTGAACAAAATTAATTAAAAATACAGAATATTATATAAAAATGTCCAGAGATTTCAAATTTTCAAACAGAATTAAAATATCTCAACTAGTTTTTGAGATACAAGTCCTTAAACTCAAAATATATAAAACTTTTTATAAATTTCGTCCATTTTTGATAATTTTGGCCGTATAATTTGGACCGGTGGACAAAATTAATTAAAAATACAGAATATTATGTAGAAATGTCCAGAGATTTCAAATTTTTAAACATAATTAAAATATCTCTACTAGTTTTAGAGATACAAGTCCTTAAACTCAAAATATATAAAACTTTTTATAAATTTCGACCATTTTTGATAATTTTGTCCGTATAATTTGGACCGGTGGACAAAATTAATTAAAAATACAGAATATTATGTAGAAATGTCCAGAGATTTCAAATTTTTAAACATAATTAAAATATCTCTACTAGTTTTAGAGATACAAGTCCTTAAACTCAAAATATATAAAACTTTTTATAAATTTCGACCATTTTTGATAATTTTGTCCGTATAATTTGGACCGGTGGACAAAATTAATTAAAAATACAGAATATTATGTCGAAATGTCCAGGGATTTCAAATTTTCAAACAGAATTAAAATATCTCAACTAGTTTTAGAGATACAAGTCCTTAAACTCAAAATTTTAAATTCTTTTGCGTTAATTCGTTATTTGTGCCTCAAATTTGAGGCGATGGCCAAAACAGTCTCAAATTTAAGGCGATGGCGAAACGTGTAACCTCAATTTTGAGGCGATGAATATTCTTTTCATTTTTGTCTAGATCTCCATATTCTAGAAGTTCTAGAAGTCGTTCTAGAAGACGGAGAGAACGGGAAAGTATAGAGAGAGAAAGGATGCGTGAAGTGGAAGAAAGAAGAGTTATTTATGTAGGGAAAATAAATGATGATACAACTAGGGCTGATCTTAGAAGAAGATTTCAAAATTTTGGACCCATTACTAATGTTAGCGTCCATTTCAGAGAGCATGGGTGAGTTTTTTTATATTTTTGACTTGGTTTATTTAATTTTTGAATATTTTCCTGAAGTCCTAATCATATTTCAGCCATTTTTGATCTTATTTGATCGTTTTAGACCATTTATTAATCGTCTTTGATCATATTTGTGCATTGTGATCAATTTTTTGTAATTTTCGACCATTTTTCTTAATCATGATCATATTTCAGCCATTTTTGATCTTGTATAATCTTCATTTTTGACCATTTATCAATATTTTTTGATCATATTTGTCTATTTGACCATTTTTTAAAGTCATAATTATATTTCAGCTATTTTTGATCTTATATGATTTGATTAGATCATTTTGACCAATTACCAATCATGTTTGACTATATTATGATCAATTTTCGGCCATTTTTCTTTAAGTCCTGATCATATTTCAGCCATTTTTGACCTTGTATGATCTTATTTGATCATTTTTAAACATTTATCCATCGGTTTTGATTGTCTTTGTCCATTTTGATCTTATATGATTTTATTTGATCATTTTTGATCAATTACCAATCATTTTTGACTATATTTGTCCTTTATAGTCAATTTTCGACCATATTTCTTAAAGTCCTGATCATATTTCAGCCATTTTTGACCTTGTATTATCTTATTTGATCATTTTTAAACATTTATCCATCGGTTTTGATTGTCTTTGTCCATTTTGATCTTATATGATTTTATTTGATCATTTTTGATCAATTACCAATCATTTTTGACTATATTTGTCCTTTATAGTCAATTTTCGACCATATTTCTTAAAGTCCTGATCATATTTCAGCCATTTTTGACCTTGTATGATCTTATTTGATCATTTTTAAACATTTATCCATCGGTTTTGATTGTCTTTGTCCATTTTGATCTTATATGATTTTATTTGATCATTTTTGATCAATTACCAATCATTTTTGACTATATTTGTCCTTTATAGTCAATTTTCGACCATATTTCTTAAAGTCCTGATCATATTTCAGCCATTTTTGACCTTGTATTATCTTATTTGATCATTTTTAAACATTTATCCATCGGTTTTGATTGTCTTTGTCCATTTTGATCTTATATGATTTTATTTGATCATTTTTGATCAATTACCAATCATTTTTGACTATATTTGTCCTTTATAGTCAATTTTCGACCATATTTCTTAAAGTCCTGATCATATTTGAGTGATTTTCGACCTTGTATGATCTTATTTGATCATTTTTAAACATTTATCCATCGGTTTTGATTGTATTTGTCCATTCTGATCTTATATGACTTTATTTGATCATTTTTGATCAATTACCAATCATTTTGGACTATATTTGTCCATTATAGTCAATTTTCGACCATATTTACTAAAGTCCTGATCATATTTCAGCCATTTTAGACCTTGTATGATTATATTTGATCATTTTTGACCAATTACCAATAATTTTTGACTGTATTTATACATTATAATCAATTTTCGACTACATTCCTAAAGTTCTGGTTATATTTCAACTTTCAATTTTTGATCTTATTTGATCGTTTTTGACCATTTATCAATCGGTTTTGATCATATTTGTCCATTATGATCAATTTTCAGTCACTTTCGACCATTTTTCTTGGTCCTGTTCATATTTCGTCCATTTTTGAACCTTTATCATCTTATCTGATCATTTTTGACTATTTATAAATCATTTTTGATCATATATGTCCATTATGGTCAATTCTCTGTCATTTTCGACCATTTTTTTTAGTCATGAAAATAGTTCAGCCATTATATGACTCTATATAATAATTTTGACTAATTACCAATTATTTTTGACTATATTTGTACAATATGATCAATTTTAGACCATTTTCTTACAGTCCTGATCATATTTCAGCCATTTTGACATCTTTTGGCTACTATTCTTTAATTTTGACCATGTTTTTGTCATATTTGTCCATTTTCCTTCATATCCCATTAAAATTTGATCCATTTCCGTCCGTAATTCAGTGATTTTGTCCATTTTTCGAGCATTTTTGACCAACTTTGGCCATTTTCTCAGAGACAACTATGGGTTCGTAACTTTTGCGTATAAAATGGACGCTTATGAAGCAGTTGAAAGGGGAAATGAAGATCCAAATATGCCTAAATACGATATAAGTTTTGGTGGGAGACGAGCATTTTGTAAAACTCGATATTCAGATTTAGGTAAGGAAATGGGTATAAAGTGTATTCACAATTACTTTCGACCCGGATTAATTTAAAATTGAAGCGGAAATTGAGTCATTAGTTTCAAGTTTTGGCCATTTTTTGAAAAATGTTTCCCAGATTTTTGCCCTTCGGAACAAATTTTGTCGAAATGATGATATATATGTAGAAATGTATGAGGAATTTGGATTTTCAATCAGAATCAAAATATCTCAATTAGTTTTGGAGATATGGGCTTAGAAAGTCGAGATGTATAAAAGATTCGCCGATTTTTGACCATTTTTTGAAAAAATGTTTATAAATTTTTGACCAGTGGCCAAAATTTATTCAAAATTTAGTATAATATGTTAAAATGTCTGGAGATTTCAAATTTTCAAACAGAATTAAAATATCTCAATCAGTTTGCGAGATATGAACTTTAAAACTCAAAATTTATAAAAGTTTTTTCAAATTTCGACCATTTTTGATAAATTTGTTTACATAATTTGGACCCTTGGACAAAATTAATTAAAAATTAGATGTATTATATAAAAATGTCCAGAGATTTCAAATTTTTAAACAGAATTAAAATATCTCAATTAGTTTTCGAGATATGAACTTTAAAACGCAAAATTTATAAAAGTTTTTTCAAATTTTGACCGTTTTTGATAATTTTTTTTACATAATTTTGACCACTATATAAAAATGTCCAGAGATTTCAAATTTTTAAACAGAATTAAAATATCTCAATTAGTTTTCGAGATACGAACTTTAAAACTCAAAATTTGTAAAAGTTTTTGCAAATTTCGACCATTTTTGATAATTTCGTCCACATAATTTGGACCGGTGGACAAAATTAATTAAAAATACAAAATATTATGTAGAAATGTCCAGAGATTTCAAATTTTTAAACAGAATTAAAATATCTCAACTAGTTTAAGAGATACAAGTCCTTAAACTCAAAATATATAAAACTTTTTATAAATTTCGACCATTTTTGATAATTTTGTCCACATAATTTGGCCCGGTGGACAAAATATATTAAAAATACAGAATATTATGTAGAAATGTCCAGGAATTTCAATTTTTCAAACAGAATTAAAATATCTCAACTAGTTTTAGAGATACAAGTCCTTAAACTCAAAATATATAAAACTTTTTATAAATTTCGACCATTTTTGATAATTTTGTCCACATAATTTGGACCGGAGGACAAAATTAATTAAAAATACAGTATATTATATAAAAATGTCCAGATATTTCAAATTTTAAAACAGAATTAAAATATCTCAACTAGTTTTAGAGATACAAGTCCTTAAACTCAAAATATATAAAACTTTTTATAAATTTCGACCATTTTTGATAATTTTGTCCACATAATTTGGACCGGTGGACAAAATTAATTAAAAATACAGAATATTATGTAGAAATGTCCAGAGATTTCAAATTTTCAAACAGAATTAAAATATCTCAATTAATTTTCGAGATATGATTGTGTAAACTCAAAATATTAAATTCTTTTGCGTTAATTCGGGGTTTAAAGTAATTGTGGGTATGTTTTTTCAACGATTTGATAAAAATAGCCTTATCTATTGTCATTTTAGACAATATTGAAGCGGAATCTATGAATTCGGCTCCTATATTTCGCCGTGATGAAGACAGTTTCGATATTTTACTCAGAGAAGTTCAAGCTAAGTTACGAAAAAGAAAAGTTTGACAGCATAAAAATATAGAAAATAAATTGTCTTTTTTTGTTAATTCAGTATTTTTTTTCTCTCTGTTCATATTCCTGGGTAATTTATATTTATTAAGGGTCGTTGATTATTGTAAATAATTTTTTTTCTAGTTACTAACTTAGCTTTTGTATTTTGATGATTTTGTAAATAGAATCGTTATCAGGTTATGTTTTTAATTTTATGAGGCCCGCAGAAGACATTCACGGCGCTGTAATCGCAACTGTCATGGCGTCCAGGAAGCCACAAATACGTATATAATATACACAAGTTTTCTGCGGGTGCCAAAATAAAATAATTCTAAACTACTTCAAACAATTTTAATTTAAATTTGAGCCGATCGAACAAAATGACAGAAAATCTTCCATTTTCCATTTATTATGTCATCCTAATTGTGATTATTCTACGGTGCAACTCAAAATGTTTCGTATGAATTTTTCTAGTCAAAATACGTTGCATTTTGATATTATTTAATATAGATTTCATTTTACCGAAAAAAAATTAGTTGAAATTTTGACCATTTTTTGGAAAATACTTGACAACTTTTTGACCTATGGACGAAATTTTGGCCAATTGGTCAGATATATGTAGAAATGTGTGAGGAATTTGGATTTTCAAACAGAATCAACATATCTCAATTGGTTTTTGAGATTTTGGGTTGCAAACTTAAAATTTGTGAAAGATTAGCCGATTTTTTGACCATTTTTTGAAAAACACTTGACAGATTTTTACTCTTTGGACGAAATTTTGGCCAATTGGTCAGATATATGTAGAAATGTGTGAGGAATTTGGATTTTCAATCAGTATCAAAACATCTCAATTGGTTTTTGAGATTTTGGGTTGCAAACTTAAAATTTGTGAAAGATTAGCCGATTTTTTGACCATTTTTTGGAAATATAATCCCAGATTCTTGCTCTTTGGTGCAAATTTTGCTCAATTGATACTACATATGTAGAAATGTATGAGGATTACGGATTTTCAGTCAGAATCAAAATATCTCAATTGGTTTTTGAGATATCAGCTTGCAAACTCAAAATTTGTGAAAGATTAGCCGATTTTTTGACCATTTTTTAGAAAAAAAATCCCAGATTCTTGCTCTTTGGTGCAAATTTTGCTCAATTGATACTACATATGTAAAAATGTATGAGGATTTCGGATTTTTTATCAGAATCAAAATATCTCAATTGGTTTTTGAGATATGGACTTGCAAACTCAAAATTTGTGAAAGATTAGCCGATTTTTTGACCATTTTTTGGGAAAAAAATCCCAGATTCTTGCTCTTTGGTGCAAATTTTGCTCAATTGATACTACATATGTAAAAATGTATGAGGATTTCGGATTTTCAATCAGAATCAAAATATCTCAATTAGTTTTTGAGATATGGACTTGCAAAATCAAAATTTGTGAAAAATTAGCCGTTTTTTTGATCATTTTTTGGAAATATAATCCCAGATTCTTTCTCTTTGGTGCAAATTTTGCTCAATTGGTACTACATATGTAAAAATGTATGAGGATTTCGGATTTTCAATCAGAATCAAAATATCTCAATTGGTTATTGAGATATGGGCCTGCAAACTTAAAATTTGTGAAAGATTAGCCGATTTTTTGACCATTTTTTGGAAATATAATCCCAGATTCTTGCTCTTTGGTGCAAATTTTGCTCAATTGATACTACATATGTAAAAATGTATGAGGATTTCGGATTTTCAATCAGAATCAAAATATCTCAATTGGTTTTTAAGATATGGACTTGCAAACTCAAAATTTGTGAAAGATTGGCCGATTTTTTGACCATTTTTTAGAAAAAAAATCCCAGATTCTTGCTCTTTGGTGCAAATTTTGCTCAATTGATACTACATATGTAAAAATGTATGAGGATTTCGGATTTTTTATCAGAATCAAAATATCTCAATTGGTTTTTGAGATATGGACTTGCAAACTTAAAATTTGTGAAAGATTAGCCGATTTTTTGACCATTTTTTGGAAATATAATCCCAGATTCTTGCTCTTTGGTGCAAATTTTGCCCAATTGATCAGATATATGTAAAAATGTATGAGGATTTCGGATTTTCAATCAGAATCAAAATATCTCAATTGGTTATTGAGATATGGGCCTGCAAACTTAAAATTTGTGAAAGATTAGCCGATTTTTTGACCATTTTTTGGAAATATAATCCCAGATTCTTGCTCTTTGGTGCAAATTTTGCTCAATTGATACTACATATGTAAAAATGTATGAGGATTTCGGATTTTTAATCAGAATCAAAATATCTCAATTAGTTTTTGAGATATGAGCTTGCAAACTTAAAATTTGTGAAAGGTTGGCCGATTTTTTGACCATTTTTTGGAAATATACTCCCAGATTCTTGCTGTTTTGTGCAAATTTTGCTCAATTGGTACTACATATTTAAAAATGTATGAGGATTTCGGATTTTCAATCAGAATCAAAATATCTCATTTTGTTTGAGAGATATGGACTTGCAAACTCAAAATTTGTAAAAGATTTGGCATTTTTTTTACCGTATTTTAGAAATTACTCTATATATTTTTGTCCAGTGAACTAAATTTATTCAAAATTAAGTATAATATGTTAAAATGTCTGTAGATTTCAAATTTTGAAGCAGAATTTAAATATCTCAATTATTTTTCGAGATACGAGCCCGAAAACTTAAAATTTGTTACAAATTTCGACCATTTTTCAAAAATTCTTTTATAATATTTTGACCAATTTTCAAAATTAATTCAAAATGAAATATATTATATAAGAAAAGTCTGGAGATTTCAAATTTTGAAACAGAATCAAAAAATCTCAATTACTTTTTGAGATATGAACCTTAAATCTCAAAATTCATAAAAGTTTTGTTCATTTTAGACCATTTTTTGGTAAATTTGTCGACATAATTTTGACCTGTGGACAAAATTAATTAAAAATGAAGTGTATTATGTAAAAATGTCCAGAGATTTCAAATTTTCAAACAGAATTGACATATCTCAATTAATTGTTGAGATATGGCTGTGTAAACTCAAAATTTGTTAAAGTTTGACAGAATTTTTGTCCATTTTTAGCAAATGTATATATAGAATTTTGTCCTATGGACAAAATAATTTCAAAATTGGATATTATATGTAAAAATGTTTATAGAATTCAAATTTTGAAACAGAATTAAATTATCTCAATTAGTTTTCGAGATATCGACACTTAATCTCAAAATTTTCAAATAAATTTGAAACATTTGATCATTTTCGACAAAATTATATATAATTATTGAACCAATGCCCAAAAAAATTTGAAAATACGTAATTATATGTAGAAAAGTCCAAATAATTCAAATTTTTGACCAAAATTACAATATCTCAATTGGTATTCGAGTTACGAACAAAATTTCAACTAAGTTTTTTGTTTACTGCCTATATTTCATATTTTTGTATTGAATATTGTTGCTTTTTTAGGAATAATTAATAAAGGAATGAATAAAATTTTTGTTTGTATTTATTTTATAGGGCTATAAAATAGTTTTACAGGTTTTATTACCAATAAAAGTAAGTATATATGTAATATATTTATAATTTAATTTGTATTTGCCGCGCATTTTTCTTACGCCAACTTCACTGCGAAAATCAAAGTCCCTAAATGTTTGTTAGTCATGGATATAAAAATTATCTATTATACAACAATATATGTGTAATAATTAATCAAATAGTTTAAATTATCAACAAAAATATATAAATAACTGCAAATAAATCTGTTTAAATCTATTTTTTGTTGTTTGCCGCCAAAATAAATCTAATAAATAACATGAAATTCGTTCACGTTCAGTTGTTATTTTGTTACAAGATGGCGAATGTTCGTGATAGCGATACATGTCTTTGGCTACATAATAAGCTAGGAATTTCTAACGATAGTTGGACGGGCGGTTCAATTTGTTCTCAATTGAATGCCGAAGTTTTGCGTAATATAAAAGATTGTTTTCCAGATCTTCAGACACAAGTAAAGCTCAAGTTGTTATTGAGTTTCTTTCACATACCTCGACGAAATGTTGAAGAGGTAAGTACTGTTTTTGATTTATATTAAATATATTGAGATTTTATTGTATTTTACTTGAAAATGTTAAATTTATATTTGTTTGATTTTAAAAATTTGTAACTCGAAAAGTAATAGATATATTTGATTTCTGTTTGGGCCATTCGATTCTATCAAGTTTTAAGTATAAATGACCATAATTTTATTTATAACAAAAATTTATTACGAATTTGGTTTAAATAATAATAAAAAATTGTCAATATTTATAATTATTTTTGACCATAAATGTTTAAAAAATTCGTATCTCAGAAACTAATTGAGATATTTTATTTTTGTTTGGGCCATTCGATTCTACAGGCTTTAAAGTATATTTGAGTGTATTTTTATTTATACCAAAAATTTATTACGATTTTTAGTGGCGTTTAGAATTAGATGAAATTATTGAAGTTGCCGCGTTAGATTCGGAATTATGGGTGGCTATGTTGGCCGAAACAATGAAAACTTTACCGACAACTGGGTCCTTGAATACCGAAATTTCGGACTTGGACGAAGTTCGACCAATTTTCACAGATTTAGTAAATGATCTGAGAAAATTGGTTAAAAAACAGTCCGAAAACGGTATGTTACCGATGGAATGTCATTATTTAAATAAAGCCGCTTTGGTGTCAGTGGTAAGTTAAATTATATACGGGGAATTGTAGGGATTTGATCCATTTTCCGACCATTTTAAAATAGGTAGGGCAACAAGCAACACCCACTAAACATTTTAATCAAAAGAAAAAACCAAAATCGGCCGTTTTGCGGCAAGAACTTTTGCAAAAATCAAACGACGCAGCTTCTAATTTAAAAAAAGCTTCCGCCCCTGTTATTCCCGTTAGGTCTAGAGGGATGCCCAGAAAAATGACAGACACAAGTAAGTCACACCCATTTTCGGGTGCGGGTTGACCTTGACCAAATTTCGATATTTTTGTATAGCTCCGTTAAAAGGCATACCATCACGCGTGCCATCTAGCGGTTTTCGAACCGGAAGTATTACCAGTCCCACTGTCGGCGGTCGGCCATTTCCTAAAACACCTGCCGGTAGGAAAGATGGCGGTATTAAATTATTAGATATTGCGGATCAGCCGTTAGGTTATGCAGCTATGAAAAAAAGAAAACGTTTGCAAGGTAAGGGCCTTATTTCGAAAACTCTGGGCTTGCAAATATATTTTACCAAATTTCTGTAATTTTTCAAGAAATCGAAGACGCTAAAAAAGCGTCTGAGCAAACAGGCCCTCTCCAAAGCCCCCCACCCAATTCTGGGTCTACACCCGATTACGCGGCCGGTTTATCAACCACACCCACTTACACCCAAACCACCACAACTACAACGCGTAAGCAAATACCCTATTCATTATTTACAACATGTTTACAAGATTTGTTTATAGCTACCACACCCACAATTACAACCCCCACTACACCCATTTCCACTATCCCCACTCCTGTAACTCTAACCACGCCTACCGTAAAACCTATCCAATCACAAATCGTCTCCCCCGCCCCGAGTATACAACTCAGCGAATCTCCGGCGCCGGTTCCCCCCACCACGACCATAATGGGTGTGGCTACGGGGGTTACAACTGTTCAAATTGCACCACCAGTAACTGGATTGGTTACCAGCTCTGTAACGCCTGTTGTTGTAACAAGGCCTATACAGCAAATTACACAGATTAGGTTACAAGCGCAACCAGTTGGAAATTCGCTACAGAAAAAAGGATTGGCCTTAACGGTAAGGATAACTGTAATTTTGAATAATTATAACTCAAAAATAAAAAGATTTGTTAATTTTGCTTGCGCCATTGGATTCGCCATACTTTAATTTATAATTAACAATTGTTTCATAATTTTTGAGCAAATATTAATAATTCTAAAATTTGTCCAATTTGAGACCCAACTTTGAGACAGCATATCTCAAAAAATAAATGAGATATCGACGCGTAGTATGCGGCATTCGATTCCTCATACATTTCTTGATATACAACCAAATTTTTGTTTGTTTAAAATTATTTTTTCAAAATTTACAATAAAAAATATAAAAAATGACAACATTCAAAATTTTTGTAATATTGCTTTTTGATTAGTCTAACTTTAAGTCTACATATCTCAAAAACTAATTAAGATATCGGCTAAATTTTTGCGGCATTGGATTCCTAAAGCTTCCAACTATATTGTGGGTATAGTTTAAAAACATTTCCACACCTATTTTTGGGTGTTTGAGCCATAAATGCTTGAAAATTCATAAACTTGTTCCTATTGCTTCAAAAATAATTTTTACACTTTACACCCATTTTGGGGTGTATGCTACACCTTGAACCCAGTTTAGGGTCCGGCCCAATTTTGGGTGTTTTTATGCCTAACCCAAAAATACTTACACCCCAATTTGGGTTTTAGAGGGAACAAATGCTCGAAGCGCAAGATATGTTCCGAACGGCTAACAAAGTCACCAGACCCGAAAAGGCGCTTATTTTAGGGTTCATGGCTGGGTCGAGGGATAATCCATGCCCACATTTGGGTAATATTGTAACCATTAAGTTATCGGAAGACCAAGAAAATGTTCTACAAGCTGATGACACATACTTAACTATGATGGTTGAGACTCATTTTCAAATGAATTATAATAATGGTGAATGGAAAAGAATAAAAAAATTTAGGACAATAGAGAACCCAGATCAGGGTACGGCAGCTTAGACAATGTAAAAAACTTAGTGGTTGGTTTGACTTTGAAGTATTTATAGTCAAATTTTTGTTATTACAAAATGATTGTTAAAAATTTGACAGACTGATAAAATGTCAAATATTTTTTTCCGTATTCTCGAATTTTTGTCAATATTTCTTTAAATTTAAATTGAATCAACCACTTTTCTGTTAAAATATTGTTTAGTACATGTATATATAATTTAATATTTAGTTACATATTATATTTATTTGGAAAGTGATGCAAATTTTTTTGAATTTTGTATTTTTGTATTATAACGGAATGGAATTGTTAATAAAGTGATATTTTTGTTGTAATATATGTTTCACACCCTTAAACCCAATTTACACCCAGAATAAGGTGCACCATGGATCTTCAGAAAAATATTTTCGAGTCGAAGTCAACCATAATTTTGGGTAAGTACAAAATTATTAATATTGTGATTGTATTATATATAACTGATATTAGTACTTACCTTTATTGTGGATCTTGATGAATGCGAAATCTGGAAAAAAATAATAAATTAATATTGTGAATATAATTATTGTTATAATAATGTAAATACATATCTAATAATAATGCATTTATTCATGTTATATAAGACCCATATGGCCATACGCCAAATTATTAGAAGATTATACGAATTGACATTTTTGAGGCCAAACTTTAAGACACCATATCTCAAAAACTAATTGAGATATCGACTTGCGCTTTGCGGCAATGGATTCTCCATACTTTTCTTCATATATGCCCTAATTTTTATTAATCCGAAAAAATTATTACAACAATTATAGTAAAATATATAAAAAATGGCTATAGTGCATATTTTTGCAATTTCATACAAATTGACTTTTTGAAGCCAAACTTTGACACACCATATCTCAAAAACTAATTGAGATATCGACTTGCGCTTTGCGGCAATGGATTCCGCATACTTTTCTTGATATATACCCAAATTTTTGTTAATCCAAAAAAATTATTACAAGAATAACAGTAAAATATTTGAAAAATGGTACATTTCTGGCATTAAAAATCAGGTAAAAAAAAAATAATCGGAAGTGGAATTTATTTGCCACTCGAAGGGTAAATATCTTCGATCACTCTTGGAGTTAATCACCAGCCCTCGCTTCGCTCGGGTGGTAAACACATCCTTGATTGATAAATATTATTTACCTCTCAAGTAGCATAAAGAACTATTTATTTAATAATACATATAAATAAATAAAAAATCTACACATTTTTATCTAATGTAAGTACATGAAAATAAATAAAAATTTCTAATATTTTTAAACATAATTTACATTTGTTTTTTGAGTAAATACAAAGTAAATATTAAATAAAATATGATCCAAGCGAACGTAACACCATAAGACTCCAATATTTGAGGTTCTGATGAGTCCCAACCTTTAGCCATAATATTTCTCATTGCTTGAATAGGTTCTGTAAACGGCATTCGTCTTGATATCCATTCTAATACATCGGGCATACCTTCTACGGGCCATACTACACCTAAAAACGGGTATAAATATACCAATGTATCATTTTTTCATCCATTTTTGGGTAAATGTATTTATAAAACATTTTAAAATTCAAATAAATTGCTATTGTTCTAAAAATTATTTTTGATGGTTACACCCACTTTAAGGTGCACGGTGACACCTTAAACCCAGTTTTAAGTATAATATATTTTAAGCAAATTAAAAAATTGCAAATTATTTTTTTCTATTTGGTTTTTTTTGTTTTATACGGAGAAAACTAACCGGATATTAGCAGCATAGGGTAAAAACTTCCGGTTGCCATAAAATTAGCCATTGTGTGGGAAGGCACCAAAGCAGATATTAAAAACCCTAAAAAATAAAAAATAAAAAAAATGGTAATATTTCATATTTTTGCAACTTGATATTTTGAGGCCAAATTTTTAGGCACCATATCTTTAAAACTAATTGAGATATCGACTTATACTTTGCGGCATTAAATTCCCCATACTTTTCTTAATATATATCCTAATTTTTATCAATCCAAAAAAATTATTACAATAATTATGGTAAATTATTTAAAAAATGACAATTGTTCATATTTTTGCAACTTTATATAAATTGACATTTTTGAAGCCAAACTTTCAGACACCATATCTCAGAAACTAATAAAGATATCGACTTGTGCTTTGCAGCAAATAGTCCAGAATTTAATAATCTATAAATTTTACTTGAAGTATTTTTTAATATTTTTCCATATAAGGTTGGAAATGTCCAAAAAATTACGAAACTCACCATAACACATACCAGCCATGCCTTGAGTAATGTACAATCCAAAAATCTCAATCAATGTTCCTTTATTTTCCTCGTTAAATATACAAAAACATAAAATCATTACTTCAATACTTTGGATTGCTATTAGCAAAAATTGTAGCGATATATGAGCAATTAACATTTCTAAAGCTGTCGCTCCAGCGACTAAGGTTCGATCCCAGACGCCCTCTAGTCTATCTGAGATAATAATAGACGATGTCATCATGGCTGCTAAGAAATACAATACCCTAAAATGGGTTTTATTAAACAACCTAAATTTTATAAACAATATTCATTTACGTTATACTTAATCCAGGAACCATAAAATTAGTAAATGTGAAATCATCTTCTCCAAAAATTCGGTCATTGTCAAATCTTATAGGGAATTCCCCAAATTTTGGGTTGTGGCCACATTCTTTCAACATTTTTTTGGTAAAGTTTACGTATTTTTTGTACAATTTATCTTGTATAGGTGGCCCAATTTGGTGGTCTACAAAATTTATAAACAATGTTAATAAGTAAATACAAGGACTATTTTATACGTACTGGACATGTCAAGCCAGACTTTAATTTCGCTAAAATCTATCGTATCATTTGAGGCAAAACGGCCGTCTTGAAGCCTGTCCATGGTTGCCTTTGAAAAATTATGAGAAAAATATACAACACCCTGAACATCGCCATTTTCTGTAGCTTCCATCGCAGAATCTAAATCCGAATAATATTTCTAAAAACAGTTGTTTTTAGAAAATTCACCAATTAGGGGTTGTTTATTGTGGCGGTGCGTTAGATTCAAAACATTTGTAAAATTTTACAATTTTTATTAAAATAAACACATTGTTATTATATTATGCAAAATAACCATTTTAATAATGTTACACTACAACCATGACCCTACTGAAATAGTTTGCCCTCACATGTTACAACGTGTACAAAACTGTATTCTCCCAAGAGATACATTGGTTAAACTGAAAGATATGTCAGCCATTGGATAGACCGACCATAGATCAGTTGTTAGAGCTTCCCTCCGGCAAAGTAATAGTCCTTGGTTCAAAAATATTTGACTCTAAATTCTCGCACCGCCATTGTATATATACCTTTTCTATCATATCGTCAGTTACTTCATAAATAAATCGACAGCTCATCAACTGAAATTCACAATCTGTTTCGTTTTTAAAAATTAAAGTATTGCTTATGTTAAAATTTCTACACGTTCCGTTTTCCTCGTTTACAAAAGCTATCGGTATATCCATGGGATCCCCTCCAATAGCTAAGAAAAATACTGTCATGTGGAAAACGGGAAAAAAAAGCATAAATGCTACTCCACTAAAATAAAATTGGTCAAAAACGGTGCGTCCCTTTTTCTATATTGTACACACCTGTAGTTATGAAAATATTGGTACCAGTTTTTGAAAAATAGGGCACGTAGTCTATCAAAATTTATGTTGTATTGGGAAGCATATTTTATTTTTTCTTTTTTCACAGGAGTCAACACCTATATAAAACAATGAATTTATCAGTAGTTCATCTACTAGTACATAGATGGCGACTAAATTAGTGGTTTTTGGACTTACGTCAGTACTGCCAGTGGTACCAACATTCAAGCTTGTAACACTATCATTTGTCATTGATTGCAAACTCCCTAATTCAATTCCATTTTGACCATTTTCTAATGCACCTTGAGTCTGCTGTATACTTAAACTTAAAAACACTTCTTCCAGGGTTTCAGCTCTAAATTGAATTATTAGTTGTGATGGAGATTCTTCCGCCATTAGACGGCCATTTCTCATAAGGCCTATCTACAATTTAAACATTCTCATGCGTTTAAAATTTGGTCAAGATTAGCTAATTTATGTTGATCTAGGTCATGCACAAAAAGGGTTGCCGTTTCGTAGATGGCATTACTTACTTTATTGGCCTTGCTACATTCTTCAATATAATGGGTAGTAATTATAACTGACATAGATGATTTAGTAGTTATTTCGACTAAATGTTCCCATATTCTACAAAAAATATTCGACTTAGATTTAACTCATGGGGTGTTTCGTTAATAAAATGAGCGACGTATCAATATTTTTTACCGCTCGCTGAGAGAGGTATTGTGTTCTATATTTAATATCTGTTTAACTACGTATTTCTCAATCGGACATTTTTATTCTTGCTAGTATTAAAGAAAAGTAAATTTTAAAGATTTTTTCTGGAAATACATTATATTATTTCTTATTGTATTAATAGTTAAATATACCCTTCAAAAATACTATCAATCCCGACAATGAATTGGAAACATTTCGAAAAATTAGGACAAAAATTCTTCATAGAATGAATTTAAAATTAAATAATCTAAATATAAAAAATATATATAAGTAGAATTTTTGGTAGAGTGCAGTTATACAAGAAATGTTAAATACAATAGGGCGCGAGCAGTCATGTATGTAACCAAAACCGGAAGTGGCCATGTTTCTAAACACCTGGCGGAAGAAATCGAAACACGCTTTGCCATCCGCCAAACAACAATTTCCTAATTTTGATTTATTCTCCAGCCCATTTCAAAAAATATAAAGTCTGTATATACTTTTCCCTCAAAACTGGGTCGACCCCAACTGTGGGTTCATCCATAATGACCAATTCGGGGTCGTGGACCAAAGAAGCGGCTAAACTAACACGTCTTTGCTGCCCTCCCGAACAATCGCCGACCCTCCTGTCATCTGGTGGTAATTCCAGTAACGTCCTCAATTCTTGATATCTTTTATTTATTTGAAATTCTGATAATCCTACTAATTTACCAAAATAATTGATAACTCCTTTGATGGTGAATTCGGCGACTAATGCTATTTCCTAAAGTTTTGTTAGGATTAGATGTATACACCCTCCCTAAGCCCCAAATTGGTCTCACCTGTGGCATATACCCAATTCTGGGTCCTGGTACGCCACTTCCGGCTGTACCAGGAGTACCACCTAAAACCCAAATTTCCCCAGAATTGAATTTGCGCCGGCCTACAATACAACTCAATAATGTTGTTTTGCCACATCCACTGGCTCCAAGAAGGCCATAACTGTAAATATATAATACTTATTGCGCGGGAACACAGACGCTGAATATTCGAACTTACATTGTACTTTTCTGTACGGTCATATTCATCCCATCCAAAACTTGTTTATGTTTAGGGCCCGATTTTGGGCCATAATATTTAAAAGCATTTCTGATACATACAGCACTATCAATCGATGACATTGTCTGAAATATAAATACTTCTAAATCTGAACCATAAACATTTTAAGTAGTTGTAGAAAATGGGCTGTAACTCTGAAAATAATTGAAATACGGACCTGCGGTTTAAAAATTTGAAATCTACGGAAAATTTCGTATAAGACTAATATATTTTCAAATACAGAAAAAAATATTTATATATTTTTTTATATTACGTATTTAATTATATTATTTCATAACTTCACACATATGTGTTAAGTTTTTTATTGACCCATAGTTTTTTTCAATTTGTGTGTCTTACTAATCAAATATTTAAACGTAATATTTCAAAATGATTTATGATATTTTAACAAACAATTATTGAAATCCATTTTCTGGCCATTTTGAATAAAAAAAAGCTCTAACTCCGAAACTGAAAAAGATATTTCAAATTTGAAAAAATATTTGAATTCAGCATACTTTACTTACTAAATGACCCAATTTTCAATTTATTTTAACAACTGGTCCAAAAGTTATTAAACTCCAAAAAAAGTTGACAGTTTTTGAGTTATCAACAAATTGATTTCTGACCATTTTGGGTTTATAAGACCATAACTTCAAAACAAAAGAAGATATTTCAAATTTGAAAAAATATTTGAAATCAGCATACTTTAGTTAATAAATGACCCAATTTTAATATTTTTGGATTACATGGTCCAAAAGTAATTAAACCCCAAAAATCATTTTCGGTTCACAGGACTATAACTCCGAAACTAAAAAATATTTTTCAAATTTGAAAAAATATTTTAATTCAGCATACTTTATTAACTAAATGACCCAATTTTCAATTTATTTGAACAACCGGTCCAAAAGTTATTAAACTCCAAAAAAAGTTGACAGTTTTTGTGTTATCAACAAATTGATTTCTGACCATTTTGGGTTTATAAGACCATAACTTCGAAACGAAAAAAGATATTTCAAATTTGAAAAAAGATTTGAAATCAGCATACTTTAGTTAATAAATGACCCAATTTTAATATTTTTGGATTACATGGTCCAAAAGTAATTAAACTCCAAAAAATATTTTCGGTTCACAGAACTATAACTCCGAAACTAAAAAATATTTTTCAAATTTGAAAAAATATTTGAATTCAGCATACTTTATTTACTAAATGACCCAATTTTAAATTTATTTGAACTACCGGTCCAAAAGTTATTAAACTCCAAAAAAGTTGACAGTTTTTGAGTTATCAACAAATTGATTTCTGACCATTTTGGGTTTATAAGACCATAACTTCGAAACGAAAAAAGATATTTCGAATTTGAAAAAAGATTTGAAATCAGCATACTTTAGTTAATAAATGACCCAATTTTAATATTTTTGGATTACATGGTCCAAAAGTAATTAAACCCCAAAAATCATTTTCGGTTCACAGAACTATAACTCCGAAACTAAAAAATATTTTTCAAATTTGAAAAAATATTTGAATTTGGCATACTTTATTCAGTATATGTTCCAATTTTTAATTTAGTCGAACAAGCGGTCCAAAAGTTATTAAACTCCAACAAAAATTGACAGTTTTTGTGTTATCAACAAATTGATTTCTGACCATTTTGGGTTTATAAGACCATAACTTCGAAACAAAAAAGGTATTTCAAATTTGAAAAGAGATTTGAATTCAGCATGCTTTAATTAGTAAACAATCCAATTTTCAATTGTTTTAGACAACTGGACCAAAAGTTACTATACTCCGAAAAATCTGCATTTTTCTTTTTAATATAATATATTCATGGATTATTATATTTTGAGAGTCATAAAAAAATATCGTGTACTTACTACAAGTAGGAATAATCAATACTCTAAATATTTGAATATGTATTAATGAATTAATCAGTCTTTTATGGCTTGTACGATACGTGTATATACAGTAATTATTGATAAATTTTATATACTCCCATAAAAATAATAAATTTTGTATTTTGATTTTCATTGTTATTAAAATAGAATTAGAGATAAAAAAAAAAAAATATTCTTCACAAGCTACGAAAAAAAAAACTTGTTTGTTGAAAATCCAATAATAATTATAGTAATTTCAGATGTTCACTAATTTTTTATTCTATACATTGTTTAATAAAAGTTAAAATTACTATTTTTTTCTTTAATTATTACGTGAGATATCATAAACTTCTTAAATAATTATTATTTATTCAATAACAATGATACGTACTATCCAAAAAAAATAGGGCATTTATTAACTAAAGCATGTTGAATTCAAATCTTTTTTCAAATTTGACATACCTTTTTTTGTTTCGAAGTTATGGTCTTATAAACCCAAAATGGTCAGAAATCAATTTGTTGATAACTCAAAAACTGTCAATTTTTTTTTGGAGTATAATAACTTTTGAACCGGTTGTTCAAATAAATAGAAAATTGGGTCATTTAGTAAATAAAGTATGCTGAATTCAAATCTTTTTTCAAATTTGAAAAATATATTTTAGTTTTGGAGTTATAGTCCTGTGAACCGAAAATGATATTTGCGGTTTAATTACTTTTGGACCATGTAATCCAAATATATTAAAATTGGGTCATTTATTAACTAAAGTATGCTGATTTCAAATCTTTTTTCAAATTTGAAATATCTTCTTTTGTTTCGAAGTTATGGTCTTATAAACCCAAAATGGTCAGAAATCAATTTGTTGATAACACAAAAACTGTCAACTTTTTTTGGAGTTTAATAACTTTTGGACCGGTTGTTAAAATAAATTGAAAATTGGGTCATTTAGTAAATAAAGTATGCTGAATTCAAATATTGTTTCAAATTTCAAAAATATTTTTTAGTTTCGGAGTTATAGTCTTTTGAACCAAAAATGATATTTGGAGTTTAATTACTTTTGGACCAGTATTCGAAAACAATTTAAAATTAGGTCATTTATTAACTAAAGTATGCTGAATTCAAATCTTTTTTCAAATTTGAAATATCTTTTTTTGTTTCGAAGTTATGGTCTTATAAACCCAAAATGGTCAGAAAACAATTTGTTGATAACTCAAAAACTGTCAATTTTTTTGGAGTTTAATAACTTTTGGACCGGTTGTTTAAATAAATTAAAAATTGGGTCATATACTGAATAAAGTATGCCAAATTCAAATCTTTTTTCAAATTTGAAAAATATTTTTCAGTTTCGGAGTTATAGCCCTGTGAACCAAAAATGATGTTTGGAGTTTAATTACTCTTGGACTAGTAATCCAAAAAAAATTTAAATTAGGTCATTTATTAATTAAAGTATTATGAATTCAAATCTTTTTTCAAATTTGAAATATCTTTTTTTGTTTCGTAGTTATGGTCTTTTAAACCCAAAATGGTCAGAAATCAATTTGTTGATAACTCAAAAACTGTCAACTTTTTTTGGAGTTTAATAATTTTTGGACCGGTTGTTCAAATAAATTGAAAATTGAAACATTTACTGAGTAAAGTATGCCAAATTCAAATCTTTTTTCAAATTTAAAAAATATTTTTTAGTTTCGGAGTTATAGTCTTTTGAACCAAAAATGATATTTGGAGTTTAATTACTTTTGGACCAGTCATCCAAAACAATTGAAAATTAGGTCATTTATTAACTAAAGTATGCTGAATTCAAATCTTTTTTCAAATTAGAAATATCTTTTTTTGTTTCGAAGTTATGGTCTTATAAACCCAAAATGGTCAGAAAACAATTTGTTGATAACTCAAAAACTGTCAATTTTTTTGGAGTATAATAACTTTTGGACCGGTTGTTAAAATAAATTGAAAATTGGGTCATTTAGTAAATAAAGTACGCTGAATTCAAATATTTTTTCAAATTTGAAAAATATTTTTTAGTTTCGGAGTTATAGTCTTTTGAACCAAAAATGATATTTGGAGTTTAATTACTTTTGGACCAGTATTCGAAAACAATTTAAAAGTAGGTCATTTATTAACTAAAGTATGCTGAATTCAAATCTTTTTTCAAATTTGAAATATCTTTTTTTGTTTCGAAGTTATGATCTTATAAACCCAAAATGGTCAAAAATCAATTTGTTGATAACACAAAAACTGTCAACTTTTTTTGGAGTTTAATAACTTTTGGAACGGTTGTCCAAAAAAAATAAAAATTGGGTCATTTACTAATTAAAGCCTACTGAAATCAAATATTTTTTCAAATTTGAAATATTTTTTTGTTTTGGAATAATACCTCTGAACCAAAAATTGCCGGAAAAAAAAATATTTTTAAATTAATCCTCTTATTAAATTTTGCGAATAAAAGTAATGGATAATAATTAAATAATTTAATATTTATTATTATTATTTATAATACTTACAAATTAAAAAAGTTAATCCCTTCACAAGAAAATATTAAATGCACATATAATAATTCATTCTTATATCAAGTGCTCTGTGAAATAAACATCAGGCAGTCTAAAATATAAACTATATACTCATTTGTTTTTAAAAAGAAGTGGGAGAAAACTTTCAAGGCTGACTAGATAGAAGTTTTGAATAAAATGTGTATTTTATGCAATTTTTGTACAATTTTTGAACTTAATGTTAAATACATGTTATTTATTTAAAGTATGTATATATCTATTTAATTAAACTTTAAACAATTTAACACTTAAATATTATCTTTAATTTAATGAATTTACTTTTACCTTTGTAAGGTAAGTATAAAATTGCATATCAAGATTTTGGAATATGACCAAATGTTTAAGGTTCCTAGAATCCAATTTTAACATTTTCACGATGACTGTATGTGTGTTTGTGTGTGTGTGTGTGTGTGTGGTGTGTGTGTGTGTGTGTGTGCGTGTGTGTGTGTGTGTGTGTGTGTGTGTGTGTGTGTGTGTGTGTGTGTGTGTGTGTGTGTGTGGATCCTCTTTACGCTCTAACTCAAATAGCATCGTCAGATAATTTGTCTGAATGGAGCTAAAATCTTAATTCATAAATTCGTAGATGACCTTGATCAGACTTCTTTAATTTGTTTTTTACTATATACCGTGACTTTCAATAATACTTTATAACATTTTTTATTGTTTGATAAAGTGAGTTAGTCAGCACGTTAATAATTATAAATTCATTTGTTTAACAATAATAAATAATTTATTTACATATATTTCTCAAATACATGGTTCCACTGTATTATATAGAAGTGTTTTACAATTTACCTGATAACAAAGAATTTATATGATATAAAAACATAAGAAATATATTAATGCCCTTGCTTCTAGAAAGGCGTACAGAGATGTATTCGGGAAAAATTCTTCAGCTTTTTTACCTGCTTACCAAGGCCAACAAAGTCACATGACTGCTCGCGATTTTTAGCATGAATCCAATAACTCTCCTAGCGAGAGGTAAAAATATATATTTTTGACAAAAGTATCTCTACTTTTGGACCGGTTGTTCAAATAAATTAAAAATTGGGTAATTTACTAAACAAAGTATGCCGAATTCAAATCTTTTTTCAGATTTGAAAAATATTTTTCAGTTTCAGAGTTATAGCCCTGTGAACCAAAAATGATTTTTGGAGTTTAATTACTTTTGGACCAGTCATCCAAAACAACTGAAAATTAGGTCATTTATTAACTAAAGTATGCTGAATTCAAAACTTTTTTCAAATTTGAAATATCTGTTTTTGTTTCGAAGTTATGATCGTAGAAACCCAAAATGGTCAGAAAACAATTTGTTGATAACACAAAAACTGTCAATTTTTTTGGAGTTCAATAACTTTCGGACCGGTTGTTCAAATATATTAAAAATTGGGTCGTTTACTAAATGAAGTATGCCGAATTCAAATCTTTTTTCAAATTTGAAAAATATTTTTCAGTTTCAGAGTTATACCCCTGTGAACCAAAAATGATTTTTGGAGTTTAATTACTTTTGGTCCAGTCATCCAAAACAATTGAAAATTTGGTCATTTATTAACTAAAGTATGCTGAATTCAAAACTTTTTTCAAATTTGAAATATCTTCTTTTGTTTCGAAGTTATGATCGTAGAAACCCAAAATGGTCCAATTATTACCAAAACCTTTTCAGCTCTTTTCAGTAATGCCTGACACACACACACATACACGCACACACACAGACATCATTGTAAAATCGGATTGTATAGACCTTAAAACATGCTTAATCATTAAAATTTGGATATGCGATTTTTAGCATGAATCCAATAACTTTCCTAGCGAGAGGTAAAATATATATTTTTGACAAAAGTTGTAGAGAATCAAAAATTACGTACAATTCATTAAAATCTTTTTTAATTATTTGATTTTTACAGAAATGTAGAACAATAGAATAAAGTATACAATTTTATAAACAATGATTGTATGTAGGAAAATAATTATATGTAAGCATTTGTTATTGAATTTATAATCAAAAAACTATAGAAAAAAAAGTGAATGTGCTTGCAGTTGCATTTGTTTTGACCTTAGTATAGAAATTGACCTTGATTGCACTATTTTCAGGGCCGGATTATAAAATTTTCACCACATCTCTAGTAATAATAAAAATTAAACCTGAATAAATAATTATATCATCACGGCATATTACCCATATCTGCTTTGTACACAGGCACTTACTTCTGGCGGACAGAGTGCACTACAGGGGTCAATTTTGTGCCATTTAAAAATTGGAAATATTTGGCGTCGATCGGGATCGAACCCGGTTCCCCAGATTCACGACCAGACACAGCATTTAGCATTATTTTGTATGTTTAAAAAGAAATTGTAACACCTACCTATCAATTTGACACTGTGCTGTCAAAGGGTGTCAAAATTGCACTATACATAAAATATATTGTTGCACTAATGTTGCATTAATTTATACAATTGTTTAATAAATAATAAAAATATGTCATAATTTTTTTGCTTACCTTGATCCAGTGAGGGAAGATTTCTGTAACAAAAAAAAAAACAAAATATTAGTCAAATTTAAAAATAAAAGTTAAAATTTTGAAAAAAGTTTCAAACAAACCCTGCTTCAAATTAATAATTAAACAACTTTTCCTAATAAAATATTTCTCTAAATCTTTTCAGTTTTTCAGAAATCAAGTGACCTACTTATCATAACCTACCCTGATCTAGTTGGCGAATTCGGGCCAAAAATCCAAGTCGCCTATGGTATTTCGTCCCTGCATATTTGGACACACTTTAAACACACAAACATAGTCGAAATTTTGTCCAAAAAAACTTGAAACACTTATAAATATTAATACTTGTTAATAATAACATGTTGTATTATTGTTTATATGAATGAAACAGTTAATATTATATTTACAAGTAAACTAAAACACTAAATACATATTTGAGGACCATATTTCATCATTATATTTGTTATCCTTTGCTAAAAATGTCCCTGAAAGGTCCTTAACGAGTTTTTTTTGCAACCGACGCTACGAGCATTTGTTTAAAGCGATAGCCATATTGAACCATACGTCAAAATAATTAACAATAATATTATTTTATTTATTAAGTAATTAATAAATCTGAAAATTTATATTTAACAATAATATTAATAAATATAAAGTTTTTTGAAGTTAAATTTTGAAATTTCTTTTCAAAAATTAGAGAAAATTTATCAAAAACAACCAAATTGTTACAAGTACAGACATCTATTGAATTTTAAGTCAAAACATAAATATAAATCAACAGTTTGTTAGCAGATGGCAATACTAGTATTGTTTTAAAAGTTGATGGAACATTTTTGTATTTTTAAATAAAGATATTTTAATATTTAACTTCAAAAATTTGAAATGTACGCTATTACTTTATATTTATTGCGTATATTATTGGAAAAATAAATAAAAATTCTTTGAACACGTGTTTTATAAAAAATTCTAATAAAATGTTGTAATTTAAATAATTAGAAAATTTACATTTTGCATATAATTAAATACAAAATTGGCCATTATTTTATAGTTTTTGGAATATATATACATATATACATACATATATACATACAGGATGGCATATGGACACGGAAACATTGAATTTCCTGCTTTCCTAATTATTTTAGGTAAAAAAGCTTCAAATAAAAGTTGTAGAGCTTAAAATTCTGCATCTGAATCTATAAACAAATTAATTTTGCGTGCTTTGTAACGGTAGAAATTAAGAATATATCGAAAATCACCCCAAAAATAGCTATAGCCATGGAATTAAAACAACAAAAATTCTACTTATATCTATTCTTTATATAATGTTTTAATTTTAAATTCATGAAGAAATTTTGTCCTACTTTTCTAATTTTTAGAAATGTTTCCAATTCATTGTCGGAATTGATAGTATTTTTGAAGGGTATATGTAATATACCTATAATTTTATATATTTAACTATTAATACAAGAAATAATATAATGTATGTACCCAGAAGAAAATCGTCAGTATATATAATAAAATATTTATATGTATCAGATAGAGAATTTTACTATTCTTTAATACAAGCATTTTTCAAAATATTTAGAAGATTTTTTTAAGAATCTGCTACTTCCGATTGTCCAATTATTATTCTTTCCAGTAAAAAAATATTAAAATCGGATTGTAGGGACCTTAAAACGTGCGATTTTTAGCATGAATCCAATACCTCTCTTAGCGAGAGGTAAAAATTAATATCACTTCCGATTAAACCGGAAGTGCCACCATCGTCCCTAGCCTAGTTTAAAATCATTTAAAAATAATTAAAAAAATAATTATAAATAAATTATAGACGAAATATTGAAATTTATAATTAAGTTTTTGAGTGTTTTTGTTACTAAAATATGTCCCCTCTCGTTGCCATGGTAATGGTGAAACAAATGAGAGCTCAGTAGACATTCAACTGTTGAATCGGCTGGTCAATTTCTCCAATGTTATGTAAACGTGTTGTGAAATAAGTGAAAGATTTATTTAGTTTATTTTGTTAGTAAGTAAAGATTTTTTTCAATTTTCGCTTTCGATATTGCAAATAATATTCGTATTTTACCCTTAAAAATGGTATTTATTTATATTTATTATATTCAGGGTGGAGGCGATTAGGGCTGAACAAAGGGATTTAATATTGGATTTTAGTTTTATGCAATTTCCTGCTCTCCTGTTCATTTTTCGGCAAAAACTGTAAATGTAAATTTGATGAATATTAAAAGTTTTATACATTTTTACCTCCCGCTACCCTTGGTAAGGGAGGTATGGGGATCGTATTGTATTTCTACTTTATTTTAATATGGAAAGAAACCATTAGATTTTGACGAAAATCAGGTAACCGGAAATGGCACTTATTGGAAGCTCAAATTTCGAAAATACCTTTAAATGTTATTTTTTCAAGATTTATGTTATATCAAATGGAGGTATTGTGCTGGCCACATCAGATTTTATAAATGTCATTCTAATATATTAAGCGAATTATGGAACCAGTTTCCGTAATAAAAAACAAAGTTTATTATGAATTTTAAATAGGTATAATACAAAAATAATAAAAAAGTATTATACACTTGTATGCGTGAAGGTCAGTTCGTTAAATTTTGTCAAGATATAAAACGAATTAACGAAAAATATGTTATTATCTATATTTGATATGTAAGGTACCCGTTGGACATAAGGCCCAGTGTGTATTAAGGCCCCTCGATTCTACAATTGCATTACTTTCGGTCAGGTTTACGCATTTTATACAAATTCCATCCAGAAAGATTCTATATTTGTGTCAATTGCAGTTGACACTGACATCTATGAACCAGAATCCATATCCATTGAATATGAAGTATAAAATGCAATCAAATCGTATAGAGAATAATATATTCTTTAAATAATAACTGAGTTTTTTCAAGAAAAACTGTTAAAAATCATAATCAAAATCGAATCAAGTCTGCGAAAATTATATTTGTATTTTAAAGCATAAAATAACTGAATATAGGTAAAATAATATATTTGCCTTATCAGAAACTATATAAACAAAATATATTTGATAACACAGTATCTTGGACAATATATTATGATAAATATATTTATATCTTTAGCCTATTTTGCGTAAAAAATTCGCTAATTACGTTGCAAAATTATAAAAAATCTATTACAAACATTATTTGGCTTATTATAATAATATTTCATAATGCAATGTGAAAGTTATGTTGTTAAATTTTATATTAATTATTATAAGAGAAAATTCTCGTATTATATAAAGATATACATCAAAATTTATTGTAACATTAATTAATATTAAAACTTTAAAAATAATTAACAAACAACATCATTTTTTTTTGTATCCTGGTAGCTATTGAAACAAAAATTTTCAAGGTTTCTTCTCATTGGTCAACGAAACTGAACTCTACAGTGACTCAAGAATGAAGAAAATCGAAAGTATGAACCTTAGTGTATTTTATGATCAACAGATGGCAAATCCTTGACCGTATTTATATAAATTTGGCGCGTCTTTGGAGATTTTGTTTGTAGAAATTATATCAACCGCCTGATTGTTGTGAAATTTATGCACATTATAAAAAAATGTGTGCTGATTACTAATTTTTAATGCGCAGGTCTCTAACTATTTTAGTTTTAGAGATATTGATGTTAAAAGTTGATCAAATTAAAAAAAATAATTGGGAATTTTTTCATCAGTTTAAATATTTTGAGATTTATGTGTTCCTATAGAAAAAGAAATGCTGATTCCAAATTTTCAATCCGCAAGTCGATATCTTTTTTATTTTCCGAGATTTGATTTTTTTTATAAAACAATTTTTTGAAATTTGTACCATTTTTTATAAATTTCTTTGCCATAATTTTACTAATTTAGTAAATAAATCAAAATTGATGTATATTATGAAGAAAACTCCAAGGATTCCAAATTTTCAAACAAATCTTAAATATCTCTATTACTTTTCAAGATATGAGCCCATAAATCCAAAATTTGCTATTAAACAATAACAATTTTTTTGAGTTTTGTACCATTTTTTATAAATTGTTTTACCATAATTGTACCATTTTGGTAAATGAATTAAAATTGATGTATATTATGCAGAAAACTCCAAGGATTCCAAATTTTCAAACAAATTTCAAATATCTTTATTACTTTTAGAGATACGAGCCCTTAAAGTCAAAATTTGCTATTAAACAACAACAATTTTTTTGCTGTTTAGTTATTTTTTATATATACTATTGTCTGGAATTTTTCAGCCATTTAAAAAATTTAAAATTGGTGTAGTCCTATGGAAAATGATCTGCTGGTTCCAAATTTTCAAACCGCAAGTCTCTATCTCTTTTTGTTTCTGAGATATTAATGTTTGAACACAAAATGAAAATTATAAAAATTAAATATAACATTGTACAATTCAAATTTGATTACTTTGACAATAAAATTACTAAATTATGAGCAATTCTAATAAATTATATATCAATGTCAACCTAATAACAATAATAAGATAATTATCTATATTGTATATGGAAGAAAATCAATAAAAATGGATGTAATTATTCATATTGTTTTATAAATAATACAATACTGTATATACATATAGAGATATTAGAATATATGCAAAGTATGTTGTATGTATTTCAGTCACATATTTTTCAGTTACAAGTATGTTTTTAAATAATACGTATTTCCAGAATTGATAAAATTTATCAATATATTAACGAATACTGACATAAATATATTATTTCCTTTAAATAAAAACTTGTTTTTAAGGTCACTACGTTATTCAACTGTTAAATTTCTTTCAGAAACAATGGAATCAACCATGGATGACTCCATAATCAACCCGAGACAATTGAAGAAACAATCATCAACAATTGACAGTCATAGAAGTCAAGCTGTATGTGTGAGAAAGGCATATAAAAGTTACGGATCCAAAAAAAATGAAAATATAATTTTGCATGGACTTAATATGACTGTAGCGAAAAATACAATGTAAGAATTGTTATATTGTTGTTAAGATTTGCTGTGTGACTTATTTTTTCTCTCAGATACGGTTTATTGGGGGCCAGTGGATGTGGAAAAACCACATTACTCAACTGTTTAGTTGGAAGAAAACAGTTAGATTCTGGGGAAATTTGGGTTTTAGGTGGTAGGCCTGGCAGCAGGGCTAGTGGAATACCCGGACCCAAAATTGGGTATATGCCCCAGGTTGGTAAAGACACTAATTTGTTGCCAACTTAAAGAAATACATACCAGATTGTAAAAAAAAAACTTTAATACAAATATGCCTTTTTAATAATTGTTTCAGACGGCTGAAATTTTTTAAATTCATGTATTCCTATAGAAAAAGGTCTGCTGAATTCAAATTTTCAAACCGCAAGTTTCTATCTCTACTAGTTGCCGAGATATTAATGTTTAAACTTTATATAATAAAAAAATTCTGTACCTAATATTTTTTTTAGGAAATTTCGCTTCTAGGGGAATTTACTATTAAAGAAACATTACTATATTTCGGTTGGTTGTCTGGAATGACTAGAAAACAAGTATGAACTTATTTTCAATAGATGTCACTAGTTGTAACATTTATTTTTGTAGATCGAAGAAAAATTAGATTTTTTGACCGAATTTCTTCAGTTGCCCTCCAAAAATTCATTCATCAGAAATTTAAGTGGGGGGCAGCAAAGAAGGGTTAGTTTATCTGCCGCGTTAGTACATGGACCAGAATTATTAATATTAGACGAACCCACAGTAGGCGTAGACCCTATATTAAGACATAGGTACATTTTAAAAAGATTGACTCATCCTCCTTATAGGACAGATTTGGCACCTTTAGTGCCAAATCTGGTCAATAAGGTGGATGGGTAATACATTTTTTTTTAGTATTTGGGAACATTTAGTTGAATTAACAAAAAATGGGAATACAACAATTATTTTAACGACGCATTACATAGATGAAATGAAGCAGGCTGATTGTGTAAGTGTATTTCTACACCTAAAAATGGGTATAGGATTTTTAAAATTTTAGATTGGTCTTATGAGAGGAGGATATTTCCTGGCCGAAGATTCGCCCCAAAGTTTAATGGAACAATTAGAAACAGATAATTTAGAAGAAGCTTATTTAAAGTTAAGTGTTATACAAAATTCTAAACGAATATCTAGGCGAAGATCTATTTCTGAAGAAGTGGTAAAAAATACTTCGATCCCAGATGGAATCATAAATGTACGTATATTATTTAACTATTAATACAATAAGAAATTATATTTAGACACACACACATACACATCATTGCAAAATATGTATGTCGTATTGTAGGGACCTTAAAACGTATTCACTAAAATAGGTATTTTTTTTTGTAGAATGGTCTAACATTGGACGATGAGCAGTCTTGTGAAATCAGCGGAGAATTTGGTGACAATATATCAGTCCATAACAACAGTGGAAGACGGATGTCCCTAATAGCAGAAAATAAAAATATTCCTATTCCCCCAGAAGATTTGAAGCCTATGAATTGTTGTGACTATCTTAGGGTTTTAAATGGGAAACATTTGGCAGCCCTGCTTTGGAAACACTTCTTATGGATGTGGAGAAATAAAGGGTACCGAATGTAGTTTTAATATTTATTCCCACATTTTAAAATAGTTGTACTTGTATAAATGAATTCACATTAAAAAATTCCGACGCAATCGCATCAGAATCGCTTCAAAAATGAACGCGTTCTTGTTTATTCTCAATGTCATATTAACATTTTTTTTTAACTTTGAATGTATTTTAGGTCTGTTGCTTTCATGATTTTACTCCCGTTATTTCAAATATCAGTTTATACTTTTGCTATTGGTGGAAATCCTAAAGATATAGTATTAGCAGTTTCTAATCATGAAATGAAAAATTCGGAAAGTGAATGCCCTTATCAAAGAGGTTGCAATGCAACTTTTTTAAGTTGTAGATACTTAAAACATCTACAAGATAAGAATCTAATATTGGTAAGTATAAAGATACAATAACTGTAGGTAAACCCATACCGTCCTCAAGTTATATTTTTTTAAATGGGGTTTTTTATAAATTATTTTACCATAATTGTACCATTATGTTAAATAATTTAAAATTATTATTTATATTATGCAGAAAACTTCAAGGAATCCAAATTTTCAAACAAATCTTAAATATCTCAATTACTTTTCAAGATATGAGACCTTAAAGTCAAAATTTGTTAATAAACAATAACAATTTTTTCGGAGTTTTTGCTATTTTTTATAAATTCTTATACCATAATTGTACCAATTTGATAAATTAATTAAAATTTAGGTATATTATGCAGAAAACTTCAAGGAATCCAAATTTTCAAACAAATCTTAAATATCTCAATTAGTTTACAAGATATGAGACCTTAAAGTCAAAATTTGTTAATAAACAATAACAATTTTTTCGGAGTTTTTGCTATTTTTTATAAATTCTTATACCATAATTGTACCAATTTGATAAATTAATTAAAGTTTAAGTATATTATGCAGAAAACTTCAAGGAATCCAAATTTTCAAACAAATCTTAAATATCTCAATTAGTTTACAAGATATGAGACCTTAAAGTCAAAATTTGTTAATAAACAATAACAATTTTTTCGAAGTTTTTGCTATTTTTTATAAATTCTTATACCATAATTGTACCAATTTGATAAATTAATTAAAATTTAGGTATATTATGCAGAAAACTTCAAGGAATCCAAATTTTCAAACAAATCTGAAATATCTCTATTAGTTTACAAGATATGAGACCTTAAAGTCAAAATTTGTTAATAAACAATAACAATTTTTTCGGAGTTTTTGCTATTTTTTATAAATTCTTATACCATAATTGTACCAATTTGATGAATTAATTAAAATTTAGGTATATTATGCAGAAAACTTCAAGGAATCCAAATTTTCAAACAAATCTTAAATATCTCAATTAGTTTACAAGATATGAGACCTTAAAGTCAAAATTTGTTAATAAACAATAACAATTTTTTCGGAGTTTTTGCTATTTTTTATAAATTCTTATACCATAATTGTACCAATTTGATAAATTAATTAAAGTTTAAGTATATTATGCAGAAAACTTCAAGGAATCCAAATTTTCAAACAAATCTTAAATATCTCAATTAGTTTACAAGATATGAGACCTTAAAGTCAAAATTTGTTAATAAACAATAACAATTTTTTCGGAGTTTTTGCTATTTTTTATAAATTCTTATACCATAATTGTACCAATTTGATAAATTAATTAAAATTTAGGTATATTATGCAGAAAACTTCAAGGAATCCAAATTTTCAAACAAATCTTAAATATCTCAATTAGTTTACAAGATATGAGACCTTAAAGTCAAAATTTGTTAATAAACAATAACATTTTTTTCGGAGTTTTTGCTATTTTTTTATAAATTCTTATACCATAATTGTACCAATTTGATAAATTAATTAAAATTTAGGTATATTATGCAGAAAACTTCAAGGAATCCAAAATTTCAAACAAATCTTAAATATCTCAATTAGTTTACAAGATATGAGACCTTAAAGTCAAAATTTGTTAATAAACAATAACATTTTTTTCGGAGTTTTTGCTATTTTTTATAAATTCTTATACCATAATTGTACCAATTTGATAAATTAATTAAAATTTAGGTATATTATGCAGAAAACTTCAAGGAATCCAAATTTTCAAACAAATCTTAAATATCTCAATTAGTTTACAAAATATGAGACCTTAAAGTCAAAATTTGTTAATAAACAATAACAATTTTTTCGGAGTTTTTGCTATTTTTTATAAATTCTTATAACATAATTGTACCAATTTGATGAATTAAATTAAAATTTAGGTATATTATGCAGAAAACTTCAAGGAATCCAAATTTTCAAACAAATCTTAAATATCTCAATTACTTTTCAAGATATGAGACCTTAAAGTCAAAATTTGTTAATAAACAATAACAATTTTTTCGGAGTTTTTGCTATTTTTTATTAAATTCTTTTACCATAATTGTACCATTTTGGTAAATTTATTAAAATTTAGGTATATTATGCAGAAAACTTCAAGGAATCCAAATTTTCAAACAAATCTTAAATATCTCAATTAGTTTACAAGATATGAGACCTTAAAGTCAAAATTTGTTAATAAACAATAACAATTTTTTCGGAGTTTTTGCTATTTTTTATAAATTCTTATACCATAATTGTACCAATTTGATAAATTAATTAAAGTTTAAGTATATTATGCAGAAAACTTCAAGGAATCCAAATTTTCAAACAAATCTTAAATATCTCAATTAGTTTACAAGATATGAGACCTTAAAGTCAAAATTTGTTAATAAACAATAACAATTTTTTCGAAGTTTTTGCTATTTTTTATAAATTCTTATACCATAATTGTACCAATTTGATAAATTAATTAAAATTTAGGTATATTATGCAGAAAACTTCAAGGAATCCAAATTTTCAAACAAATCTGAAATATCTCTATTAGTTTACAAGATATGAGACCTTAAAGTCAAAATTTGTTAATAAACAATAACAATTTTTTCGGAGTTTTTGCTATTTTTTATAAATTCTTATACCATAATTGTACCAATTTGATGAATTAATTAAAATTTAGGTATATTATGCAGAAAACTTCAAGGAATCCAAATTTTCAAACAAATCTTAAATATCTCAATTAGTTTACAAGATATGAGACCTTAAAGTCAAAATTTGTTAATAAACAATAACAATTTTTTCGGAGTTTTTGCTATTTTTTATAAATTCTTATACCATAATTGTACCAATTTGATAAATTAATTAAAGTTTAAGTATATTATGCAGAAAACTTCAAGGAATCCAAATTTTCAAACAAATCTTAAATATCTCAATTAGTTTACAAGATATGAGACCTTAAAGTCAAAATTTGTTAATAAACAATAACAATTTTTTCGGAGTTTTTGCTATTTTTTATAAATTCTTATACCATAATTGTACCAATTTGATAAATTAATTAAAATTTAGGTATATTATGCAGAAAACTTCAAGGAATCCAAATTTTCAAACAAATCTTAAATATCTCAATTAGTTTACAAGATATGAGACCTTAAAGTCAAAATTTGTTAATAAACAATAACATTTTTTTCGGAGTTTTTGCTATTTTTTTATAAATTCTTATACCATAATTGTACCAATTTGATAAATTAATTAAAATTTAGGTATATTATGCAGAAAACTTCAAGGAATCCAAAATTTCAAACAAATCTTAAATATCTCAATTAGTTTACAAGATATGAGACCTTAAAGTCAAAATTTGTTAATAAACAATAACATTTTTTTCGGAGTTTTTGCTATTTTTTATAAATTCTTATACCATAATTGTACCAATTTGATAAATTAATTAAAATTTAGGTATATTATGCAGAAAACTTCAAGGAATCCAAATTTTCAAACAAATCTTAAATATCTCAATTAGTTTACAAAATATGAGACCTTAAAGTCAAAATTTGTTAATAAACAATAACAATTTTTTCGGAGTTTTTGCTATTTTTTATAAATTCTTATACCATAATTGTACCAATTTGATGAATTAAATTAAAATTTAGGTATATTATGCAGAAAACTTCAAGGAATCCAAATTTTCAAACAAATCTTAAATATCTCAATTACTTTTCAAGATATGAGACCTTAAAGTCAAAATTTGTTAATAAACAATAACAATTTTTTCGGAGTTTTTGCTATTTTTTATTAAATTCTTTTACCATAATTGTACCATTTTGGTAAATTTATTAAAATTTAGGTATATTATGCAGAAAACTTCAAGGAATCCAAATTTTCAAACAAATCTTAAATATCTCAATTAGTTTACAAGATATGAGACCTTAAAGTCAAAATTTGTTAATAAACAATAACAATTTTTTCGGAGTTTTTGCTATTTTTTATAAATTCTTATACCATAATTGTACCAATTTGATAAATTAATTAAAATTTAGGTATATTATGCAGAAAACTTCAAGGAATCCAAATTTTCAAACAAATCTTAAATATCTCAATTACTTTTCAAGATATGAGACCTTAAAGTCAAAATTTGTTAATAAACAATAACATTTTTTTCGGAGTTTTTGCTATTTTTTATAAATTCTTATACCATAATTGTACCAATTTGATAAATTTATTAAAATTTATGTATATTATGCAGAAAACTCCAAGGAATCCAAATTTTCTGACAAAGAGTACGAAAACTGTAACAGCATATTTGTTTTAGAAATATTATGGTTCTGATACCGAAGCAATTAACCAAGTCAAAGAAGGGAAGGCTTATGCAAGTTTAATTTTTGCAGCGAATTATTCTACCGCCTTGTTAAATAGGATAGATAATGGTCGCAATGTCGATGATTGGGACTTGGATAATTCTGTTGTGACTGTCTATAAAGACAATACAAGTAAATAATTAAATGAAATATAAGGACACATAGACATAATAATTATTTTATTATAGATCAACAAATAGCCTTACTGTTATGGAAGGATTTCCATTATTTATTTTTGGATTATATCCAGGAGTATATGGCCGATTGCAAGTACCCGAAACAAGTAGTCGATATACCAATACGTGTAAGTATATAATTATACTTATATTTTTTGATGATATATTGATGATCTATTTCAGTTTAATAAACCAGTTTACGGAGATATTGAGCCCAGTTATACCGATTTCGCCACACCTGGTGCAGTACTCACGTAAGTTTGATAGAGCAACAATAAGACCTTGAAAAAAATTATATATTTTTCTAAAATTTCACGCCGACGCAACAGCATCAGCTTCAGATAATCTGGCGCGTTTCGCCGCATCCCTGTAAAAATTGTTTTTCTTTTCTAGGATGGCATTCTTTCTGGCCATGGCAGTTACAGCCGGGAATTTAATTATCGAACGTTATGAAGGTATATTTGAAAGATCCACTGTCGTAGGAGTTACAGAATTAGAAATATTATTGTCACATGTAATAGCGGATTTTTTTGTCGTCTTAGCTCAAGTGGTAATGCTCTTAGGTGTTACCTTTGGTATAGTATGCTTGACAAACAATGGCAGTATGACAATAGTATTTTTTCTAACAGTTTTGACCGGTATCAGCGGTATGACATTTGGTAAGTATAATTTTCAAACCAATCTTAAATATCTCAATTAATTTTCGAGATATGAGGCCTTAAAGTCAAAATTATTTTACCATAATTGTACCATTCTGGTAAATAATTTAAAATTTAGGTATATTATGCAGAAAACTCCAAGGATTCTAAATTTTCAAACAAATCTTAAATATCTCATTTAATTTTAAAGATATGAGTCCTTAAAGTCAAAATTTGTTAATAAACAATAACAAGATTTTCGAAGTTTCTGCCATTTTTTATAAATTCTTTTAGCATAATTGTACCATTCTGGTAAATAATTTAATATTTAGGTATATTATGCAGAAAACTCCAAGGATTCCAAATTTTCAAACAAATCTTAAATATCTCATTTAATTTTAAAGATATGAAGCCTTAAATTCAAAATTTGTTAATAAACAATAACAATTTTTTTGAAATTTGTACCATTTTTTATAAATTCTTTTAGCATAATTTTACCATTCTGGTAAATAATTTAAAATTTAGGTATATTATACAGAAAACTCCAAGGATTCCAAATTTTCAAACAAATCTTAAATATCTCATTTAATTTTAAAGATATGAAGCCTTAAAGTCAAAATTTGTTAATAAACAATAACAATTTTTTTGAAATTTGTACCATTTTTCATAAATTCTTTTAGCATAATTGTACCATTCTGGTAAATAATTTAAAATTAAGGTATATTATGTAGAAAACTCCAAGGATTCCAAATTTTCAAACAAATCTTAAATATCTCATTTAATTTTAAAGATATGAAGCCTTAAAGTCAAAATTTGTTAATAAACAATAACAAGATTTTTGAAATTTCTGCCATTTTTTATAAATTATTTTACCATAATTGTACCATTTTGATAAATAATTTAAAATTTAGGTATATTATGCATAAAACTCCAAGGATTCCAAATTTTCAAACAAATCTTAAATATCTCATTTAATTTTAAAGATATGAAGCCTTAAAGTCAAAATTTGTTAATAAACAATAACAATTTTTTTGAAATTTGTACCATTTTTTATAAATTCTTTTAGCATAATTGTACCATTCTGGTAAATAATTTAAAATTAAGGTATATTATGTAGAAAACTCCAAGGATTCCAAATTTTCAAACAAATCTTAAATATCTCATTTAATTTTAAAGATATGAAGCCTTAAAGTCAAAATTTGTTAATAAACAATAACAATTTTTTTGAAATTTGTACCATTTTTTATAAATTCTTTTAGCATAATTGTACCATTCTGGTAAATAATTTAAAATTTAGGTATATTATACAGAAAACTCCAAGGATTCCAAATTTTCAAACAAATCTTAAATATCTCATTTAATTTTAAAGATATGAAGCCTTAAAGTCAAAATTTGTTAATAAACAATAACAATTTTTTTGAAATTTGTACCATTTTTTATAAATTCTTTTAGCATAATTGTACCATTCTGGTAAATAATTTAAAATTAAGGTATATTATGTAGAAAACTCCAAGGATTCCAAATTTTCAAACAAATCTTAAATATCTCATTTAATTTTAAAGATATGAAGCCTTAAAGTCAAAATTTGTTAATAAACAATAACAATTTTTTTGAAATTTGTACCATTTTTTATAAATTCTTTTAGCATAATTGTACCATTCTGGTAAATAATTTAAAATTAAGGTATATTATGTAGAAAACTCCAAGGATTCCAAATTTTCAAACAAATCTTAAATATCTCATTTAATTTTAAAGATATGAAGCCTTAAAGTCAAAATTTGTTAATAAACAATAACAAGATTTTTGAAATTTCTGCCATTTTTTATAAATTATTTTACCATAATTGTACCATTTTGATAAATAATTTAAAATTTAGGTATATTATGCATAAAACTCCAAGGATTCCAAATTTTCAAACAAATCTTAAATATCTCATTTAATTTTAAAGATATGAAGCCTTAAAGTCAAAATTTGTTAATAAACAATAACAATTTTTTTGAAATTTGTACCATTTTTTATAAATTCTTTTAGCATAATTGTACCATTCTGGTAAATAATTTAAAATTAAGGTATATTATGTAGAAAACTCCAAGGATTCCAAATTTTCAAACAAATCTTAAATATCTCATTTAATTTTAAAGATATGAAGCCTTAAAGTCAAAATTTGTTAATAAACAATAACAATTTTTTTGAAATTTGTACCATTTTTTATAAATTCTTTTAGCATAATTGTACCATTCTGGTAAATAATTTAAAATTAAGGTATATTATGTAGAAAACTCCAAGGATTCCAAATTTTCAAACAAATCTTAAATATCTCATTTAATTTTAAAGATATGAAGCCTTAAAGTCAAAATTTGTTAATAAACAATAACAATTTTTTTGAAATTTGTACCATTTTTTATAAATTCTTTTAGCATAATTGTACCATTCTGGTAAATAATTTAAAATTAAGGTATATTATGTAGAAAACTCCAAGGATTCCAAATTTTCAAACAAATCTTAAATATCTCATTTAATTTTAAAGATATGAAGCCTTAAAGTCAAAATTTGTTAATAAACAATAACAAGATTTTTGAAGTTTCTGCCATTTTTTATAAATTCTTTCAGCATAATTGTACCATTCTGGTAAATAATTTAAAATTAAGGTATATTATGTAGAAAACTCCAAGGATTCCAAATTTTCAAACAAATCTTAAATATCTCATTTAATTTTAAAGATATGAAGCCTTAAAGTCAAAATTTGTTAATAAACAATAACAAGATTTTTGAAATTTCTGCCATTTTTTATAAATTATTTTACCATAATTGTACCATTTTGATAAATAATTTAAAATTTAGGTATATTATGCATAAAACTCCAAGGATTCCAAATTTTCAAACAAATCTTAAATATCTCATTTAATTTTAAAGATATGAAGCCTTAAAGTCAAAATTTGTTAATAAACAATAACAATTTTTTTGAAATTTGTACCATTTTTTATAAATTCTTTTAGCATAATTGTACCATTCTGGTAAATAATTTAAAATTAAGGTATATTATGTAGAAAACTCCAAGGATTCCAAATTTTCAAACAAATCTTAAATATCTCATTTAATTTTAAAGATATGAAGCCTTAAAGTCAAAATTTGTTAATAAACAATAACAATTTTTTTGAAATTTGTACCATTTTTTATAAATTCTTTTAGCATAATTGTACCATTCTGGTAAATAATTTAAAATTAAGGTATATTATGTAGAAAACTCCAAGGATTCCAAATTTTCAAACAAATCTTAAATATCTCATTTAATTTTAAAGATATGAAGCCTTAAAGTCAAAATTTGTTAATAAACAATAACAATTTTTTTGAAATTTGTACCATTTTTTATAAATTCTTTTAGCATAATTGTACCATTCTGGTAAATAATTTAAAATTAAGGTATATTATGTAGAAAACTCCAAGGATTCCAAATTTTCAAACAAATCTTAAATATCTCATTTAATTTTAAAGATATGAAGCCTTAAAGTCAAAATTTGTTAATAAACAATAACAATTTTTTTGAAATTTGTACCATTTTTTATAAATTCTTTCAGCATAATTGTACCATTCTGGTAAATAATTTAAAATTAAGGTATATTATGTAGAAAACTCCAAGGATTCCAAATTTTCAAACAAATCTTAAATATCTCATTTAATTTTAAAGATATGAAGCCTTAAAGTCAAAATTTGTTAATAAACAATAACAAGATTTTTGAAATTTCTGCCATTTTTTATAAATTATTTTACCATAATTGTACCATTTTGATAAATAATTTAAAATTTAGGTATATTATGCATAAAACTCCAAGGATTCCAAATTTTCAAACAAATCTTAAATATCTCATTTAATTTTAAAGATATGAAGCCTTAAAGTCAAAATTTGTTAATAAACAATAACAATTTTTTTGAAATTTGTACCATTTTTTATAAATTCTTTTAGCATAATTGTACCATTCTGGTAAATAATTTAAAATTAAGGTATATTATGTAGAAAACTCCAAGGATTCCAAATTTTCAAACAAATCTTAAATATCTCATTTAATTTTAAAGATATGAAGCCTTAAAGTCAAAATTTGTTAATAAACAATAACAATTTTTTTGAAATTTGTACCATTTTTTATAAATTCTTTTAGCATAATTGTACCATTCTGGTAAATAATTTAAAATTAAGGTATATTATGTAGAAAACTCCAAGGATTCCAAATTTTCAAACAAATCTTAAATATCTCATTTAATTTTAAAGATATGAAGCCTTAAAGTCAAAATTTGTTAATAAACAATAACAATTTTTTTGAAATTTGTACCATTTTTTATAAATTCTTTTAGCATAATTGTACCATTCTGGTAAATAATTTAAAATTAAGGTATATTATGTAGAAAACTCCAAGGATTCCAAATTTTCAAACAAATCTTAAATATCTCATTTAATTTTAAAGATATGAAGCCTTAAAGTCAAAATTTGTTAATAAACAATAACAAGATTTTTGAAGTTTCTGCCATTTTTTATAAATTCTTTCAGCATAATTGTACCATTCTGGTAAATAATTTAAAATTAAGGTATATTATGTAGAAAACTCCAAGGATTCCAAATTTTCAAACAAATCTTAAATATCTCATTTAATTTTAAAGATATGAAGCCTTAAAGTCAAAATTTGTTAATAAACAATAACAAGATTTTTGAAATTTCTGCCATTTTTTATAAATTATTTTACCATAATTGTACCATTTTGATAAATAATTTAAAATTTAGGTATATTATGCATAAAACTCCAAGGATTCCAAATTTTCAAACAAATCTTAAATATCTCATTTAATTTTAAAGATATGAAGCCTTAAAGTCAAAATTTGTTAATAAACAATAACAATTTTTTTGAAATTTGTACCATTTTTTATAAATTCTTTTAGCATAATTGTACCATTCTGGTAAATAATTTAAAATTAAGGTATATTATGTAGAAAACTCCAAGGATTCCAAATTTTCAAACAAATCTTAAATATCTCATTTAATTTTAAAGATATGAAGCCTTAAAGTCAAAATTTGTTAATAAACAATAACAATTTTTTTGAAATTTGTACCATTTTTTATAAATTCTTTTAGCATAATTGTACCATTCTGGTAAATAATTTAAAATTTAGGTATATTATACAGAAAACTCCAAGGATTCCAAATTTTCAAACAAATCTTAAATATCTCATTTAATTTTAAAGATATGAAGCCTTAAAGTCAAAATTTGTTAATAAACAATAACAATTTTTTTGAAATTTGTACCATTTTTTATAAATTCTTTTAGCATAATTGTACCATTCTGGTAAATAATTTAAAATTAAGGTATATTATGTAGAAAACTCCAAGGATTCCAAATTTTCAAACAAATCTTAAATATCTCATTTAATTTTAAAGATATGAAGCCTTAAAGTCAAAATTTGTTAATAAACAATAACAATTTTTTTGAAATTTGTACCATTTTTTATAAATTCTTTTAGCATAATTGTACCATTCTGGTAAATAATTTAAAATTAAGGTATATTATGTAGAAAACTCCAAGGATTCCAAATTTTCAAACAAATCTTAAATATCTCATTTAATTTTAAAGATATGAAGCCTTAAAGTCAAAATTTGTTAATAAACAATAACAAGATTTTTGAAGTTTCTGCCATTTTTTATAAATTCTTTCAGCATAATTGTACCATTCTGGTAAATAATTTAAAATTAAGGTATATTATGTAGAAAACTCCAAGGATTCCAAATTTTCAAACAAATCTTAAATATCTCATTTAATTTTAAAGATATGAAGCCTTAAAGTCAAAATTTGTTAATAAACAATAACAAGATTTTTGAAATTTCTGCCATTTTTTATAAATTATTTTACCATAATTGTACCATTTTGATAAATAATTTAAAATTTAGGTATATTATGCATAAAACTCCAAGGATTCCAAATTTTCAAACAAATCTTAAATATCTCATTTAATTTTAAAGATATGAAGCCTTAAAGTCAAAATTTGTTAATAAACAATAACAATTTTTTTGAAATTTGTACCATTTTTTATAAATTCTTTTAGCATAATTGTACCATTCTGGTAAATAATTTAAAATTAAGGTATATTATGTAGAAAACTCCAAGGATTCCAAATTTTCAAACAAATCTTAAATATCTCATTTAATTTTAAAGATATGAAGCCTTAAAGTCAAAATTTGTTAATAAACAATAACAAGATTTTTGAAGTTTCTGCCATTTTTTATAAATTCTTTCAGCATAATTGTACCATTCTGGTAAATAATTTAAAATTTAGATATATTATGTAGAAAACTCCAAGGATTCCAAATTTTCAAACAAATCTTAAATATCTCAATTATTTTTGGAGATATGAGCCCTTAAACCATAACCATATTTCTAGAATAATAATTCAGAAATTTTTTTTAGGTTATTTTGTTAGTAGCTTTTGCAAGGATGAGCAGGCAGCAACTATTATTGCTCTAGGAACGTTTTTCCCTATGATAATGTTATGTGGTATGATTTGGCCGAGAGAAGCTATGTACTATCCTTTACAGTTAGTTTCAAATTTTCTACCATTAACGTATAATACAGAAGGAATGCGAGCAATTTTGCAAAGAGGATGGGATTTACATTATCCTTTAGTATATAAAGGATTTGTGTTTACTTTTGCATGGAGCATATTGTTTTTAATATTGAATGTATTGTTAATGAAATTTAAAAAAAAATAATTGTGTAGTGTGCTTTGAACAAAATATAAACAGTGAATAATATATAATAAAATTTGTTTGACAATTGATACATTAACTGCTTCATAGATGGCGCGATATGTTGCATTTGACAGCTACCTCCAAAATGTTAAATTTCACAGTATATATTTTGTTTTTTTGGTACATATGCACCGATTTTTCAATAATTTTTGTGATAGCAAACTAGTAATTTAATTAGTACAATTTCTTTATATTATAAACAATATTATATGTGTGTACAAAAAATAATAAATAATTAATAAAAAGTAATGTATTTTATTTAAAACATTTCTATAATAAATAAATATTTAAATAAAGTTTTGTGTAGGTAAGTAAAAATACCAAAATTATCTTAAGTATCTCAATTACTTTTCGAGATATGAACCATTTTTTATAAGTTCTTTTACCATAATTGTACCATTTTGGTAAATAAATTATAATTTAGATATATTATGCAGAAAACTCCAAGGAATCCAAATTTTCAAACAAATCGCAAATATCTCTATTACTTTTCAAGATATGAGCCCTTAAACTCAAAATTTGCTAATAAACAATAACAATTTTTCGAAGTTTGTATCATTATTTATAAATTCTTTTAGCATAATTGTACCAATTTGGTAAATAAATTAAAATTTAGATATATTATGCAGAAAACTCCAAGGAATCCAAATTTTCAAACAAATCTCAAATACCTCAAGTACTTTTCAAGATATGAGCCCTTAAACTCAAAATTTGCTAATAAACAATAACAATTTTTTGAATTTTGTACCATTTATTATAAATTATTTTACCATAATTGTACCAATTTGGTAAATTAATTAAAATTGATGTATATTATGCAGAAAACTGCCAGGAACCCAAATTTTCAAACAAATCTCAAATACCTCAAGTACTTTTCAAGATATGAGCCCTTAAACTCAAAATTTGCTAATAAACAATAACAAATTTTTTGAAGTATGTGCCATTTTTTATAAAATCTTTTACCATAATTGTACCAATTTGGTAAATAAATTAAAATTTAAGTATATTATGCATAAAACTCCAAGGAATTCAAATTTTCAAACAAATCTTAAATATCTCGATTACTTTTCGGGATGTGATCCCTTAAAGTTATAATTAATCGACGAACTAAGTTTTGGTTATTTTTTTATATGTACTTGTCTGGCAATTACTTGACCCATATGTGATCGTATAGAAAATCTTCTGCTGAGTCTAAATTTTCAATGCGCAGGTCTCTAACTCTTTTAGTTTCTGAGATATGCATGTTTACAGTTTATAAAAAAATGTCTTCAAATAACTTGTATATTATATAATAAACAATATGTATGCCCTTGTATTTGTGAACGTATATATATATCCATTAACATATTGTAAAATGCAATGTTTTAAGATAAAGATAATGCATTTTAAGTGTCAATTGAAGTATTAGATATAATTATAAATTACTGACGATTTTTTTTACGTAACTTTTACACATATGTAGTATTATAAGCTTATTGGATGAGTGTATTACGACATACGTCACATATTGTGTATTCAAAAAATGAACTAGCCTTAATAAAAAATTAAAATGTCATAAAAATATTGAGTTATTATATTTTATTATGTACATTACATGTATCAGTACATTAGTTTATTTTTAAGTTATCGATTAATTGATTATAACTTTTGAAAGTCGCATAAATTTTTAATATAATTCGTATTTATAGTCAAACCTAAAATAATTCTAATATTTGACATTCCTTTTAAAAAAAATCTGTTGTGGCCAGCACAATACCTTCCGTCAATCCTGTGTATTATGTATAAATTCCATACATAAATTTTCTTGCAAAAGATTCTAAATTTTTGGCTGAGATATGCATCTGACAAAAAAGTTTATTTGAAGAAAGTTATTTAAAATTAAATTCTACATAGGATCTGTGTATAAGTTTTTTTTTAAATCCTCAAATAATTATTGAAAAATTTTATTTATTTTTTTAAAAACATGATTTCTGGCTTAGTTATCTATCTGAGAAAAAAATATTTAAAATTAAATTATACATTTCTTAAAATCTCTTTGAATTAAATATATCTATTATATGCATTATTAAAATAAAATATAAAATGTTAATCATGCATTCTTGGTACCGGAAAAACGTGACCAAAATATATATTTGAACCCGAGAATGTATTCCAGAAACCTTCGTATAAACCACTGAACGATAAGTATCAAAATATAATATACATATTATACAATGTTACATTATTAAAAGAAAATTTCTCGCGCCCCTCTACTTAAAATTTAATGTTTAAACTCCGAGACAAACAATTTGAGTCAGTTCGAAATTCTACGCCGAAGCGTGAAGTTAAAGTCGGTTTTAAAAGATAAAGTTACTTTAGCGATAATTTTATGTGTAATAATTATGATATAAAGTGTTATAATTTATTGTAACCATTGGATTTTTAGCATAAGGTAAATATATATATTTTTTAAATATAATTCGTAATTGATTATTTTTAAAAGTTCTTACGGATACATATATTGTTACTAGGTAAGCAAAAAAAATGTATATTCAGCAAATATTTGAATTTTGTAACTTAAAGTATATATTTTATGATTAAAATTATTTAAAATAAGTTTCTATATTGTCAAAATTTGAGTCATAGGAATTTTCTTAATAACTTAAGCAATTAAAAGATAAAATTTTACGTATTGGAAGATCATTTAAAATTTTTATATATTACTGATTTCCATATTACACTTAAAAACTATTAATACCTAATTTATGTCCCATTATCAAAATTATTAATATTAATCATATTGTGTGGTGCAATTGTTATATTCAGCAAAATTTATGAAATATATACAATTATAATTTGTAATATTTCTTAATAATTTATGCATTTCCAATAAATATTTACATTATTACTCATTAAATTCTTTATAATTAATATTTTTGAATTTAAGCGCCCATATCTCGAAAACTAATTGACCTTTTTCAATTCTGTTTCAAAATTTGGAATCCTCAAGGTTTTCTACCTAATACATATAAATATATATTTTTTTAACCGAGTGGTACAACTTGGGTTAAACAATATATAAAAAATGGTCCAAATCTCAAAAAATATTGTTGTTTATTGACAAAGTTTAACTTTAAGTGCCCATATCTCCAAAAATAAGTAAGATATTTCAATTCTGTTTCAAAATTCGGAATCCTTGAAGTTTTTTTGCATAAAACACGTCAATTTTAATTACTTCGGTACGGTGGTTAAATATTTGTCAAATGATATATGGAAAATGGTCAAAATCTCAAACAAAATTTTGAGTTTAAGAGCTCGTATCTCGAAAACCAATTGAGCTTTTACAATTCTGATAAAAAATTTGGAATCCTCAAGATTTTATACCTAATACATATAAATATTAATTTTTTTAACCTGATGCTACAACTTGGGTTAAACAATATATAAAAAATGGTCCAAATCTCAAAAATATTGTTGTTTATTGACAAAGTTTAACTTTAAGTGCCCATATCTCCAAAAATAAGTAAGATATTTCAATTCTGTTTCAAAATTCGGAATCCTTGAAGTTTTTTGCATAATATACGTCAATTTTAATTACTTCGGTACGGTGGTTAAATATTTGTCAAATGATATATGGAAAATGGTCAAAATCTCAAACAAAATTTTGAGTTTAAGAGCTCGTATCTCGAAAACCAATTGAGCTTTTACAATTCTGATAAAAAATTTGGAATCCTCAAGATTTTATACCTAATACATATAAATATTAATTTTTTTAACCTGATGCTACAACTTGGGTTAAACAATATATAAAAAATGGTCCAAATCTCAAAAAATATTGTTGTTTATTGACAAAGTTTGACTTTAAGTGCCCATATCTCCAAAAATAAGTAAGATATTTTAATTCTGTTTCAAAATTCGGAATCCTTGGAGTTTTTTGCATAATATACGTATATATTTTAATTACTTCGGTACGGTGGTTTAATATTTGTCAAACGATATCTGGAAAATGGTCAAAATCTCAAACAAATTTTTGAGTTTAAGAGCTCGTATCTCGAAAACCAATTGAGATATTTGAGTTTCGTTTAAAAATTTGAAATCCTTGATATTTTTTGAATAATATATGTCAAATTCAATATGAACTTTGGAAAATTATATATAAAAATTGATTAAAATTTTAAAAAAGTAATAATTATTTACATACATTTTTTAAGTTTAACGACCCATATCTCCAAAACTAATAGAGATACTTGAATTTTGTTTGAAAATTTTAAATCCCTGATATTTTCTACATAATATAAGTAAATTTTAATTTGTTTACTAAAATGGTACAATTTTCGTGATAGAATATCCAAAAAATTATATATACTTCAAAAAAATGTTTGTTGTTTATTGATAAATTATGAATTTAAGGCCTCATATCTCGAAAACTGTTCGAGATATTTGCATTCTGTTTAAAAATTTGGAAAGTTTGAAGTTTTTTGCATAATATATGTCAAATTCAATTTATTTTGAGCACTTCAACAACTGTAAACAAAAAAATAAAAAATGGTCGACATTATGAAAATATTTAAAATTTGACAATGTTTAAACAATAATTATGTATATATTTTGACTATGTATGGTCCATAAAACATATTTTTCAAACAATTTTATTATTTGATTGGCAAAGTATTCGCAAACATTTCGTCGAAAATTTCTTGTGCTTCTAAGGTTACAAATAACATTTACCGTTTTTGCTGGTTGTCTTTTTGGAATGCGCTGTATACAATTAAGAAAGGTCCGCTTTTTTTTGGAATGACGCACTAAAACAGGTTCTCAAACGTACAAAATTCACAGTGGTCAACAAAGAATTATAAAAATATGCAAAAAAATTGTAGCATGAAAAATATATTATGTCTATCAAAAAATATTATAATTACATACGTCATTTGTTACTTATAAAGTTTTAGAATAATTATGCTTTTTACAGTCCAATTACTGCTAAAACAACAAGTAAATTATTTTGGTGTATGCTAGAAGGCCATGAAATTAAAATGAACCATTTTAAGAAGAAAAACATTGTCAACAATGATTTACATAAAATTTTAATGTTTAAATGTATACATAAATATTTGGAAATTTACAAACATATTATAAATTTTTCCATAATTGCTCACTTGTATAATTTATATACTTGTAATGTATATATAACATAAACTTGAAAATACAAATATAACTTTTTAGAAATTTTGGCCATTTTTTATATTACCATTAACCAAATTTAAACGCATGTATGAAAATGATTTAAAATAACACATCTTATGCAGAAAATTTCCAGCTTTTCAAATTTTCAAACAGAATTGAATTATCTCAATAACTTTTCAAGATACGAGTCTTTAAAGTCAAAATTTGCATATTACCAAAAATAATTTTTGGAGTTTTTGACCATTTTTTATAAATCAAGTTGGCAATAATGTACCTTTGAACCAAAAAAAAATAAGTTTGATATATATTATGTAAAAATCTTCAAGGATATCAAATTTTTAAACAGAATTAAAATATCTCAATTACTTTTGGAGATATGCGCTTTTAAAGTCAAAATTTCCAAATTACCAAAAATAATTTTTGGAGTTTTTGACCATTTTTTGTAAATCAATTTGGCAACATTGTACGTTTGGCCCAAAAAAATTAAATTTGATATATATTATGTAGTAATCTTCAAGGATTTCAAATTTTCAAACGGAATTGAAATATCTCAATTACTTTTGGAGATATGCGCCTTTAAAGTCAAATTTTCCAAATTACCAAAAATTATTTTTGGAGTTTTTGACCATTTTTTGTAAATTAATTTGGCAACATTGTACCTTTGGCCCAAAAAAATCAAATTTCATATATACTATGCAAAAATCTTCAAGGATTCCAAATTTTCAAACGGAATCAAAATATCTCAATTTCTTTTGGAAATATGCGCCTTTAAAGGCAAAATTTCCATACTACCAAAAATTATTTTTGGAGTTTTTGACCATTTTTTGTAAATCAATTTGGCAACATTGTACCTTTGGCCCAAAAAAATTATATTTGATATATATTATGTAAAAATCTTCAAGGATTCCAAATTTTTAAACGGAATTAAAATATCTGAATTACTTTTGGAGATATGCGCCTTTAAAGTCAAAATTTCCAAATTACCAAAAATTATTTTTGGAGTTTTTGACTATTTTTTGTAAATCAATTTGGCAACATTGTACCTTTGCTCCAAAAAAATTAGGTTTGATATATATTATGCAAAAATCTTCGGGGATTCCAAATTTTCAAACGGAATTAAAATATCTCAATTACTTTTGCAGATATGCGCCTTTAAAGGCAAAATTTACATATTACAAAAAAATAATTTTTGGAGTTTTTGACCATTTTTTATGAATCAATTTGGCAACATTGTACCTTTGCTCCAAAAAAATTAAGTTTGGTATATATTATGCAAAAATCTTCAAGGATTCCAAATTTTCAAACGGAATCAAAATATCTCAATTTCTTTTGGAAATATGCGCCTTTAAAGGCAAAATTTCCATATTACCAAAAATTATTTTTGGAGTTTTTGACCATTTTTTGTAAATCAATTTGGCAACATTGTACCTTTGGCCCAAAAAAATTATATTTGATATATATTATGTAAAAATCTTCAAGGATTCCAAATTTTTAAACGGAATTAAAATATCTGAATTACTTTTGGAGATATGCGCCTTTAAAGGCAAAATTTACATATTACCAAAAATTATTTTTGGAGTTTTTGACTATTTTTTGTAAATCAATTTGGCAACATTGTACCTTTGGCCCAAAAAAATTAAATTTGATATATATTATGCAAAAATCTTCAAGGAGTCCAAATTTTCAAACGGAATCATAATATCTCAATTTCTTTTGGAGATATGCGCCTTTAAAGTCAAAATTTGCGTATTACCAAAAATTATTTTTGGAGTTTTTGACCATTTTTTATGAATCAATTTGGCAACATTGTATCTTTGCTCCAAAAAAATTAAGTTTGGTATATATTATGCAAAAATCTTCAAGGATTCCAAATTTTCAAACGGAATTAAAATATCTCAATTACTTTTGGAGATATGCGCCTTTAAAGGCAAAATTTACATATTACCAAAAATTATTTTTGGAGTTTTTGACTATTTTTTGTAAATCAATTTGGCAACATTGTACCTTTGGCCCAAAAAAATTAAATTTGATATATATTATGCAAAAATCTTCAAGGAGTCCAAATTTTCAAACGGAATCATAATATCTCAATTTCTTTTGGAGATATGCGCCTTTAAAGTCAAAATTTGCGTATTACCAAAAATTATTTTTGGAGTTTTTGGCCATTTTTTATGAATCAATTTGGCAACATTGTACCTTTGCTCCAAAAAAATTAAGTTTGATATATATTATGCAAAAATCTTCAAGGAGTCCAAATTTTCAAACGGAATTAAAATATCTCAATTACTTTTGGAGATATGCGCCTTTAAAGGCAAAAATTACATATTACAAAAAAAATATTTTTGGAGTTTTTGACCATTTTTTGTAAATCAATTTGGCAATATTGTACCTTTGGTCCAAAAAAAATAAATTTGATATATATTATGCAAAAATCTTCAAGGAATCCAAATTTTCAAACAGAATTGAAATATCTCAATTACTTTTGGAGTTATGCGCATTTAAAGGCAAAATTTCAAAATTACCAAAAATGGTTTTTGGGGTTTTTGACCATTTTTTGTAAATCAATTCGGCAACATTGTACCTTTGGCCCAAAAAAATTAAATTTGATATATATTATGCAAATATCTTCAAGGATTTCAAATTTTCAAACAAAATTCAATTATCCCTTTTAGTTCTCGAGATACTGCCCTCCAAATTCACCCAACACCAATATCATATTTTGTTTTTCCCAGATCATGGAATCCACGTCATCTACTACACTTCCAATGATGGATCTAGCAGCCAAAAGAAGACAATTAAAATCTCAACAAAGTACAGTCAGTTCTAGAAGACAGCAAGCAGTATGTGTACGCCGGGCGTGCAAATCTTATGGCCCCAAAAAGAATTCAAATGTTGTGTTAGATGGTTTGAATATGACTGTACCAAAAGGATGCATGTAAGTAGATCATCGAATGGCGGGAAAATTTGATATTAAGTACTGACTTTTGGTACTCATATTAACACATTAACAGCCTATAAAAGCCGAGATTTCGCTAGTCCTTATACTAAAAGGCATAATTCACGGCGAACCCGAGATTTCGCTAGTCCGTATACTAAAAGGAATAATTCACTATCTATACTTTCATCAAGAGCATCGCATAAGATATAGACACGGCTATAGCTTAAACGGTTAGAGCGATTTTCATTTGGCGTACAAAGATACATTTTTTACGTAGCACTGGTCGCGGTCTATGTGTAAATACACATATGTTTATTTAAAATGACGTATTTGTACAATTCTGTAAATGTTAAAATAAATATTAAATAAACGATATATTTGATTTATGATTCAATGAACAAAGAATTACTTCCTTGTAAAAAATATATTTAACACATGTATTTGTACTTTGGCATACAATTTAAACATATTTTATTTTTCATTCTTTAATTTGCAAATACAAGGTTAAAACTTTTGTTACATAATATTAAATGATTTTTTTAATTAATATTACAATTTTGACGTCAGCAGTTACCTTAATTTTGGTGTCAAGATTTTTGGTAGATTCCTTGCTAATAATACATCGCAAGTTAATTATTTTTTTATATCCCTGGCAAAAATTAGCAAATAGTTCTATACTAGATGAAAATTGTACCTTTACTCCAAAAAAATTATATTTGATATATATTATACAAAAATTTTAAAGGATTCCAAATTTTCAAACGGAATTGAAATATCTCAATTACTTTTGGAGATATGTGCCGTAAAAGTCAAAATTTGCATATTACCAAAAATGATTTTTGTAGTTTTTGACCATTTTTTATAAATTAATTTGGCAACATTGTATCTTTGCTCCAAAAAAAATAAATTTGATATATATTATGCAAAAATCTTCAAGGATTCCAAATTTTCAAACGGAATTTAAATATCTCAATTACTTTTGGAGATATGAGTCTTTAAAGTCAAAATTTGCAAATTACCAAAAATAATTTTTGGAGTTTTTGACCATTTTTTGTAAATCAATTTGGCCAACATTGTAACTTTGCTCCAAAAAAATTAAGTTTGATATATATATTATGCAAAAATCTTCAAGGATTCCAAATTTTCAAACGGAATTGAAATATGTCAACTACTTTTGAAGATATGAGTCTTTAAAGTCAAAATTTGCAAATTACCAAAAATAATTTTTGGAGTTTTTGACCATTTTTTGTAAAATAATTTAGCAACATTGTATCTTTGCTCCAAAAATTATTTTTGGAGATACGAACCTTGAAACGTAAAATTTCCAAATTACCAAAAATGATTTTTGGAGTTATTGATCATTTTTTGTAAATCAATTTGGCAACATTGTATCTTTGGTCCAAAAAAAATGATTATGATATATATTATGCAGAAATCTTCAAGGATTTCAAATTTTCAAACTAAATTGAAATATCTCAATTACTTTTTGAGTTATGAGCTTTTAAAGTCAAAATTTTCAAAGCACCAAAAATAATTTTTGGAGTTGAGACCCCATAAAAACTATTATGAATTTATTTGACAAAATAATGTACCATAGCCAAATTTTATCTATCTTAAATAAGAATTTGAAAATATATAGAATGACTTACATTTGATTGTTTCAGCTAGTCAGGCCTCAGGATCACTTTTTTCTGTAAAAAAAAAAATAATTAAAATATCTAAATATATAACATTTTATAACTGACATCTATTTACGTTTTTTATAATTAATATTAATAGTTAAACCTTGAATTTATTCTAATTGCGACATTTATCAATCTAATTCTTAATATATCTAATTTTGACATTGACATTTTACGTTCATGGACACATTTTTACCTAAATTCATAAATGATTTTAGGAAAAATACACTGACCTAGTAATTCGCACAGATAAAGAAAATTAGCCAAAATACCAAAATAATTACAACCATTTTTTGAGTTTAATAAGCCATATCTCCAAAACTACTCGAGATAATTAAATTTTGCTTGAAAATTTGAAATCCTTGGACAATTTTACTTAATATATGTTAATTTTAATTTATTTGACCCAGTGGTACAATTTTCGTGTAAGGATAGAAAATGGACCAAATCTCAATCTTAATATTGTTGATTTTAACAAATTTTGACTTTAAGGAGTCATATATCGAAAACTAATCAAGATAATATAATTCTGTTTAAAAATTTGAAATCCTTGGACAATTTTACATAATATGTGTTAATTTTAATTTATTTGACCCAGTGGTACGATTTTCGTGTAAGGATATATAGAAAATGGACCAAATCTCAATCTTAATATTGTTAATTTTAACAAATTTTGAATTTAAGGAGTCATATCTTGAAAACTAATCAAGATAATATAATTCTGTTTAAAAATTTGAAATCCTTGGACAATTTTACATAATATATGTTAATTTTAATTTATTTCACCCAGTGGTACGATTTTCGTGTAAGGATATATAGAAAATGGACCAAATCTCAAAATAATATTGTTGATTTTAACAAATTTTGACTTTAAGGAGTCATATCTTGAAAACTGATCAAGATAATATAATTCTGTTTAAAAATTTGACATCCTTGAAGATTTCTGCATAAGATATGTTATTTTCAATTAATTTTGAACAGCGATTTAAACTTGGTATTAATAAATATGAAAAATGATAAAAAGTTCAAAATAGTAATAATTGGTAATGAACATTTTTTGAGTTTGTCAAGTTGTAAAATTATTACAACAATACATATGTTATATAAATGCTAGCTGATAGGTTATTATAAAACTTAGTCAAAATGTAAACTTTCTTTAAGGAAGAAACACTTTCTCCAAAATATTCGGCTACCTTGACCCAAAAAATAAAAATTTACTTTCATCTTATATAATAACGATTACATTTAAAATTTTGAAACATTTATATTTCCTTGTCAATTTTACTTGCATTTTTATGTAAAATTTAACAGGAAGTCATTTCCTTATTTCCAAAATATTATATTCAATAACTATATAAAAAACTATCCAATACTCAAAAAATATTGTTGTTTATTAGCTTGACTTTAAAGACCCATATCTCAAAGACTAATTGAGATAATTTAATTCTGTTTGAAAATTTGAAATCCTTGAAGATTTCTGCATAATATAGAGTTTTTTTTTTAGTTATGGACTTTTGGGTTCGAGTGGGTGTGGCAAAACAACATTATTGAGTTGTATAGTAGGTCGTAGGCGCCTAGATTCTGGCGAAATTTGGGTCTTGGGCGGACGACCTGGTTCTCGCGGGTCTGGGGTTCCCGGACCCAGAATTGGGTATATGCCTCAAGTATGTATATAATTTAGTGTTTGTACCTGCTTTGACATTATTTTTTTTTAGGAAATTGCCTTATATTCAGAATTTACCATTAGAGAAACGTTATTATATTTTGGTTGGGTGTGTGGTATGAAAAAAGAAGAGGTATATGTTGTTATTTTTGTGCGAAATAAATTTTAAACATTTATCTTTTGGCAGATTGACGAAAAAGTCGATTTTTGGGTCAATTTTTTGATGCTGCCGTCCGCCAATAGACCTGTGAAAAATTTGAGTGGCGGTCAACAGAGACGAGTTAGTTTTGCCGCTGCGTTGATACATGACCCCGAACTATGCATTTTGGATGAGCCGACAGTTGGTGTTGACCCCCTGCTGAGACAAAAGTATGACCATTTTAGCCTAATTACACATTATTCGTGGAATTTTTGAATTATAAAACAATATTTAGACAAAAAAATTGAAATGTTTGTATTTTTTCAGCATTTGGGATCATTTGGTTTCAATAACGAAAAAAAGTAACAAAACTGTTATTATTACTACTCATTATATCGACGAAACTAAGCAAGCCACATTGGTAAGTTCAAATTTAATAATTTTCTCCAAAACAAAAAAAATGTATTTATTTTTTCTCAATTTTCAATCAATTTTAATGAATGTTACAACAGGATTATACTCCAAAAATGTTACACGGATTTTTTTATGTATTTCAGATTGGTTTGATGCGCGGTGGCTATTTCTTAGCTGAAGAATCGCCGGAAAGACTTATACAACAATGGGGGGCTGAATCATTAGAAGATGTTTTTCTTAAATTAAGTGTTATTCAAAATATGGGCAAACGCAGACGGTCATCTATCGCTCATGATGTCATCGAAGCGATTACAGTACCAACTGGTGCCATAAACGTAAATAAAAATTATCTATATTTTTATAAAATTGTAACTATTTTTTTATTATTTAGGAAGCGGCTGTTATTGATGACGAAATTGGAGAAATTTCTGGAGAATTTGGAGATAATATATCCATGTCTTCCAGAGGAGCGGGAAGACGAGTTTCGTTAATTCCAGATGATATAGTCGAAAGCCCTCCAGAATTACCTCCAGATGATGATGTATCCATGAAATTTTGCGATTATTTCAAAATTGTAAATCCAGTCCATTTGAAAGCTATGATATGGAAGAATTTATTATGGATGTGGAGGAATGTACCGTACGTATTTTTTAAAATTTATTTTTTCAGTAGAGTTTAATATTTATGATTTCAGAGTTATGCTGTTCATAACTGGCCTACCAGTGGCTCAAATTGTACTGTTCTGTTATTCTATTGGGCACGACCCCAAAGGACTGTCTATAGCAATAAAGAACCATGAATTAAACACGACGACTTTGGGGTGTCCAATTGTTTCAGGATGTAATGGAACTTATATGAGTTGTAGATTTTTAAAATTTTTGGAGGGAAAAAACATGGCTTTAGTAAGTATCAATTAAGTGTTTGTATCCATAGATTCCTCGGAGATCCATTGATCCCTAAAAGGACATAGATTCTTAAAAATCAAAGATCGTTCAGAGATCCCTAAAGGACCATAGATTATATTAAATATTTTTTTTTTTCATGGGATAAATAAATATATTTTTATTATGTTTTAGTCATATTTTGACACGGAAGACCAAGCGATTGACAACGTCAGAAGGGGAAAATCATGGCTTGCTTTGGTCTTTCAAGCAAATTATTCGGATTCTTTTAATAATCGAATTGATTATGGCAGAAATGCTTATGAATGGGATATAGACAATTCGGACATATCTGTATATCAAGATAAGTCAAGTAAGTATAACTATAATTCAAAAATCATAGGGGTCACGCTACAAATTTTATTATTTCAGATCAACAAATATCTATTATTTTATGGAGAGATTTGCATTATGCATTTATTGAATACGCGCAAGAATACTTAAGAAGTTGCGATTATCCTGGAGAAGTCGCCAATATTCCATTAAAAGTTAGTATTACACCCTACAGAAAAAGCACTAGAGACAACTTGGTACTAACGAGAATCGCTGTAACGGTTAAAGCTGTAGCCTTGTTCAAATGTTGCGCGATCGTCGTGATGAAAATATATTGAATCTATCGTTTTAGTATAGGGTGTTAAAAGTTTTCCGCCAAATTTTAAATTGTTTTGTTTTACAGTTTAACGAACCTATTTACGGTGACAGGATCCCAAACTTTACAAACTTTGCTGCCCCTGGTATCATCCTAACGTACGTAGTACCAACCGTAAAAATAAATATACTAACAAAAAAATTTTAGGATTATTTTCTTCCTGGCTGTTGCTCTTACTTCAGGGGCTATGTTACTCGAAAGAAATGAAGGAAGTTTAGAGAGGTCACTAGTAGTTGGCATTACTGGAACGGAAATGTTGTTCAGCCATGTTATTTCCCAATTTATGGTGGTCGCTGGTCAGACAGCTTTCGTATTGATATTTTGTTTTGCATTTTTTGGGCTTACGAATCATGGACCATTTGGCTTGGTTTTATTACTAGCTTTAATGACGGGATTATGCGGAATGTGTTATGGTAAGTAAATTTTTCGTACCATTTGATAAATATGGTAATTTTTTTGGGGAATTTTAGGTTTTGTAGTGGCAATTGTGTGTGATACCGATCGTACTGCCACCTATCTGGCAATGGGGAGTTTCTTACCAATAGTAATGCTTTGTGGTATAATCTGGCCAATCCAAGGAATGTATCATACGTTACAAATTATTTCTTATATTCTGCCGCTGACGAAATCTACCGAAAGTTTACGAAGTATTTTACAGAGAGGATGGGGAATGACGAATCCAGTAGTATACGCGGGTTTCTTATCAACTTTAATTTGGATATTAGTTTTCTTAACAATAAGTATTTTGTTACTCAAATTTAAAAAGGGATAAAAATAGTTTATTTTGTAGTTCAGGGTTCTGTGATTACTATTTATTAAGTGTAAGCCATATTTTATTTAATTTTATATTGTATTAGCTACAAAAATAAAATGTACGTTTAATTGTATTTTTGTTTTTATTTTACTTTTTGACATCAGTGATTTTTTCAAATCCCTTATAGGTCCTTCAGAGATGATGATCCCTTAAAGATCTTAAATCTCTCAGATCTTAAATCCCTGAGAGATCCATACAGATCCTTAGAGATCCATGTATCCCATAAAAAGTCATAAATCCTTAAAAGATCATTAACATCAATTTATAACTAAACTGTTGATCAAAGAATTTTTTACTTATTTTTCTCGTAATCTACACCTCAAATATAGGGTTACAACATACTTTCTAATAATTAATTTTGCACTTTAAAATTTTGGAAAAAAAATTCCAATAAAACGTTGAAATTTTGTATCGTGACGGCAATTATTGGCCCAGAGTTATCCTAAAAAGGATTCGGACAAAATGAGTCATACGCAAAATGATTGATACATTAATAAACAATATCATTTGGTTAAATAATTCAGGGGAACAGGGTATGTAATAACAATAAAACTTTGAAAATTTATATCTTGACGGCTATTATTGGCACAAAGTTATCCTGAAAAGTTTACGGACAAAATGAGTCATACGCAAAATGTTTGATACATTAATAAGCAATAGAAAAAATATCATTTGTTTAAATAATTCAGGGGAACAGGGTATGTAATAACAATAAAACGTTGAAAATTTATATTTTGACGGCTATTATCGGCACAAAGTTATCCTGAAAAGGTTACGGACAAAATGAGTCATACGCAAAATGATTAATACATTAATAAGCAATAGAAAAAATATCATTTGTTTAAATAATTCAGGGGAACAGGGTATGTAATAACAATAAAACGTTGAAAATTTATATTTTGACGGCTATTATCAGCACAAAGTTATCCTGAAAAGGTTACGGACAAAATGATTCATACGCAAAATGATTGATACATTAATAAGCAATAGAAAAAATATCATTTGTTTAAATAATTCAGGGGAACAGGGTATGTAATAACAACAAAACGTTGAAAATTTATATTTTGACGGCTATTATCGGCACAAAGTTATCCTGAAAAGGTTACGGACAAAATGAGTCATACGCAAAATGATTGATACATTAATAAGCAATAGAAAAAATATCATTTGTTTAAATAATTCAGGGGAACAGGGTATGTAATATCAATAAAACGTTGAAAATCTATATCTTGACGGCTATTATCGGCACAAAGTTATCCTGAAAAGGTTACGGACAAAATGAGTCATACGCAAAATGATTGATACATTAATAAACATTAGAAAAAATATCATTTGTTTAAATAATTCAGGGGAGCAGGGTATGTAATAACAATAAAACGTTGAAAATTTATATTTTGACGGCTATTATCGGCACAAAGTTATCCTGAAAAGGTTACGGACAAAATGAGTCATACGCAAAATGATTGATACATTAATAAGCAATAGAAAAAATATCATTTGTTTAAATAATTCAGGGGAACAGGGTATGTAATATCAATAAAACGTTGAAAATCTATATCTTGACGGCTATTATCGGCACAAAGTTATCCTGAAAAGGTTACGGACAAAATGATTCATACGCAAAATGATTGATACATTAATAAGCAATAGAAAAAATATAATTTGTTTAAATAATTCAGGGGAACAGGGTATGTAATAACAATAAAACGTTGAAAATTTATATTTTGACGGCTATTATCGGCACAAAGTTATCCTGAAAAGGTTACGGACAAATTGAGTCATACGCAAAATGATTGATACATTAATAAGCAATAGAAAAAATATCATTTGTTTAAATAATTCAGGGGAACAGGGTATGTAATATCAATAAAACGTTGAAAATCTATATCTTGACGGCTATTATCGGCACAAAGTTATCCTGAAAAGGTTACGGACAAAATGAGTCATACGCAAAATGATTGATACATTAATAAGCAATAGAAAAAATATCATTTGTTTAAATAATTCAGGGGAACAGGGTATGTAATAACAATAAAACGTTGAAAATCTATATCTTGACGGCTATTATCGGCACAAAGTTATCCTGAAACGGTTACGGACAAAATGAGTCATACGCAAAATGATTGATACATTAATAAACAATAGGTATAGGTATCTGATACTAATAAAACGTTTAAATTTTGTATCGTGACGGCTATTATTGGCCCAGAGTTATCCTAAAAAGGATACGGACAAAATGAAACCTATGTAAAATCATTGCTAGATTAATAAGAACAGGTATCTAAAACATCAATTTATAGCTAAACTGTTGATCAAAGAATTTTTTACTTATTTTTCTCGTAATCTACATCTCAAATATAGGGTAACAACATACTTTTCGTTAATTAGTTTTGTTTAATTTTAAGCCATATGGTAAGCCTCAAGGTTATTTGGAAGATCAGTAACTCATATTCTTATAGAGAGAAGCACAAAAAATGTTTTTTTGCATAAATAATTGAATGATAGCAAAAATAAATTGTAGAAATAGACAAATATTTGTAATGAATAAGGTAAGTTAACTAAAGAATATGATGAAAATACGTTTATTTAGTCAAATTTACCATGCTAAAAGGGTAACAAATAAAGCTTACTACAAAATTATTAAACATAAATTCTTAATTATAGATACAGGCATTAAACATAATACATACATTAAACATAACATTTATTATTTATAAAATTAAAATTATTTTTAAATGTTTAAACATTCATATCTCGCTTATAAATACGAATTTTTAAACCGGGTTTTCGCTAATAACTTCAAAATTTTACAAATTTTCAAAAAAAAAAATATAAAATCCAAAAAAAAAAAAATTATTTGGGATCAACAGTTAATTTCATCCCGACCTCAAACTCTTGATCATCTTCATGCATTATCTGAATATGTTTGACCAAATACGTCCCTAAATTAAACTTCCGGCCACAATATTTACAGACGTGTTTCCGCTCGTTCGTATGTACAACCATATGCCGTACCAGATTACATTTTTGCAGAAAAACTTTCGGGCATTCCGTACACTGTAAAAACTTTTCGGACGCTGTGTGGGTCTTTTTATGGGTTCTAAGATGGCGGAGTTTAGTGAAAGTTTTGTCGCAGAATTCACAGGGGAGTTTTGGCGCGAAATTCGAATGTTGGTTCATATGACGCTTGTAATATAAAATAGTTTTAAATGATTTTAAGCATAATTTACACGTGTAGATTTTGTTTCGATGCATTCTTGTGACGTGGGATTGTAGTTGATCCTTGGTTGTGAATAAATGCGGGCAATATTTACAAGAAAAATTATAAACACCGGAATGAATTAATAAATGAAAATCTAATTTTGTTTTGTTTAAAAATGTTTTATCGCATTTTTCACATTTAAATTCCGTTTTTACTTGATGATCGTGTTGGATATCATCATTGGGAGGTATACTATCATTAGTATCATCATTATCATATATATCATCATTATTATGAGTTCGTAAATGTCTGTTTAAATGCATGGCCATTTTAAACGTACGGCTACAAAATTCACATTTATAATTTAATGATTGGCAATTTTTTTTTTGATGATGCCGCAACATAATTTTATTTTTAAATTGAATCTGACATTTTTCGCATTTATGTTCGGTATGGGCGCTATCAATATGTTTGTTAAAATTAACGGAACTTGAAAAATATTGGTCGCATTGTTCGCAATATATTTTAATTTCGTTGTGACTTCTGCAAACTTGACTTCGTATATGAAATGATAGGTCCTTTTTGCAGTCAAAAACTTTATTACAAGTGTCACATGTGTGGTTAGTATGAAATTTTATGTAATGTTTAATATAAGCGCCTTTAGTCGCAAAGTTATAATTGCATTTTATACAAAATCTTTGCTCGTTATTATTTTGAATTTTTTTCGGGCGGCCCCTTTTCGCAATAACGCTATTACAATATTTCAAAGTTTTTTGAAATTCTTCTAAATTTTTCGGGTCAACAGTCGCGGATGTAATTTCCCGCTCTAAGTTCAAATTTTCGCTATTTATATTTTCTTTCGAGTCGCAACTTTGCGAACGAGACGGATACCGCTTTTGCAAATTTTTTTTCAAATGTTTTTTGGCGCGATGAAACAACAAATTTTGTTTTGAAGTATAACTTTTATTGCATAGATTACAATTGAATTTTTTGTAGTCATCGCTGTGTAGTGTAATGTGTAATTGGAAGCTTTGGCGGTTTTTTAAAACTTTTTTGCAAATTCTACACGGAATATTGTTTGTAGGGTGGTTTAATTTATGTTTTTTTAAATTTTTTAGGTTATAAAATATTTTCCCGCAGTATATACACTCAAATTTTTCCTTTTCGTCGGAAGATTCCGAATTGTTTTTTCGAATAAGTATTTTCAAACCATTTTTATTGACAGTCACTTTTTGGTCGTCAATAATTTCGTAATTTTCTTCAATTCGCGGTAAATTATTTATAAATTCCCGCTCATTTTCAACTTCACTTGTTTCTTCCGTGATGTCTTCTTCTTTTGTTTTGACTATAACCTCCAATAATTCATTTGTTTCAGTGTCTTCATTGACAATTTCTTCTATTTTTGGCTCTTTACAAACAAAAGGATTTGAAAGAGTAAAATCCATTGTATTAGTATTATTTTCAAATAATTTTTCGTCAGTTTCGTCATCATCTAATGTCAAGTCGAAAATTTGGTCTTCTTGAGTCAAATCCACATTTAAAACGCCATTTTGACAAGTTGGAATATATTGGTGACAGTTCACAACATTCACTGACATATTTTGCAGTTTTTTGACACTTTTTTGATGTGTCAAACTTTGGATATAAGTTTGAAGCAATTCTTGTTTTTCAATAAACATTTTTTTAAATTCATAAACATTATTAATGTTTTGACAACACAATTCACATAATAGTTTTCGAAAATCCGTTGGAATATTCTAGAAATCAATAAAAACATTAACAATACTTATAATTTTTTTTTGTTGTATTTCTTACGTAATATAGGCGACAAAATATTAATTTTTCTTCATAAGAAACTTCGTTGATTGTTGTAGTAACATCTACTAAAGTATTTTTGTTTTTTAAGCATGAAAAACAAAAAATATCCATGGAAAACATGATGTAAAATTCGTTGACAACTGAGCATCGAACAAGTTTAACAGCCCGTTTATTTATCTCAATAATACCAACCGTTTTATTCAAAATCTCTTCTTATTATTCATTTATTTAATTTTGTTGTCAATATTACCAACTGTCTGGTTACTAAAACACTACGCTGTAATAACGGAATTTGTTAGGGATGGCTTCTTCCATTCATTTTTGTTTTGCGTGTCGTCTTCATTCGGTTCATTTCCTTGCCGTATCATTCATATTTTTTATTTGACAGATTGACACTAACATCTGTCAATTTAAATTATCTGAGATATTTGCATTTTCCATGGTTAGCATAGCTGACTGATTATTATAATCCCTTAACTCTAAATCTATTGAATATGAAGTATAAAATGCAATCAAATCGTATAGAAAATAATATATTCTTTAAAATTTATAATAACATTAAATGTCAAAAAATGATATTTAACTGCGTTTTTTCAAATTTTTTGATCAAAAAATTGAGAATTTAATAAAAGAATGATAAGGAATGATTCATTCTGATAACAAAACATATCTATCTTATCAGCATTTCGTCATGTATAGTCAAAAATGGCTCACAAAATATTTTTACTATTATATTCTTGTATTTTTCTATTAAATATTGCAAAAACGAAAAATATAACGTGTCCTGACGTTTGTATTTGTGATATGAAAAATAAGTTAAGAAGTGCATTTTGTAATAATGAAAAATTGACAACAATTGAAAATTACATACCTGGAGAAGTACAATACTTAGATTTTTCGTTTAATATTATAAGTCAAATAAGTGATTTTGTTTTTAAAGTAAGTATTATATTATAATAATGTTCAAAAAGAACATAAATTTACAAAAAAAAAAAAATTGTGTTTTTGTGTGTAAATAACTTCAGAACCACTCAACGGAAAAAATAAGTTCAAACAATATTTTATAGAGAATTTCATGTAGATTCTAAATTTTTAAACCGGAAGTTGATATCTTTAAACCGTCCAAAGATACAAACAAAAATATAAAATATGAACAAACATTTCAAAATTTGATTTTGTGTTCATTCGTTTGTAAAATTTGTACCAATTTTTTTGGAACATTAAAAATTGGTAAATATAATAAATAAAGTATGCAGAATTCAAATTTGAAAACAGATTTCAATTATCTCTTTTAGTTTCGGAGATATAAGTATTTGACGGTCTGTCAAATTTTTGCACCAAATTTGTAAATAAAATTTTTTGTCTTAGGATTTAAAAAATATTGTAATTTTAAACATTTCGTCAAATAGTGTCAATCAAATATCTTTACGAGGTTTTGAAGGGCTGGACAAGTTACAAATTTTGGATTTATCAAATAATGTTTTACACAGTATACCAGAAGATGTTTTTGAAAATAATCAACAGTTGTTGAAATTGTATTTAAATAATAATAAATTTGGATTTTTGGAGGCTCAGCCATTTTTGAATTCACACAGTGTCCAAGTAAGTACTTATATAATAAATTAATGTAGTGATATATAATATTCTTAAAGTATTTTTTTTAGGTTCTAGACATAAGTAGTTGTGTTTTGACTCATCTTCACCAAATAACTTTTTCAAAATTACCCTCATTGACCGATTTAAACATATCATATAATTTTATAATTCAATTAAATATAAACATTTTCTTAAATTTACCAGATTTAAAGTCCCTAATATTTACTGGTAACAAACTAAACTGCAACAATGATATAACAAATTTATTTCAATTTTTAAACAAAAGAAAAATAAAATATGTTAATGTCTGTCAACCAAAAAAATTTGAAAAACTTATTATCCAAGAAGTTACTACAGAAAAAAATCATTTGTTAAACTGGAATTTTGACAATTGTGACATTGACATGTCAAATGATAAACTGTCAAATGACACAAACTGTCAAATTGTATATGGGAGTAAACTGTCAACTTATTTTATTTTTGTATCATTGTTTATTGGATTTTTTATTGGAATTTTTGTCACATATTGTTATATTAATATTATTTATATTGTTAAACGAAAGAAAAAAAAATTACAAAGAACCGTTGCACCTAAAATTAGGTATAGAAGGGACGAACAGTTGTTGAATGAAACTACATTTAACTTAGGTTTATCAACACCAATTTTATCTAGAAATAGAATAAATATTGTCAATTAATTTATTATTATGTATTGTTTTATATTTGTAGTATTTTAGTTATGAATTCCCGCCTTTTTTAGTCTTTCAAATGTTTTGTAGATGGCATCCAATGCTTTGAAATTATATTGATTAAAATAAAAACATATTATTATTATATTAATTGGTGTAAAATATATTTTACACAGCATTTCATGTAGATATTAAATTTTCAAACCGCATGTTTCTATTTTTAAGAATGCAAGAATTACAAACAAAATTATAAAATTTCTGTATGGGCAGTGTTGCCACAAGTAGAATACAAAATTCCCCTAGATCTTTGACGGTTTTATTGTTAAGAATATATACTTAAATAATATAAAAACAAATATATGAATTAGATTACAAATATTATTATTATATTTATATATTATTTTCTTGAATAAATGTCTTGTTATTTTTATTGATTCTTTTCAAAATAACGACTGTTTCTATTGGCTGCAAACAGTACAACATAGAATGCTATTGGTTCGTAATAAACTGGGGTGCCGCTTCTATTTACTTGATTGGTCGAAATGTAATAAAAATCGTTCTTCCCCCTATTTGATTTTGAAAGGGAAAACTTTTATTTCATTGGTTGAATAGATATAAAAATTAATGCCTGCTAAAGAGAGGTGGATTATTGGTCTACAAGACATAAAACTAAATATATTCACCCCAAATTCGATCTAATTGGTTGAAAATAGATGTCTGTACGTCAAACATAATTCACTTTTGCTACTTATTGATTGGTGTATAAGACATAAAACTTAATATATTCACCCCAATTTTAATTTGATTGGTTGAAAAGTATAATTATATCAACCATGTTCCATATTTATTAGTCTATAAGACATAATAATTTAAATATAACTAAAAAAAATACTTCCTACCTTGGTTGTAACGAACTCGGCATACAGGGTCCTCCAAAGCTCCAGTCAGTACGAAAAACAGTCATAAATATTATTAAATATTGTCCAAAACCGTCACAGATTCACCAAAAAGTATAAATAATATTATTTACAGTATTTTGCACTAATAATGGCACTATTTACTTAATATTTACACTGAAAACAAAAGAATAAACACTAAAACACCCATATTGTTTAACAACAACGCATCGACTGACTCCTGCACTTGTTTCAAAGCCTGCTGTGCAAGATTAAACAAACTATTTGTTGCAATAGATTATAAATAATGTAGATTAAGCATTACATTAGAATATGTATTTAATAACAAAAATATGTTTAAATAATATCTCTTAAACTAATTGAGATATCGACTTGCGGATTGAAAATATGGACTCCCAAGATATTCTTTTATATATGTACTAATTTTTATAAAATTAGTAGCACGCCAACAAAAATCGATTATTAAAATTATAAAAATGGTCGTTTCTTCTTGAAAATTCGATGTTTGGGTACCGATATCTCGGAAACTGATTGCGATATCGACTTGCGGTTTGAAAATTTAGAATCCCAAGATATTCTATATATGTACTAATTTTTATAAAATTAGTAGCACGCCAACAAAAATCGATTATTAAAATTATAAAAATGGTCGTTTCTTCTTAAAAATTCGATGTTTGGGTAACGATATCTCGAAAACTGATTGAGATATCGACTTGCGGATTGAAAATTTGGAATCCCAAGACATTCTTCTATATATGTACTAATTTTTATAAAATTAGTAGCACGCCAACAAAAATCGATTATTAAAATTATAAAAATGGTCGTTTCTTCTTGAAAATTCGATGTTTGGGTAGCGATATCTCTAAAACTAATTGAGATATCGACTTGCGGATTGAAAATTTAGAATTCCCAAATATTCTTTTATATATGTTTAAATTTTTATAAAATTGGCGCCATTGGAAAAAATCTGGTGAACATAAATATAAAAAATCAGAAAAATTAAAATTACTAAAAAATAAAAAACTTGATATTGAATAAAGGGTTATACATTTTATTTATTCAAGATAAACAACATATTAATAAAGCATTACTGTTGATAACCAGTTTTATTATAATTCTTCCTGTATATTCTAATGCCTACACCTATAAAAAAAACATTATTCAATTTTGATTTTGAAACAAATACAACGTCTCAAATTAACAAAATCCAAGATTCAGCAGACACTAAAAATATAAAATTAAATACTAAACCCGACAGAAATATGGTTTAGTGTACAATAGCAAAATGGTTAAATAATTTTAACGCCTGCGGTTGGCAACTTGCCAAGTGCCATCTTCTTCAGTGGTTGGCTGTTCACGGGCTAAAAAAACGTCACTTTTTTAATATTTCCCGAAAAACAATACAAACCAAATTTTTTACAAAACACCCACAAATAAATTATTTAAAATAATTCTTACGTTTGTCTTGGCGTGGAGCGGCCCTGCGTTCTTCCCTCGGAGCATCGCGAGGGGCTTCGCCCCGTCTGGGGCCCTCCTCGCGTCTGGGGCCGTCGTCCCGCCTTGAAGAATCTTTAGTACGCCAGTCGCTTTCTGGTTTTGTAGGTCTTGGCGGTCCACGGCGTATGCTATAATTAAGTCGATGTTTGGGTAACGATATCTCGAAAAGTAATCGAGATATCGAATTGCGGTGTGAAAATTTAGAATCGCCAGATATTCTTTTATATTTGTTCCAATTTTTATATATTTGGCAGCATGCATACAAAAATGGCGTAATAAAAATTGAAAAATGGTAATTTTTTCTTCAAAATTTGATGTTTGGGTAACGATATCTTGAAAACTAATCGAGATATCGAGTTGCGGCTTGAAAATTTATAATCCCTAGACATTATTTTATATGTGTACCAATTTTTATAAAATTGATATGATGTAAACAAAAATGATATATTAAAATTATTAAAATGGTCGATACATCTTCAAAAGTACAAGTTTGGGTAACGATATCTTGAAAACTAATCGAGATATCGAGTTGCGGCTTGAAAATATAGAATCCCTAGACATTATTTTATATGTGTACCTATTTTCATAAAATTGGAATGATGTATACAAAAATGATATATTAAAATTATTAAAATGGTCGATATTTCTTCAAAATTACAAGTTTGGGTAACGATATCTTGAAAACTAATCGAGATATCGAGTTACGGCTTGAAAATTTAGAATCCCTAGACATTATTTTATATGTGTACCTATTTTCATAAAATTGGAATGATGTAAACAAAAATGATATATTAAAATTATTAAAATGGTCGATATTTCTTCAAAATTACAAGTTTGGGTAACGATATCTTGAAAACTAATCGAGATATCAAGTTGCGGTTTGAAAATTTAGAATCCCTAGACATTATTTTATATGTGTACCTATTTTCATAAAATTGGAATGATGTAAACAAAAATGATATATTAAAATTATTAAAATAGTCGATACATCTTCAAAATTACAAGTTTGGGTAACGATATCTTGAAAACTAATCGAGATATCAAGTTGCGGTTTGAAAATTTAGAATCCCTAGACATTATTTTATATGTGTACCAATTTTTATAAAATTGGTATGATGTAAACAAAAATGATATATTAAAATTATTAAAATAGTCGATACATCTTCAAAATTACAAGTTTGGGTTACGATATCTTGAAAACTAATCGAGATATCAAGTTGCGGTTTGAAAATTTAGAATCCCTAGACATTATTTTATATGTGTACCAATTTTTATAAAATTGGTATGATGTAAACAAAAATGATATATTAAAATTATTAAAATAGTCGATACATCTTCAAAATTACAAGTTTGGGTTACGATATCTTGAAAACTAATCGAGATATCGAGTTGCGGTTTGAAAATTTAGAATCCCTAGACATTATTTTATATGTGTACCTATTTTCATAAAATTATCATCACGCAAATAAAAATGGTATAAAATTTTCGACTTACGGTTCGTCGTCGGTTTTGGCTCTCCAACTGCTCCCACGATCTTCCCGATCACCCCTTCTTTCATCTCTACGATCATCCCTCTGGAATCTCCTTTCCTCGTCCCTGAATCCACCTCTTCTGCTATCATCCCGTCTGTCGTCTCTCCTTTCTTCCCTGTCTCCCCCCCGTCTTTCGCGATCTTCGCGGTCGAAGCCACGGCGTTCATCGCGACGATCTTCGCGCGGTTCCCGGCGGTCTTCGCGATCTCGATCGAAAGCGGAACGTTCGGGGCGTTCAGAGCGTTCGGGGCGTTCCGGGCGGTCTGAACGCTCGGGGCGGTCCATACGCCAAGTGTCTGCGGTTTTTACGGAGGGGTCTGCTTCGCGCAAACGGCTGGCACGCCATGGTTCGGATTTTTTGGGGGGTGGTTGTTCTTCGGATGTGCTTCTTTCGCCGCGTCGCCAGGATGATGGTTCTTCTTTTGATTTTTCTTCTTTGCGTTCAAGTGGTCGTTCTCTGGGTTCCCTATCGGTTCTGTCTGCACGTTCAGTTCTTTCTGGTCGTTCCCCCCTTTCGGTTCGTTCTCCTCTTTCGGTTCGCTCGCTTCTTTCGGTTCGTTCTCCCCTTTCGCTTCGCTCCCCAGGTCCGGAAGTTCCCCCGGGGCCTCCGCGCCTCCAGGAAGAAGCTGGCTCTCTTGTTGTACTTTGTTCTTCTTGTAATCTTCTTTCTATTTCTTCTTCTTTTTGGCGTTGTTTAGCCGCAACTCGTTCCATCATAGCGAGATGATCTTTTTCTCGTTTTTCTTGTTCTTCGCGTTCTAAACGGAGGCGTTCTTCCCTTTCTTTTTTCTCGTCCTCTTCTTTCTTTTTGCGTTCTTCTTCTTCTCTGCGGCGTTCTTCTTCCCGTTTGCGCTCAGCTTCTTGTTCTTTTTCTCTGATGTATTTCTGTCTGCGTTCTTCTTTTCGTTGGATTTTTCGCTGGGCGAGACGTTTTCTACGCTCGTCTTCGAGGAGTTTTTCGTATTCGCGGAGTTTATCTTCGTAGACGATGTTTCGCTCGGATTTTAGTTTGGTTAGGAATTCTTCTTTGTCGGGTTTCATGCGGTTTAGGCGTTCGCGGTTTGCGACTGCAAGGCGGCGTTCTTCTACTGCGGCGGATATACGTTCTGCTTCTTGTTGCTCCCAGAATTTTTGGTCCTGGACTTGTTTCTCTTCCATGTTTTTCTGCAGAAGTGGGATTTCTTCAAGGCGTTTGGCTCTTTCTAAATAATCAACCTTTTTTTCTTGGCTTTTCAATTTTGCTTGGAGTTCTCTTTTTTCTTTTTGGAGTTCTTCTGCTTCTCTGGCAGCAATTTGCTCAGCATCCATTTTCTTGATTTCATCTTCGTCTAGTTTCTTCAAAACTTTCTGTCCGTGACTTGTTTGAGATATTTGCTGCATCTTTTCTTTTAAGTGTCGGTCTTTTATTTGTTGAATTTCGTTTTGCTGTCGTTTTCTTTCCCGTTCTTCTCGTTCTTGTTCCAATCTTTTTTGTTCAGCTAACATTTGTTGACGCTGAATTTCTTCCTGTCGGCGCATTTCTTCTTCTTCGCGAACTGTGTTTAATCTTTCGATATATTCTTTGCGATCTTCAATAATTTTATGGCGTTGAAGAATTCTGTGATGTTCTTTGACTTTATTTTCATGATAATGCTGGACCATTTGGGCTCGTAATTTTTCTCTTTCTACTTTCTTTTTATTAGGGTATATGGTATCTATAGCTTTGTATAAAACACCGGCCATATTAACAAGTTGGTTTCTAATCTGTTCGCTAGGCATTACTTGAAGCGTCGGCCCTTCTGGCTTGTCTTCGCGTTGACTTTCGCTTAAGTCCATACCGAAATGAATACATTGTCTTCCTAAAATGTTCCCGGGTTCAAATTATTAAAAAAACTTTTGCCAGATTAACGACAAAATCTTACCATGGTCAATACGTATTTGCATATCATTATGGCGAACACAATCAACTAGAATTCTTTCTAAATGAAATGCAGTAGAAAATTTTGCCAATTCCAACAACCGGGCAAATTCTATAGTTTGATATACTTGAGCAACTTGTCTGATCTGTTGATTAAATTCGTAAAGTAATAACACCCAACATTATTTTTTTTTTACTTACTAATCTCACAAGAGTTACATCTTGTAATGCCGGTATATATTGTTGTAATGGCGATCCTTCGTCACTTTGAATTGTATTAATAACAATTTGTACTCTATCGCATAATAATAATGGATGAAATTCGACTTCCAACCAATTATACAAATCTTGTAATTGTTGGGATGCTAAATTTACAACATTTACACGAACCTAAAATGCGTTATATCGTAGATTTGAATTTGGCGCCAAACTGATAGTAGAAATGGTGTACTACACGCCATCTATTTGGGAGAGGATAAACTACAGATATTAGATTTGATGAAATTTATTTTTAAGTGACGATATCTCGAAAACTAATCGAGATATTGATTTGCCGTTTGAAAATTTGAAATCCCCAAACATTCCTTTATATGTGCACCAATTTATATAAATTTGGCATCATGCAAGCAAAAATGGTCTAAAAAAATGTTTAAATGGACGATTTTCCTTCAAAATTGTATGTTTGGACAACGATATCTCGAAAACTAATCGAGATATCGAGATGCGGTTTGAAAATTTGAAATCCCCATACATTCTTTTATATGTGTACCAATTTATATAAATTTGGCATGATGCAAGCAAAAATGGTCTAAAAAAATGTTTAAATGGACGATTTTCCTTCAAAATTGTATGTTTGGACAACGATATCTCGAAAACTAGTCGAGATTTTGAGATGCAGTTGGAAAATTTGAAATCCCCATACATTCTTTTATATGTGTACCAATTTATATAAATTTGGCATCATGCAAGCAAAAATGGTCTAAAAAAATGTTTAAATGGACGATTTTCCTTCAAAATTGTATGTTTGGACAACGATATCTCGAAAACTAATCGAGATATCGAGATGCGGTTTGAAAATTTGAAATCCCCATACATTCTTTTATATGTGTACCAATTTATATAAATTTGGCATGATGCAAGCAAAAATGGTCTAAAAAAATGTTTAAATGGACGATTTTCCTTCAAAATTGTATGTTTGGACAACGATATCTCGAAAACTAGTCGAGATTTTGAGATGCAGTTGGAAAATTTGAAATCCCCATACATTCTTTTATATGTGTACCAATTTATATAAATTTGGCATCATGCAAGCAAAAATGGTCTAAAAAAATGTTTAAATGGACGATTTTCCTTCAAAATTGTATGTTTGGACAACGATATCTCGAAAACTAATCGAGATATCGAGATGCGGTTTGAAAATTTGAAATCCCCATACATTCTTTTATATGTGTACCAATTTATATAAATTTGGCATCATGCAAGCAAAAATGGTACAAGAAAATTTGAAAATGGTCAATATTTCTTCAAAATTCGATGTTGGGTGACGATATCTCGAAAACTAGTCGAGATATCGAGTTGCGGTTTGAAAATTTGAAATCCCCAGGCATTTTTTAATACATTTATACTCAAATATATGGCGTGTAGTACTTTTCTATTATTTTGGACTTACAATATCTTTTAAAAGACTTGCTCGAGTGGGGGGTTGCAACAAACCCAATAAAACAGCCAATCTTTGTGCTTTTTCTAAAGGTGTTTTATCTGTTTCGATAAACCTGTCAAATTCCGGATGAGCCGAAGGCAAAGGAATAGCAAGTGTTGCTATTAACACACGACACGCCATTCTAAAGTACAAATATTAGTTTATTGAACAATTTTGGGGAATACAAGTCCCTACCGCTGAAGTTCTTCAGGGGTAATATTTTTCTTCATTTCTTTCGAAAGTTGGAAGAGCTTAAATAAAGCCGCAGCATGGAAAAGTTGGTTTCCAGCTTTCCAGAAAACCATGGCTAGTTTTTGGTAGTAGTTCGCCATGGTTTTGGGTACTGGCATTTTTTTAGACATATTCATTAAACCATGGATATCTTCGATGGCCTTATACGCTTCCTTTAATGTTTAACATATTATAATTCAAAGAAATTTTGACAAATTCGTTATTTTTACCTGCCATAATTCCATTTGTATTGCAGAATCTAATTGGTACAACCTAGTATCTAAATTCAGCTGTTGTGTTTCCGGTTTTGAAATAGAAACATTTGCTACTTGAGGAGGTAGTTTGCAAATGTCTTCTAAGTGCTTACGAAGCTTGTCACACAATTTGCGGAATTCAGTTTTTCGATTGTAAGAAAGACAAAATTGAAATGCCATTCGGGCTATATCGTGATATAATGTTTCAACATGGGCATTAGTACGTAGTAGTTCTAAACATTGACAATAAGACTCCCAGAGGAATTTTACCCATGGGGTCAAAATTGTTCTGTCTGATCGGTCTTGCGCATCTTCTCCAGATACAGCGCTATAATAATCAAATGTTCAGGATAATTACTCCAAATTATTTTCAAATATAAAGTGTAACCCAGTGTTTCTCAATTGGGCTCACCGCTTCATTTCCAAATGTCTTTTCAATAATTTTAACTATTTTTTACATTCATTACATTAATAATCTTTAACGCCAGGGTGTTCCTTCAAACGTGTAACTTTGTTTTATGTAATAACATTTTTTTTCGTTCATTACATTGATAATCTTTAACGCCAGTGTGTTGTTTCATATGTGCAACTGTTTGATTTATATAAAAACCATTTTTTATATTATTACATTGATAATCTTTAACGCCAATGTGTTCCTTAAACGTGTAACTTTGTTTTATGTAAAAACTTATTTTTAAATGACGTTACCTCGAAAACTAATAGAGATATTGAGTTGCCGTTTGAAAATTTGGAATTTACTGACATTATTTTATATGTGTACTAAATTATATAAATTTGGCATCAGGCAAGCAAAAATGGTCTAAAAAAATGTTTAAATGGACGATTTTCCTTCAAAATTGTATGTTTGGACAACGATATCTCGAAAACTAGTCGAGATTTTGAGATGCGGTTGGAAAATTTGAAATCCCCATACATTCCTTTATATGTGTACCAATTTATATAAATTTGGCATCATGCAAGCAAAAATGGTGTAATAAAATATTTAAAACGGTCGATTTTTCTTCAAAATTGTATGTTTGGACAACGATATCTCGAAAACTAGTCGAGATTTTGAGATGCGGTTAGAAAATTTGAAATCCCCATACATTCTTTTATATGTGTACCAATTTATATAAATTTGGCATCAGGCAAGCAAAAATGGTCTAAAAAAATGTTTAAATGGACGATTTTCCTTCAAAATTGTATGTTTGGGCAACGATATCTCGAAAACTAGTCGAGATTTTGAGATGCGGTTGGAAAATTTGAAATCCCCATACATTATTTTATATGTGCACCAATTTATATAAATTTGGCATCAGGCAAGCAAAAATGGTCTAAAAAAATTTTTAAATGGACAATTTTCCTTCAAAATTGTATGTTTGGGCAACGATATCTCGAAAACTAGTCGAGATTTTAAGATGCGGTTGGAAAATTTGAAACCCCATACATTCTTTTATATGTGCACCAATTTATATAAATTTGGCATCATCCAAGCAAAAATGGTTTAACAAACATTTTAAAATGGCCAATTTTCCTTCAAAATTGTATGTTTGGGCAACGATATCTCGAAAACTAGTCGAGATTTTGAGATGTGGTTGGAAAATTTGAAATCCCCATACATTATTTTATATGTGTACCAATTTATATAAATTTGGCATCATCCAAGCAAAAATGGTTTAACAAACATTTTAAAATGGCCAATTTTCCTTCAAAATTGTATGTTTGGGCAACGATATCTCGAAAACTAGTCGAGATTTTGAGATGCGGTTGGAAAATTTGAAATCCCCATACATTATTTTATATGTGCACCAATTTATATAAATTTAGCATCAGGCAAGCAAAAATGGTCTAAAAAAATGTTTAAATGGACGATTTTCCTTCAAAATTGTATGTTTGGACAACGATATCTCGAAAACTAGTCGAGATTTTGAGATGCGGTTGGAAAATTTGAAATCCCCATACATTGTTTTATATGTGCACCAATTTATATAAATTTGGCATCAGGCAAGCAAAAATGGTCTAAAAAAATGTTTAAATGGACGATTTTCCTTCAAAATTGTATGTTTGGACAACGATATCTCGAAAACTAGTCGAGATTTTGAGATGCGGTTGGAAAATTTGAAATCCCCATACATTGTTTTATATGTGCACCAATTTATATAAATTTGGCATCATCCAAGCAAAAATGGTTTAACAAACATTTTAAAATGGCCAATTTTCCTTCAAAATTGTATGTTTGGGCAACGATATCTCGAAAACTAGTCGAGATTTTGAGATGCGGTTGGAAAATTTGAAATCCCCATACATTCTTTTATATGTGCACCAATTTATATAAATTTGGCATCATCCAAGCAAAAATGGTTTAACAAACATTTTAAAATGGCCAATTTTCCTTCAAAATTGTATGTTTGGGCAACGATATCTCGAAAACTAGTCGAAATTTTGAGATGCGGTTGGAAAATTTGAAATCCCCATACATTATTTTATATGTGCACCAATTTATATAAATTTGGCATCATCCAAGCAAAAATGGTTTAACAAACATTTTAAAATGGCCAATTTTCCTTCAAAATTGTATGTTTGGGCAACGATATCTCGAAAACTAGTCGAGATTTTGAGATGCGGTTGGAAAATTTGAAATCCCCATACATTATTTTATATGTGCACCAATTTATATAAATTTGGCATCATCCAAGCAAAAATGGTTTAACAAACATTTTAAAATGGCCAATTTTCCTTCAAAATTGTATGTTTGGGCAACGATATCTCGAAAACTAGTCGAGATTTTGAGATGCGGTTGGAAAATTTGAAATCCCCATACAATATTTTATATGTGTACCAATTTATATAAATTTGATATCATGCAAGCAAAAATGGTCTAAAAAAATTCTTAAATGGACGATTTTCCTTCAAAATATTATGTTTGGTTAACGAAATTTCATTAAATATCTCTCGGCGGCGGCGATACGCGTAGGGACTTCCCCGACTTCTGAGTCAAGAATGCGTATACACTTTTAAATTTGAAGACGGGTCTTCCCCGAAGTTGTTATAGCAGGCCCAAAATAGTTTGTGAGTTATAAAAGGCCAAACTTAGGCAGGGGTGCAAATCCCGAGCGAAGACGGGAGGGTTCCGACGTTGGCTGTAAGATGTGAGTGTTCGGGGTGCATCAATCAATGATTTTACGTCACAAATGCAGACTATATTAAGCCAGATAACTTTTACAGATTCGGTTGCGTATTGGCTAAGTGTCCCACGCGAGTACTGACGGAGAGCCAAGATGATATAAGCCTTGAGAGGAATGTGTAGAAATAAGTGGCGAAGGTTTCTGAATCCAGGAAAACTCCTGAGAATAACAATTCTCTCAATGTAGGTTATATGTGCGAGCGAAACAAAACCAACACGTCAAAGGCAATGAGAATCAGTGTTGCCAACTCTAAATATGTATAATTTATCACACATTGTACTTATATTAGTTATAATTCGTCTTATTTGGTCAAGAATTAGTTACACTATTTTATCGTCTGAATGAACTCTGTGAAGTATTGAGGTTAGATCGCGAATTCTTGAATTCTTGATTATTTTATTATTTTACTCATATTATTATTTGTGTTATTCGTATTATTAGTTATTTTTATTCGTTATATATCGTGTTTGTGTGTTTGAAAATGAATCCTAACCAGTCTCCGACATACATTAAAAGTTCAAATTTATTAATTTGTCGGCTTAAAGAAAATCAGATTATGGTTTTTTTGTAAATTTTGATAAATAAATAGACATAAATTATATAAAGCGGCTATTATAATTTATGAATACATGTAAACAATTATAAATGTCTACCTAGGGGAAGATCGGCGTATACCCATTTTGAGAATCACTGGGCTGAACTATAAGGGCCCTACCTTAGCAAAATACTCTCTGGAGTAGCTAAATTGTCTAAGTCGTCAATATCTATGACAGCTTGCGCGCTTTGAGCTTTGGCAGCTTCAGTTTTTTCTTCAGCCATTCGTAAATAACCACGAATTACATTTTCTAAAGAACCTACGTTGACCTAAAGAACCGGACGAAATAACAGCAAATTTTTTCAGCAAAAATTAAAAAATAGCAAGCAAAACTTGATTCTTCCTAAATTTAATTAATCAACATATAAAACATGCAAAATATTTATTATTTACATAAATTCACTTCGAATATTTGACATGTTATAACTAATAAACTATTTTAAAAAATTACAAATTTAAAAAACTATTGTAAATATTGAAATTGAGCAAACATCCACACCAAAAAAAAAATAAAAAAAAAATGTAAAACTCACCGATTGAAACATATTTCTGTATTGGAACAGCCCTTCCTTGGCGATATGCGATTTCTTTAATTCGACACACAAATCCAAATATTTGAACATAATCGGCTCCAAAACAGACTCCGACCAGGTATAAGTCCATTTTTTATTCCGAAAAACTTCTTGTAAGGTGTCCAAAGCCCGTGCTGGTTTACCAACCTCAATAAATTCTGGAAAAGATAAAGAATAATTAAAAAAGGTGTCACATGATTCATAACAGTCTATAATGTAATAATCTTATAAATAATGTCATATTTATTTAATATTTATGACAGAAAATGTCATTCATGCAACGTGTTCGCAACATATTGACAATTATACTTACCATTTGCCCTTTTCAGGGCGTTTTCGGGTCTTTGAGAATATCTAGCCATTGTTATTCAGGCCCTGAAGCACTTTTTAACATTTATTTATTCGAAATATCGTTAAAATCGCGTAATTTCGTTCGATATAATGCGGGTTCTATGAGCAAACGTGAACCAACATGACAAAGATGGCGACTATTAAAGGGAGCAACGGGTTGTAGATGGCGCTAAAAGTATTTTATATTTTATCGGTCTTGGAGTTTAATATAATAATTATTTATGCTTTAAAATTTATTATAATGTCTTGCAAATACAATAATTTTATTGAAAATTGTTGGATTTGTATCAAACAATAATTATATTGACAGTGATTGATAAAATTGATGGAAGATGTCATGTCGTCTTTTAAACAAACAAAAAAGTATTTGTATTATGTAATTATTATAAATATAATGTATTTATTATGTATATATGCCATATATTACAATAATATAATAAATAAATTATATATTTTTAATCCAAGGTTAAGTTAAGGTGATTACAAGTGTTGCCAATAGTTCAAACAAAAATTACACTAAGTATACACATATAAAATGATATTTATACATTTTAACATATTTATAATCCTATATTATATGAATTAATACTTAATACAATTTCAGCAAATTTGAATAAATATATGATAATATATTATACAACAATTATATTATATAATAAAGTGTAATTATCGTAAAGACAAACAAAATTTTGCCAATTGTCCAACAAAAAACTCCCCATATTCTTTATATTTTCCCCCCAAAAAAATGTACATGCACCTATATTCATCCTAATCAACCATAATAGTTCAATACTTCAACGTTTGCAAACGTAAACAAAGTTAAAATAGTCTAAAACTTAATAAATACTGTAAAATGTCGAAAGCTCATCCGCCAGAATTGAAAAAGTATATTATATGAACAATAACTGATATGTATTAATTATTTATTTGCAGGTTTATGGACAAAAAATTGTCTTTAAAGTTAAATGGCGGGAGACACGTCGCCGGGATTTTGAGAGGGTTTGATCCGTTTATGAATTTGGTGGTTGATGAAACCATCGAAGAATGTAAGGATGGGTCCAAAAATAATATTGGAATGGTGGTAAGATATAAATTGGAGTTTGTTTAAGCATATTTTGATGTTTGTATTTTTTTTTTAGGTTATCCGAGGGAACAGCATTGTTATGTTAGAAGCTTTAGATAGAATTTAGTTTATATATTTAATGTATTTAAAGGAAAATAAATATTTTCACTTAATTCATGTATTTTAATATGTAATAAATACGTATAATGATCAATCGTTTTTCTCGTGTAGTGACCTGCGCACAAAATACATCCAGTCCTCTGTAGCTATCCTTGTTCACATCATGCGGAAATCCTATTGAAAAGTGAAATAGCAACAGTATCTTCTTTCGCATAATTCAGACGTATTTTAATGTTTTGTCTTCTTCTAACACACGCAATTTGTAATTTATAATAAAGATAGATAGATTTAAAGTATGTTGAAGTATCTACCATCATTTTCAGGGTTCACAGTATAGTTAACCAGTGCATAAGGTTGTATAAGCCAAAGGCGTTATATTGTAGAATTTTAGAATTTTCGGGCATTCTTAGTGAATTTTCGAAGGAATAAACTTATATATCTTCCATTTTGGTAATGTAGAACGTTTTTATATATATTATACTTCATATACTACCTTAGAAATATGGTAAATTATGTTAATTGTTTATGGATTATTTCGCGTAAAAAATATTTGAATATATATTTGTACAATTGTTAAAAAATTATAATTTTGTAAATTATATATTTAAATATATATTTTTTGTTGTATTATAATATACGTATGTACAAAAATTCAATACATTTATAATAATAAATTATTCTTTACAAAAATACAATGAAACATATTTTAAAATCAATATTTTCAACATAAATTTTCAATAGCTACAAAAACTAAATTACTATTATATATAAAATTTTGTATATAATTTAATTTTAGAAAAAATAATATAAATATTAGTATAATATTTTTCATAGTTTACATTATGTTTAATTTATTAACTGAAAATATGTGCATACTCAATAATTATTATTATTTGCTTTTAAAACGCTGACTTCAAATTATTTTAATTATGTTAAATTTTATGTATACTTAGCAAAAAAACTGTGCCACTTAAAATTTTAATTATATATGTACAATTTCCCAAATAAATATTATGTCATTTCTAATAAAAAAATGTACGTTTACTAAATAATCTGATATGTCAACAATATGAGATATTTAAGCCAAAAGGTTAAACAGAGTAATTTGATATCCAAGTTGTCTATGGAAGACAGTAGCGTAGATTATGGATGGAAAAAGGGCATACAGTCCATTTTAAAACGATGCTCATGTTGACAATACGTTTATTATTCAGATATATTACCTATTTGGTTTTACATTACCAATAAAGCTACCAGTTCACTTAGTTTTGAATTTTGAATAGTTTTACTGTAACATATATTTGTACAATAAAAAAATAACAGTAGTAACTTATGAAACTTTTCAAAAAGACCCTTAAAATTCCTCGAAATTGTAATTCATTTATTATTTTATCTAAATGATTGTTTGTTTGTTTAAAATAATCGAAAACCGTTTTTCATTTGTTTGAAATCCCTCAATAAACGATGAAAAGACGATCAAGCAATCAAATTCAAGTGTGCTTTGCCAAGAATGCCAACATAAAAAGTTCCTATAATGCTATAGACGTCAAATGCACGCATTGAACGAGCTGATATCTTATTTTTTGAAGCGGCAAATATTGAAAATTATGAAATCCGCTATACAGATGGTTTTTAGGCAAAAAAGCTTCAAATAAAAGTTGTAGAGAATAAAATTCTTCATCTGAATCAATAAGCAAAATTAATTTTGTATGCCTTGTAACGACAGAAATTATTTATAAAAATGTATGTTTGGGCAACGATATCTCGAAAATTAATCGAGATTTTGAGTTGCGGTTTGAAAATTTAGAATTCTAAGACATTTTTTTATATGTGTACCAATTTATATAAATTTGGCATCATGCAAGCACAAATAGTCTAACAATTTTTGTAAAATGGTCGATTTTCCTTCAAAATTGTGTTTTAATTGAAGCTTTTTTACCTAAAATAATTAGGGAAGCAGGAAATTATGATTTTACAAGTTAAAGTCATATATTCGATCAACATCCTGTATATACTTTAATACGTTAAAGTATCTTATATTGATTTCCAGAACGCTATCAACGACATACGTTCACTATAGTAGGTACATATTTACAATTAAATCAAGGGTATTAAATAAGAATTCTTAATTCATATGATTATCAGAAACGTATTTAAATAATTTAAATTTTTCTTTTATGCAAATAGAAAATGAAGAGAACACGCAAACATAAACTTATACAAATTTCCGTATTCTTCCTAATATATTCCATTATTCAAGTCTTATCCGATAAGGAAAAGCTTCCAGAGGATATGGAACCAGAATCTTCCACATTTTCCAGTATAGAATTATTGGAGACTTCTACCAAAATTCTGTACACCAGTAGTACTGAATCTCCCAGCACAAGTATGTATTGTCAGGGATTTTCGAAAAAATATCGATAAATACTTTATCTGCGAATATTTTTCGCTGAAAATTTTTGCACTTCATTTTTAACAAAATAGCAAAAATCGAAAAGTGTCCTTTTTATAATAGGCAGGCCGTCAAGCACTACAGGTCCTTCAAGTACCGTAGAGACAAGCCCTAAAACTTATTCTACGATCGAACCGGAGAGTACTGCGTATTATACAACAGGGCATCCAACTTGGCGACCAAAAAGAACTAATTGTACGCCGCCTGCTATAGAACAAGTATGACCAACATTACAAAAATAAAAACACCGATTTATTGTATGATGTATTGTAGTTTCCACGACCGTTAATGGGTCCATATGCCCGAAAGCATGGTGGTTTAGTAATACATTTAATAGTAGCAATATATACCTTTTTTGGTTTGGCAATAGTGTGCGATGAATATTTTGTCTCATCGTTGGATAGGATTTGTGAAGGTACAACAAACACAGTCTGGTTCCTATTTCAGTTATAACATTTTTTTTTTTAGAAATTAAGTTAAGCCCAGATGTGGCGGGTGCCACTTTTATGGCGGCTGGATCAAGTGCCCCTGAATTGGCTACGGTGGTAATAGGTGTATTCTTCGCCAAGGATGACATAGGTATCATCCATATATCATCACAAATATATATGTACAGCTATTTTTCGAATATGGGATTACTTAAATATTATTGTAAATAAATAAAAAAATGTTCCTTAATTGCCTATAGGTGGCGGAAGGTAAAAAATTATTGTCCTCTATTCGAAAAACATTCTGAAACATGAACCACTCAAAATATTTTTTTATTTATAATTATTTTTTAATTTTCTTAATATATTTGTAAACTTATTTAAAAATAATAATAAACAATAATTTTTATTTTTTATAGGTGTTTCGGGAGTTATTGGGTCAGCAGTTTTTAATATAATGTTCGTTATATCCGTATGTGCGTTATGTGCTGGGACGGTCTGCCATCTTTGTTGGTGGCCATTAGTCCGTGATTGTTTCTTCTATGCCATTTCAATTCTAATAATGTTGTTTACTATTATAGATGAAACCGTTACTTGGTAAGTCATTATTAAAAACTATATAACACTTTTTTTAAAATGCGTTATATCGTGGATTTAAATTTGGCGCCAAACAGATAGTAGAAATGGTGTACCACATGCCATCTATTAGTGAAAAGATAAACTATAGATATTAGAGTCGATAAAATTTATTTTTAAATGAAGATATTTCGAAAACCAATCAAGATTTTGAGATGGGGTTTGAAAATTTGACATCCCCAAATATTCTTTTATGTGTGTACCAATCTATATAAATTTGGCATCGTGCCAGCAAAAATGGTCTAACAAACATTTTAAAATGGTCGATTTTCCTTCAAAAGTGTATGTTTAGGTAACAATATCTCATAAACTAATCGAGATTTTGAGATGCGGTTTGAAAATTTGACATCCCCATATATTCTTTTATGTGTGTACCAATTTATATAAATTTGGTATCAGGCAAACAAAAATGGCGCAACAATAATTTTAAAATGGTCGATTTTCTTTCAAAATTGTATGTTTGGGTAACGATATTTCATAAACTAATCGAGATTTTGAGATGCGGTTTGAAAATTTGACATCCCCAGATATTCTTTTATGTGTGTACCAATTTATATAAATTTGGCATCATGCAAGCAAAAATAGCGCAACAATAATTTTAAAATGGTCGATTTTCTTTCAAAATTGTATGTTTGGGTAACGATATTTCATAAACTAATCGAGATTTTGAGATGCGGTTTGAAAATTTGACATCCCCAAATATTCTTTTATGTGTGTACCAATTTATATAAATTTGGCATCAGGCAAACAAAAATAGCGCAACAATAATTTTAAAATGGTCGATTTTCTTTCAAAATTGTATGTTTGGGTAACGATATTTCATAAACTAATCGAGATTTTGAGATGCGGTTTGAAAATTTGACATCCCCAGATATTCTTTTATGTGTGTACCAATTTATATAAATTTGACATCATGCAAGCAAAAATGGCGCAACAATAAATTTAAAATGGTCGATTTTCTTTCAAAATTGTATGTTTGGGTAACGATATTTCATAAACTAATCGAGATTTTGAGATGCGGTTTGAAAATTTGACATCCCCAGATATTCTTTTATGTGTGTACCAATTTATATAATTTTGGTATCATGCAAACAAAAATGGCGCAACAATAATTTTAAATTGGTCGATTTTCTTTCAAAATTGTATGTTTGGGTAACGATATTTCATAAACTAATCGAGATTTTGAGATGCGGTTTGAAAATTTGACATCCCCAGATATTCTTTTATGTGTGTACCAATTTATATAAATTTGGCATCATGCAAACAAAAATGGCGCAACAATAATTTTAAAATGGTCGATTTTCTTCAATTATTTTTATTTCTAGGGCGGAATCTCTATTTATGTTATGTATGTACGTAGTATATTGTATTGCACTGCACAATAATTCATTTTTGGAGCGATGGGTTACCGCTAAACTTCCGCTTCCTGCGTCATTTTTAAAACCACCGGAAGAAGAAAGCGCTTTAGTCAGCTACCGTACGCTTCACGAAGATCGAACTAGAGTCCCTAGTTATACCGGAAATAGCCCTACCCAGCCTCAACAACAAATTATCCAGGACCAACAACAAATGAACATGAATCCTTCTCAAGGTATTGACAACACTGCTGCCAACATAAATTCCTGGGGGGATGCTATGGACCATGGTGAATATAGCGACATATTCAGTTCGCGCGCATAATTTTAAATTTGTAGGGTTCATGACGTCACCGACCCAATCCAGTGGTCCTCAATTGAATCAACCAGTGGTTCAACAAACTCAACCACAACCCGTTCAACAAGTTCCTGTACAGGCCCAAGATTATTACAAGCCCAAATCGGAAGATAAAAATAAAAAGTCCCCTTTGGTAAAACCAACAGGTAAACGTATATCATAGCTATGTTGGAGAGTGCACCATATGTTTTTCAGATGGAGGGATGTTCAATTTGTTTTCTTGGTATGTGGTGTACCCAATTCATTTAATGTGTATGAAAACTATGCCCGATTGCAAAACGGAAAAATATAAAAATTGGTATCCATTTACATTTTTGATGTCTATGATTTGGATATCATTTTATTCGTATATAATGGTTTGGATGATAACAATAATAGGTATGATTCAATTTTAAACTTGTTCCGTGCTTACTTTCAACTTATTTCAGGAAGTACTCTGGGAATACCAGATACAGTAATGGGCCTAACCTTTGTCGCCGCTGGCGTGTCTGTTCCAGATGCTTTATCAAGTATAGCTGTTATTAAAGAAGGGTATGTATATATTGGTAGCACAATGGTAGCGTGTCGGAACGACGAGCTAGAGATCCGGGTTCGATTCCCGCAGAAGTTAAAGTCGGGTCGTACTTTAACAATTTATCTGGGCCAAGAAAGATCCAAAATGAATCATGGTTACAAAAATGGTCAAAATAACTGAAATATAGAATTTAAAAGTCTAAAAACTTGAAATTCTACACGACCCAAAATTTTCAATATCCTAACGCACAATACAATCCAATAACTCCAATGTTTCGTTACAGATATGGCGATATGGCCGTTTCAAATGCCGTAGGATCCAACGTATTTGATATATTAATATGTCTCGGTTTACCATGGTTCATACAAACCGCCATTATTAAACCTGGTTCCCATGTTAACGTCATTAGTAAAGGTAGGTACCATTATAATTTAAATAATTTTTTTCACTACTAGCACAGAGGTACTTTATTGACCGAATAGAGTGCCGTGAAATTAAATTTCTCAACCCGTCCATGGTTATTAACCGATAATAAGTCAATAATGAATAAATTTTCATTTTTGTTTATAGCAAGTTTAATTATAACCAATATTTTATGCATTTAAATGGTTGTTTAAACAGCTTAATTCAATATTAAAAATTTGGATTAATTTGAGTATTTGTTTTTCGCGCCGAGAACATATTAAATACTTGACATTTCAAAAACAGTATTTAAAAATAATACTTTTAAATAATATTTGTGATTTAACAATAAATAATACAAATGTTTGAACCGTGCAACCAAAACTGTGCAATTACAATCAGATGATACAACTTGTCGATGAGCACATATGAACCTGTCCCGAAGTAAGTAAACGAAAATTTAATCTTTTCTATTAATAATGAGTTTTACTAGGCCAACTATGCTAGTAGTGAAAAAAATAGTATATAAAGCATTATTGCTCTTCACAACCTTGGCGTATAATATACTATTTTATCATAAATTGTTTAGGTCTGACCTACTCGACATTATCATTATTGTCAACTGTAGTTTTTTTGGTAGTTGCTACTCATTTAAATGGCTGGAAGTTAGACAAAAGATATGGTATAATTTTGATGATTTGGTATTTAATTTTTATAATATTTGCAGCACTGTATGAGCTAAATATATTTGGGCAATTAAATCCCCCAGAGTGTGAGAGTATATATTAAGTTTTGTTGTTGGTATCAAAAACAGTCCTTAAAATTCCGTTAATGGCATTATTTTGCGGGCCCCGTTTAAACTGTTTTTGACTATGTATATAAAGTTACCTAAATTAATAAATAATTTTAAAATTAGTAATTTATATGCTTATAAGTGTTATTTATGAAAATATATAACTTGTTCCTAATATATATGTTATATGTACATATATTTTAAGGTCCTTAATAATTTATTAAACGATGTACAATATATACGATGAGTATAATTCAACAACAATTAATGTAAAATAATTTTTGGACAGCTATCGTATGCATTTTACATCTTTATAGCAACAAATAGCAATTTCTTCATATCCCGTTTGTCAATTTGTCGCTTTGAGCGTACCTTCCTAAAAAAAAGTAGCCTACGCCAATGGTTAAAGATTCGTTATATATTATACCTTTTAGATGCCTTTTAATTCAGTATTATTAAAATTAAAGACTTATTTAAAATTTAACTTTAGCGATTGTTATTTGTTAAATTTTAAATAAGTTTTAGGAGAAACAAATGACAATAAAAAAAGCCTTAAATAGAATAATTGTAGGGATTTTTATAGTTTTAAGTTGGTATTAGTTAGGGGAATCCCAAAAAAAACTTAACCTAACATTTTTTTGCTCCAAATTTCTAGTTGTTTTTGTAGATGTTGCCAACTTAAGAACCAGTATTTTTGGTGATTCCCTAGTATACAAAATGGCAGATAAAAGTATGCAATTTTGCATTTTGTCTGTACATTAATTAAAAATTTATTTAACAAAAAGTTTTAAACAAAATAAAAACTATAGCTGCTATATTTCCATAAAAATACAAGTAAAGTTTGTAGATAGATAAAAAAATCTGCCATTTTAATTTTAAGTTTATTAAATAGCGAATCCTTTTTTAAAATTATCAACGAATAATTCTAATATTTTAATAATTAAATTTCAACTTATGTTTTCCATTTTTGTCAATTTTGACAGCCGTTTTTAGATGTAAGCCAATGTACGAACTGTATAAAATGTTATTCGTTTTAAGCAATGTAATATATTATGTAGATGTATTTTCATCAAAATGGCGTCTTAATAGTCAATTGTTTTTAAAAATGGCGTCCATTATTTGAAAATATTTATAGGTGTTATGTGTTAGGAAAACATCAGGTTATGGCTCAAATTTTGACGTTTTTTTGTTCACGCACAAAAATTAGACGCACGACGTACAATTTTTTTATAATATTATGTGTAAGTGTTTGTATAAATTGGAAGCGCCATCTTGAAACATAACCTGTCAAGAACATTTTAATTATCTGGGAAATTAAAAAAAATGTATGAAGCTTACCTATCGTTGATATTCGGTGTGGTTTTCACTAAAATATAAAAATGCACCAAGGTTTTCTATAAGTATATATGTAGTTACAATAAATATTTGATTTTAAACATACTAAATAATCCATAATTTTATACAATAATTAATGTTTTATATTTCGATACACCACTTATAGTGAACTTATAGCGGCGGTAGCACTTTTTAAAATTGTACTACTATTATATTTTTTTTCTTGATAGCTATACACATAATTGACTTCAAAAGTACTTAGAATTTAAATGAACTTGATAAAATCATTTTGTAAATATTTTGTCGGGCAGCCATTTTGCTTTTCAAAGACTAAGACTCCCTAAACCAAAAACATTGACTAAATAAACAGACCATTGCATAAAAAATGGTACATTTTAGTATGTTTTAAATCAAATTAAATAGACAAATATATAAAAATATATAAGTAAGAAAACTAGGTAAATACTAATATATTAAATATTGGTTGTGACTAAATATTTGAAGTAGAAAAAATAGAACATAGTTAATTTTATTTTTATTGCTGTAAGCACTAATATTTGTAAAAGCACTAATATATATGTTATCAATAAAATGTTTACCCAAAAAATTATATTTTTTCGGGAACTGTCCTTTAAATCCTGTACTTTTCCGATAGAACAAATTTAGAATGAAAATTTATGATATTTGATATCTAGGTACATAATTCTGACACGGGCCCCCATATCTGCTTGTCAAGAAGATTTTTTTTAAGAATTCGGTTGTTCAATTATTACCGAAACCTTTTCAGCTTTTCTCAGTAATGTCCGTTTGAGAAATACGTAGTTAAACATATATTAAATTATTGTTATTTTGAGAAACATATTAAAATAGTATTGTAGGGATCTTAAAACGTGCTTAAAAATAATATTTAGGTGCATTTGGTTCACACAATTGGCAACACTGTCTACTCAGCGGAAGTCGGCCATAAGTCGGTAATACAGATACAACTACATGTAAGTAACAGACATATATGGCACTGTCAACTAACTAATTATTTTAAATTAATAATGTTTTAAAAAAGAGTAAATAGAACAATAATTATATGGAAAGGAACTTAATACTGTGTCCAGCATATTTAAATAAATAAAATATCATCACCCATTTTTGGGTGTGCTAATCACGACCAGTGGAAAGTGCAGTTTTCTCAAACACTTCTTCGCTTAATAATAATAACAGAAAATTGAATGAAATTTAATTTTAAAATAATAAATTTGGTTCATACTATTGGCAACACTTCCTACTTGGCCAGTCAGCCATAAGTCGGTAATACAGATTATGGTGAGATAGTTCAGATCTCAGCGAAGAGTGCAGCACTGACCAGACAACTAAAAATAAAATCGATTAAAATAAATGGCTGTAGATTTGGTGTTCGCCACATTTTTTCCATATTTAAAACAACCGGGGCGACGTCCTATATAGTTTTATCTAAAGAGAAAATAGTCAACAGGCTTATAAAGAAAAAAAATATACCAATAACATATTTATTTCTACTTATATAATATAAAAAACATTTATGGTATGAGCAAATTTTGTCATGTTAAAATGAAAAAAAAACTATTTTTTCTATTTACAAAAAAAAATTTACTATTTACTTTGGTTTAAAAAATATTTGTATTTATGTACTATAACAGTACTTGAAAATACTGACAAAGTGTCTTTTATTAAATGACCTTAAAATATATATCAGGTAATATATAAAATTCACACAAAAAATTACATAATAGAACACCATTTTTTATTTTTTTCTTCAATTTTTTCGGTGACTTCATGGCCGCCAAATTTAAACCCGGTTAATTTCGGAGTCGAAGATGGCAATTCATTTCTTTGAGTTTTCTTAAACGGACTCAAATACGATAAAAACGTCGGACTTTTTTCGTCATCCGACTCTAATTTTCGTTTAACCCCTGTCCTCAAGGTCGAATACTTCCCTGAAGAATCCGTCAAATCTTTCGATAATTCAATAGTCGAATTGTAAAACCGAGGTTTGTAGTCATAATTCGATCGTAGAGTTTTTCGACCGGTCAAGCAACGAAGCGTTTCGCCGTATGATTTATCTTTGGTTGAATCGAGAAAATTCGATGCGTTTATTGTCGATTCATCCATTGTTGTAGTGATATCGATGTTACGGGTCGTGTCCCCAAAATTTACTAAAACACTTGCGTTGGTTACGTCTGATTCTTGAGTTCGTTCACTGAATGAAGATTCTACAGATATGGTGTCGTTTAATTCTGATTTATCTTCCTCTTCAATTTTAGTAACTTTTAAGTCGAGTTGGCACACGTCTTCTAGTGTTTTTGGGGTTTTTGGTGTTGGCATGTTACGCGTCTGACTTCTACGAGTTTTGCATCGATTTAAAATTGGAGATTTGTCTACTTCAGATGCTTCAGATTCTGACACAAATTGTAATTCTTGTTCTTCAGAATCTAACAATATTAATGGTTCCATATCACAAGGTTCATCCAGGGATATTTGATTTTCAATGTTGGTAGGGTGTTCCCCATTTGTTTTTTGTTCTTGTGGTGGCTCCTCTGATCCGTTCTCAATTGTTTGAGGGGGGGCACTGTCGCCATTTTCAATGTTTTCGTCCTTTTTCGGACTATCTTTTATTTTCTCGTCCTTCTTCGGACTTTCTTTTATTTCTTTGTCTTTCACGTCCTTCACATCGTCTTTTGTTTCTTTGAGCGATGTGTTTTTGTCTGTTTTTTCAGTGTCTGTACTGATATTTGATTGGTTGTCTTCTATTATTTCAACGTCTTTTTTATCTTGTTCTTCATCTGTCGTGTTGAGTCGGCGACCACGTCTTTTACCGGTTTTGGTGCTCATGGTTGAATCTGGAACAAAAGAAGGACGTTTTTGGGATTATATGTAACGGTCGTCCATCTTGTTTTGCTAAAACGATGTTGTGTCGTTGTTTTCTTCAAATCTTCATATGAACTATGAAGAAATTTCAATACAATCTGTCTATCAATCTTGAAATTTTTGAAAATTGGGATATTTATATAAAAAAGTACGTAGAATCCAATGGTGCTATCGACACATTTCTACCTCTACCCATTTTTGGGTAACAAATACCTACTCATTAATTAGCGGGAGGTACTGTTTTAATTTTATCAAAAATCGATTCCTCGGGTCAAAATACATATGTATACAAATATTTGTAATTTTTCTTCAAATGATATATTAAATACGCTAACTATATTATAATGCACTATTGGTATTGGGGTGCAGAGGAACCAATAGTTTCAACAATTTTACAGCAAGTAAAAATTTTGAAAATTGGGATATTTATATAAGAAAGTACGTAGAATCCAATGGTGCTATCGACAAATTTCTACCTCTACCCATTTTTGGGTAACAAATACCTACCCATTAATTAGCGGGAGGTGCTGTTTTAATTTTATCAAAAATCGATTCCTCGGGTCAAAATACATATGTATACAAATATTTGTAATTTTTCTTGAAATGATATATTAAATACGCTAATTGTATTATAATGCACTATTGGTATTGGGGTGCAAATGAACCAAGAGTTTCAACAATTTTACAGCAAGTAAAAATTTTGAAAATTGGGATATTTATATAAGAAAGTACGTAGAATCCAATGGTGGTATCGACAAATTTCTACCTCTACCCATTTTTGGGAAACAAATAACTACCCATTAATTAGCGGGAGGTACTGTTTTAATTTTATCAAAAATCGATTCCTCGGGTCAAAATACATATGTATACAAATATTTGTAATTTTTCTTCAAATGATATATTAAATACGCTAACTATTATAATGCACTATTGGTATTGGGGTGCAGATGAACCAAGAGTTTCAACAATTTTACAGCAAGTAAAAATTTTGAAAATTGGGATATTTATATAAGAAAGTACGTAGAATCCAATGGTGCTATCGACAAATTTCTACCTCTACCCATTTTTGGGTAACAAATACCTACTCATTAATTAGCGGGAGGTACTGTTTTAATTTTATCAAAAATCGATTCCTCGGATCAAAATACATATGTATACAAATATTTGTAATTTTTCTTCAAATGATATATTAAATACGCTAACTATATTATAATGCACTATTGGTATTGGGGTGCAGAGGAACCAAGAGTTTCAACAATTTTACAGCAAGCAAAAATTTTGAAAATTGGGATATTTATATAAGAAAGTACGTAGAATCCAATGGTGGTATCGACAAATTTCTACCTCTACCCATTTTTGGGTAACAAATACCTACTCATTAATTAGCGGGAGGTACTGTTTTAATTTTATCAAAAATCGATTCCTCGGGTCAAAATACATATGTATACAAATATTTGTAATTTTTCTTCAAATGATATATTAAATACGCTAATTGTATTATAATGCACTATTGGTATTGGGGTGCAAATGAACCAAGAGTTTCAACAATTTTACAGCAAGTAAAAATTTTGAAAATTGGGATATTTATATAAGAAAGTACGTAGAATCCAATGGTGCTATCGACAAATTTCTACCTCTACCCATTTTTGGGAAACAAATACCTACTCATTAATTAGCGGGAGGTACTGTTTTAATTTTATCAAAAATCGATTCCTCGGATCAAAATACATATGTATACAAATATTTGTAATTTTTCTTCAAATGATATATTAAATACGCTAACTATTATAATGCACTATTGGTATTGGGGTGCAAATGAACCAAGAGTTTCAACAATTTTACAGCAAGCAAAAATTTTGAAAATTGGGATATTTATATAAGAAAGTACGTAGAATCCAATGGTGCTATCGACACATTTCTACCTCTACCCATTTTTGGGTAACAAATACCTACTCATTAATTAGCGGGAGGTACTGTTTTAATTTTATCAAAAATCGATTCCTCGGGTCAAAATACATATGTATACAAATATTTGTAATTTTTCTTCAAATGATATATTAAATACGCTAACTATTATAATGCACTATTGGTATTGGGGTGCAGATGAACCAAGAGTTTCAACAATTTTACAGCAAGTAAAAATTTTGAAAATTGGGATATTTATATAAGAAAGTACGTAGAATCCATTGGTGCTATCGACACATTTCTACCTCTACCCATTTTTGGGTAACAAATACCTACCCATTAATTAGCGGGAGGTACTGTTTTAATTTTATCAAAAATCGATTCCTCGGATCAAAATACATATGTATACAAATATTTGTAATTTTTCTTGAAATGATATTGTAAATACGATAACTTTTATTTTAATGCGCTAATATTGAGTAGAAGAACACAAATAGTTAAAATTCTGCTAAATACACATTCTTCGTAAATTTATAATAAAATATATTCTTAACCTGCGCCCTAAATAAAATTTGATTAATTATTAAATAATTTTCAATATGTTAAATATAAAATTATATATTTTCAAATTCAACTGTTTAAAAACGTGTACATATGTGACATCTGTTAGCAGAACCTCAAACAAAAAAACATCTTTCAAATGTTTTGAAGATAACAAAATGTCTGCCCGACAAAACAAAAGCGGTTTAAAATGTATTTATAGAAAATGTATTCATTAAGTATTTATACATATTAAAAAATAATGTAATACAATTTATATAATAAATATATTTGCAAAATAATATATTTGATATTTTTATAAGGAAATTGATAAGCAATCTTATCATTTCCAATTAAAGTGATAAAGAAATATTTAAAAACGTATTTACAAACAGTGACTAAATAAACAAAGAAACACTATTCTTTCGTTTCCTTGTAATTAGTAATAGTAGGCTTTGATTTAAAACGGCTGCAAAACAGTCGACAATCAAGGTCACTTTAGTTAAGTTAACGAACTTAAACAATTTAAGTAACAATTTAAAAATTATAAATAACGATACTTACATTTTAACAATTTTCTAACATTTACCAATGTAATAGAAACACTATTGCACTACTCGAAATTTTAAACATAAATGAAGTTTGAAAGGGCCATTAGCTAAAGGGGATTTAAATTTAAAGGTTATATACATTTACTTTTAGAAATTCCAAGAATATATACTTAAAAAAGTACAGCTGTTTCAAAAATTTTGTACCATGTTTACGGATCTATTTATAAATAAAATACGTTGAATTTGATCCAAAATAAACTTAAAACTAGTCGAATGTAACCACTGAACCTATTAAATTTATCCAATTTGACAATTGTACACAATATAACAATAATAATTGTCTAAATGTAATGGAACGTGAAATTGTCTTTCAACATAAAGTTTATACACAAAACAATAATAAATACAAAGAAAAATATATAAAAACGAAATAGATATTGTTAAAAACGTTAAAATATAACGGTAAATTAAATATCTTGAGCTCTAAATGAACCGGTTTGTTAACAAAAAAAAACTAACCAAGAAATATGATATGTTGACTTTCAACAGTGAATTTCTAATGTAATTATTGAAAATTTTGATTATACATATCATTAAAACTTAAAATACATACTTAAATATATATCTACGTATAAATTTCATTTAAAAATTAAGACTTACCGATAAAATTAATGTTTGAAACACAAAATCAAGACGGCGTCCTCTTCACATACACTGTCAGTGTTGCCAATAGTCTGACGTTAAATTTACAATTACAACAGGGAATTAATTTACTATTTAAAATATTGGTTCATTCTTTATATATTATTAAACAAATACAATTACAACAATGTATTATTATTACAATAATTGCGATATTATGGCGTTTTATTTTTCACATAATTTTCAACATGAAATTCAGCAATTTTTTTCAAAAATGGACTCCTGTCTAACTGTTTACTAACTAAGGCTCTTCGGTAACACTTTAAAATTGAAATATCTGTTTCTTCTGGATAAAAAAATTCGTTTATATCAATGGAACACTAAAAAAAAGGTTATGTTATAATATAACCCCCACTCAAATTCTCCCACTCAGTTTACGATAAACTTAACCTGATTTTCTTGTAAGAAAATTGTCTGGGCGACTCCCAAATATTCGGACCATAGAATTTTACGCCATTTTGAATTAAATTTTTGAATTAAAGGCACCACAATAAAATTTGCAAATAAGTTGTTGCCGTAACTGACGCCTTGATATTGTTCTAATAGTTGCACATAAAAATCTTGAAAATTATTAAGACCTAAAAACACATATTGAATAATTTTTAATGACATGTCTTTAAAATAACATACCTTGTATGTTTTGATCAAAATTCAGTTGATCAATATGTTTAATCAACATTTTAAAATTGATTTCCAATAAATAATGGATGTCTTTTTCCAAAAATAAAGTATTACTGGATAAAAAAATGCAAGAAAGTCTACAAAATTTGTCAGTTATATTTAAAGACAAATTTGGAAAATAATTTTCATATAAAAAAATCCATTGGAGGCATCGAGATGTAATAAAAATTTGATCTTGTTCATTAATATTTTTTAAATTATTTTCTTCAAATTGAGAATGAAGATATACTATTGGTAAAAATATCCAATCAATTGGTATAATATTTCCAATTTTAATATCGATTGTTAAATTGAAATGATTAACCTAAAAAATATATAAAGCAGTCAATGTTTTTAGTTCAGACTGTAGTGTATTTGGCGCGCATCGCCCGCCATCTGTTGGAAATGTCTGGAAACATTAGAAAATGGCGACGCGTATTTCCCGAAAAGAACAAATTAAAAATTACCTGTTTCAAGTTCATTACTGTTGAATAACAGCCATAAATCTCCCCTAAATATTTCAAAACATTTCTTAAATCATCATTTTGAATATTTAATTCATTTATTAATATTTCATTCGGAATAAATTTTTTATTAAATACAATATTTTGTAACAAATAATCAATATTTATTTTTTGTTCTTCCGTGAAAATTGACAGACATTTGACAGTCAATTCGTAAAATAAAAATAAGTTTGACACGTTTTGACATTTAACAGAACATTTTAAAATGTTCAAAATTAAATTGGACTCCGGTTTTGTGAACCAGTTTGATGACAAATTAAATTTTTCACAATTTTTTAATTGTAATAAATATTTATTAATATTTTTATGTTCTAAAAATTGTTGAATTATCTAAAAAAAAATTAATTAATATATTACAATATTTTATAAAAAAAATTATACCTTATTATTATTTGTATTTTCAATAAAACAACTTAAACATTTTAAAAATGGAATACAACTTTTATTATTTAAAGTTGGTACAATGTGTTCATCATTGTGCCACATAGAGGCTTCAATTGTTTTAAAATTAGGCCCCATTTTATGAACATCAAAAGGGCATAACAAGTTTGAACCAGCCCTACAAAAAAAAAATCAAAAAAAAACATTTTTTACAAAAAAAAAACTTACTGAATGTTTTCGGTTATTTTATAAAATCCTGGTGATTGTATAAAACAACCAATGATGTTATCTAAATAGTCATCTGTTTTGACAGGCCCATACTTGATTATATTAGTCATTGTTGCCAATAGTGCCGACAAAATTTGTAAATTCCCTAACTAAAAAAATATTACAAAAAACTATTTTGTAATGTGTAATAGTTACCTTAAAATTTGTTAAGTTGCCGGCTTGAATAAAATATTTGGTGCAACATTGAATTAATAAAGGAACAATTTTTTTTATTAAATTCAAATCGTGTTTTGTTATTTCTGATATTATATTTAATATACTTGAAAAATGATTTTGTAATACGTATGAATTATCGTTAATATTTGTATTTTTAAAATGATAATCAGTTAATGATATTAAAAATGGTTCAATTTCCCTAAAAAAATTTAAAAAATCAAAAAAAAATATTTTTTTATTTTTTTTCATGTTTACCTGAAAGTATCTGTAACTAAATTATATCTGAAAAATATTTGTAATAATCTAAATGATTCTATTTGTATATTAATTCCATAATTATTAAAATAAATTTGTGTAGAAATATAAGATTTTATTGAATCTATAATATTATATCTACAATGAAAAAAAATATATTAAACTCATCAATTGCACGACTATATATATAATATTTTTCAATTTCGGGTACAAACAAAAAAAATGCTTCATCAATATAGGTACATTTTTACACATCTGTAAAGCCTTTTTGACACATTTAAAATATTATTATAACAAATCAACCCTCCCGAGTCCGATTTTGCAAGAATAAAAACTCTATCTTTAACCAAAATCGATATATTGATCGATTTTTAACCACATGTTTTTAGCCAAAAATGTACATTTTTTGAACCCGGGTTTGAGGAATTGTTAGCCGGAAACTTAACCACTTTTATACCGGATATATACAAATCAACCCTCTAAAGTTCATTTCTGCAAGAATTAACACTCTATCTTTAACGGAAATCGATATATTGATCGATTTTTAACCGCACGTTTTTAGCCAAAAATGTACAATATTTGAACCCGGGTTTGAGAAGTTGTTAGCCGGAAACTTAACCACTTTTATACCAGATATATACAAATCAACCCTCTGAAGTTCATTTCTGCAAGAATTAACACTCTATCTTTAACGGAAATCGATATATTGATCGATTTTTAACCGCACGTTTTTAGCCAAAAATGTACAATATTTGAACCCGGGTTTGAGGAGTTTTCAACCGGAAATTTAACTACTTTTATACGGGATATATACAAATGAACCCTCTAAAGTTCATTTTTGCAAGAATTAACACCCTATCTTTAACCCAAATCGACATATTTATTGATTTTTAAACGCACATTTTTAGCCAAAAATGTACAATATTTGAACCCGGATTTGAGGAATTTTTAGCCGGAAACTTAACCACTTTTATACCGGATATATATAAATCAACCCTCTAAAGTTCATTTCTGCAAGAATTAACACGCTATCTTTAACCCAAATCGATATATTTATTAATTTTTAAACGCACATTTTTAGCCAAAAATGTACAATATTTGAACCCGGGTTTGAGGAGTTTTTAGCCAAAAATTTAACCACTTTCATACCGTATATATACAAATGAATCCTCTAAAGTTCATTTTTGCAAGAATAAATACGCTATCTTTAACCCAAATCGATATATTTATTAATTTTTAAACGCACATTTTTAGCCAAAAATGTACAATTTTTGAACCCGGGTTTGAGAAGTTGTTAGCCGGAAACTTAACCACTTTTTTACCGGATATATACAAATGAACCCTCTAAAATTCATTTCTGCAAGAATAAATACTCTATCTTTAACCGAAATTGATATATTGATTAAATTTTAAACGCACATTTTTAGCCAAAAATGTACAATATTTGAACCCGGGTTTGAGAAGTTTTTAACCAGAAATTTAACCACTTTTATACAGTATATATACAAATGAATCCTCTAAAGTTTATTTCTGCAAGAATAAACACCCTATCTTTAACCCAAATCGATATATTGATTGATTTTTAACCGCACTTTTTTAGCCAAAAATGTACAATTTTTGGACCCGGGTTTGAGAAGTTGTTAGCCGGAAACTTAACTACTTTTATACTGGAAATATACAAATCAACCCTTTAAAGTTCATTTCTGCAAGAATAACCAATCTACATTTAACCGAAATCGTAATATTGTACCTTTTTTAACCTATGTTGATAAAGATTTTTTGACCGTACTTGGCCGCATTATATAGTACGAAAGTTTGTCCCCGAAACTGGGTATAACAAATAAATTTTACCTGTTTAATAATGTTTCTGCAATATTTTTGCTTCGACAACATAAAATTCTTAATAATTTTATCGCAGATATCATTGGTTTATTATAACAATTAATTGACGAATCTTCTAATATTAAACAAATATTATTTATTGTTAAAAAATATAAATATATGTGACTCACCCAATTTATATATTTTGGGCACAAAATATTTAATAATATTTTCAATGAAATTTTCCGTATTAAACAATTGAGTAAATATTTTGTCAGAATCTCTAGCCAACCTAATTAAAATTTCTAAACAATATATAATCGTTTCTGTATTTGGTTTTATATTATTTATTATATATCTATAATTTTTTAAAAAATCTCAAATCTGTTACAAGTTAGAAAAAAATTCATCAAACCTTATTCTGATGAAAATGTCGGTTCGCGCCAAAATTTGAACCAAATCCAATTCCGCCAACTGTTGGTCGTTAACATCTTTACCCCCCTCTGCATCTATTGCCAACATAGGTTGATAAATATCCCCAAAATTTAATAAAACATCCAAACATATTTCATCTATTTGATGAAAAAACAGATGATGTAAACATTTCACACTTGAATTTAAAATACTAGGGATATTTTCGTCTACGCAAATTCTAGTGACAAAAAATATTTGCTCGATTGGTATTTCTATTATAGAGGAATATATACCGGTGGAATTTAGTGCTAGAATGTTGGCAATAGTGTTTAGAGCGAGGATTCTTTGTTGAATTACATTAGACCTGAAAAAAAAATATTGAACTAGTTGTTTTTTAATGTTTAATTTGGCATACCTGCACAGCTTAAAAAGCTCGTTTAAGCTGTAACCAGGCCTGAAGCTTTCATCACCATGGTGAAATAAGGCCCTATTTTTTTCAGAAATTTCTTCAGAATACGGCAATAAATAACCACTGAAATCAAATCTGGCTTCATAATTTTCAGCTATTTTTTCAGGAGTATTTATGGATTTCATCCATTCTAATTTTTCAGTTTCGATTGACGAAAAATTCAACCATTTTTCAGAATTTTTCAAAATATTTTCATCAATTATATCAGAAATAACTTTTTTGGAAGTTTTTGCTGTTTCTACATCGCCTTCAATTGTTTCAACGTCCATATCATTTGTTTCTTCATTTTTTTTCAATCGTTTTGATTTTAAAAATTCAATTAATTTTGGATCTAAATTTTGAAATAATTTTTGTTGTTCTTCCAAAATTTCTGATTCGTTCATTTTTGACAATGTTTCTATATTTTTTTCGTGTAATTCATTTGTTTTTTGGCCAGTTAATACGTAACTTTGTGACGGTAAATTTAAATTTGATTTTGTTTTTAATTTTTTGGTTTGTTGAGAGAATATGCTGCGTTTTTTGTTTAAAGTATTTCCCTAAAATAAGTTACAACAAACAACAATTAGTTATTTTCAATAAATCTAGCGTGACCCCCATATTATTAAGCATAAAAATGTCTATACATTTTATTTGAAGCATTTGTCATAATTATTAATAATTTAGAAAATATTTGCGATTGAATATATCGACTGATTGTTTCTTCATTATCTAGTAGGCTAAATTTTGTCCAAAACAAAAGCGTACCTATCTAAAATGGCTACTAGATACAACATTTCTATTCCGTTCGTTATAGATATCATATTTTAAATGTATATTATGTATTAATAATATTAGTGTTGCATTTATTTATTGTTTTATAAATATATATTTATAAAAAAATCTAACCTCTCTTTTCCGGGCCTGTGGAAAACCCATAGCATACTTCGATAAATTAACATTTTCCGGTATTTTTGATTCCCGTTCTACAATATTTCCTATCAATTCAAAACTTTTATCATTTTTTTGACTTTCAACGGTCGCATTTGTGATTTTGGACAGTACTACAACCAAAAAATTATATTTATATCATAAATTATTCATTTAAAAACATACTATTATCTTTTATTATTTTAACAGCCGGTTTTGTATTTTTACGCAAAAATTCTTCCTGTTCCCGCAATATATCTTCTTCCGTTTCGTTTATATTAGGTCTTTTGTTCATGTTTAGTCTAATAGACGGCCATGGAATCAATGAAACAATTGAGCGTATATTCTTGGAATCAGTGTTGCCAATAGTTGGATACAAAAGTTACCAAAACCGTTAAAGTTACTAAATTGTAATAAAGAAATATTATATTATGTATTTATTGTACAAAAATTAATACAGAACTTATTGTAATACATTTAAACCTTTAAATAAACAATATTAAGATTTTCTTCTTTTTTTCTTCTTTTCGGTTTATTAGGTTCAGTTATGTTTTTGTTTTTTACTGTCTTTTTACCTAAAATAAATAAATAGTAAAACTGTCAATAACATAACTTAAAAATATAAACCTGTATCATCAATTCCAAAGACGGTACATATATCATCAACATTTTTCACGGCTTCAAATCTGGAAAACAATACTTTCAATGCCGGTAAAAAATTTTCAGCGTCCCCCAACAAATGCTCAAATTTATCTTTTATCAATTGTATATGATTATGATAATCGCTATTTTTGTTAATAACGATATATTCTTCAATGTTGACATCCTCTGTTTCCATGGCTGCATTTTGACAGGCGTCAATTTGACAGCTGTCAATTTGACAGGTCTCCAGTTGTTCTCCAGTCGCGATAAGATGAAAAGTTGGGCGATTTTGTTGATTTTCTGAACATTTTTCGTAGAATATTTGTGACATAATTTTTTCTATATGTGTGCAAAGGGAAATGCATGTGCCGTTAAAGCATGAACATGTAAGTAAATCGGGGTTTACAAGATAGAACAAGTCTTTGTCTTTATCGGAACATACGAGGCGACAATTTTTACCAATTGTTTGTATGTCGTTTAATTTAAATGTTTTAAAGTAAAATATAAAATTTGTAGTTTTTTTTTTCAAAGATATGTGTTCTAAATGTTTTTTGAAATATTTAAAAAAATTACATATTGTAAAGTCCAAAATTTGAATTAAATTAAACGATTTTATTTTTTGGAAAATATCACGTATGACGCGAACATAAAATTCGTTATATGAACTATTTAATTTTAAATTTGGTCGAAATATGTTGCACCATAATGTTTTTTTATTACAATAATCAATTAATATTTTATTATAATGTTTAAATTTGTTCGAATTTTCGATAGCAATTCCATATTTTTCTGCAAAATCTTCTTCAGAAATACTATACATCAAATTATAAAAATCCATAAATAATATTTGCTTATCAAATGGCGAAATACCATTTTTAGCACTTTGCAACCATTTAAAAATATTTTGCAATACATGAAAATTTGTCAATAAGTTTTGACTTCGCGGAAAAATTTGACCTAGTATATTATTTTCGCATATAAATTCGTCGGAAAAAATAATTTGGGGGCCGTCTGGGTTGCCAAAAAAGGCTACATCGCCTAAAATTTCTTTTAAAAGATCGAATCCTTTACACAAATTTGTGATTTCGTTGTTTGAAGTTATTATAACGCCTAAGGGCAAAGCGGATATTTCGTTTTGACAAGTTAATATGTATATGCGGCCATTTTGTTTGTCACAAATAGGAAATGAATCTAGAAAAACAACTTCTGAGCTGTGGATTTGGTATTGATGGATTCTTTTGACGAAAGATGGACATAAGCAAATTACAAAGTCTGTATTCGTAAATACGTATTTGCTCCGTTCAATATCCTTATTGTATTCATCAAGTTTCTTCTTTAAAAATTCTTCATTAAAACTTATAATTTTGTCTGTGTTTAAAGTTTTTTGGTACAAATAATAACAATAGCTATAGTCAGGACAGGTTGTTCTGTCATTCAAAATATCTTTAACGTCTTCAAAATCAAATTTAATGTTTAATTTTATAATTTGTAGCGCCGTTGAGGCTGTATGCCCCTCTAAAAACGATTTTACAAGTTCGTTTTTAACTTCAGGCTGGACTTTCTTGAATTTTAACGCCATTGAGTTGTCAGTACTGTGATTGTGTTTAAGTCTGAGCCTTATTTCGCACGGCTTTTGTTCATCTGGCGCTCGGCTTTTGTCCTTGCCTTGATAGCGTTTTTTTATTGTGCGAATGGCTACAGAAAAAACCGATGGGCAATTTGTATTTTTTATGCTTTTCCTGTAAACTGGATCATATGTATGTTTATGCCTTGTTTTGTGTTGGCAATGGTAACTACGTTTGAATAAAATTCGCTGCCCTGAACATTTATATGTTGTCTCGACTGAATAACTAGTTTTTGTTATGTTTTCATACATAGAAATCCAGTTTTGTATGTCTTTTATTGTCTTAGCATTAATTCTAATAAAAATTTCGTAATCTTTTTCAGCACAAATGTCTTTTACGTCTGTTTCAAAATTTGGTGGAAGACTTTTCTATAAAAAATTAAATTGTATATAGAATCAAGATATCGAGGGGGACATTCATTTATTCTTTTTTTTTTTTGGTGCTCCGGGCTTAGTGTTATAATATAAATATATTGGGATGGTGTACATAATTCATTTTATTATTGTAATAATGAATTTAGGTGCTTTAGGTTTACGAAGTTGGCAACACTTTCTCTTCGGCGGAAGTAGGCCATAAGTTGGCAATAGTACAATCCGATTTTAATATTACAATGATATCTGTGTGCGTGTGTGTGTGTATGTGTGTAGATATGTTGGAAGGACGATTTCTCAAAAACTATAATACTTAATATTTGTTTAATTACGTATTTCTCAATCGGACATTACTGGAAATAATTAAAAAAGTTTTGGTAATAATTGGGCAACCGGAAGTAGCAGATTCTTAAAAAAAAATTCCAAATATTTTGCTAGTATTAAAGAAGAATCAATATCTTGTATAGATTGAAAAATAAAGACTAGATATAAGTAGAATTTTTGGTGTAGAGTGTAGGTATACAAGAAATGTTAAATACAATAGGACGTGGGCAGTCACGTGACTTTGTTGGCCTTGATAAGCAGATATGGGGGCCCGTGTCAGAATAATAGCTAGTAATTATGTACATATATATCAAATATCATAATTTTAGAAAATCTTGAAATTTTTAGTGAAAAATTCTGACATATATACTTGTCAAGGCCAATATATTAGTAAGTAACCATCCCATAAGAAAATATAACATATATTTTTTAATTTTATTCTATGTACTCTGTACGTATATATATAAAAGTTATAATATTTTTGCAAAGTTTATATTAAAATTGTTTAAACAATTATTTGACTATATGATTTGACAGTTAATATTTGTTGTTTTTTATAATTTATTTGTTTATATAGTTTTGTTTAAATAATTAAAACAAATATGTATATATTAAAATTTACTAATAATTTATTATAAAAATATATAATTTTGACAATATATATATATACCATATTTGTTGATTATTTTTTTTGTATATTTATAACTTACAGAAATATATTCCTTTTCCTCATGGCTAATTTGAAGTTTTGGAGAAAATTTAATAAAATTCTTATTCATTTTATTGACAAAAACTAACACGCCAACAAAATTCAATACGATACGACAGAATACAAAGAAGAACTGTTCATTGCTACCAAAGTATTTGTATATGTGAGAAAAGTCGATTCCAAGCATCAAAAGACATAATTTTCGTCATTTCACGAAATTTAAAAGAATTACAATACGTCGAATATCAGTACGCATATTCGTTGATATATATTCACATAATATACATTGATAAAATTAACATTACATTCGAGGTATAAAGATAACGACAAGATGAAGCTTGTCTGGATTTGAGGACATTTAAACGCGGCAAAATTCAAAATGATTACATTTTCAAATGGTGTACAAATAAATGAAAATGATACCGATTTAATCTTGGTAAGTGACTAATTTATAACAAATATTTATTATTTTCATGTATAAAATATGCCAAATACTCCTAGTATACCGACGTATCAGTCAAAATACTTTGGAAGAATCGTATTTTATATTTTGTACATAATATCACTCATAGTACCCATAAAACAATTATACATACTTGTAGCAATTAAATATTCCATAAAACAAATACATTTCCCTATGCTGCCCATGAGGTTCGAAATTTCAATTTCTTCTTATTCAATTGTTTGTGGAAAAAAAAATTTGAAAAAAATATTTTTTGATTCTCTTATATACAAACTTTTTGTCTGTAAATTGCTTTTTTTCAAAATTTGTATAGTTTTTGAAATATTTGCAACCAAAAATCTCAAATTGCCGTTCCCTCTTATGTACGTTAACCATTGTGAAGTCTATATAGGACCGTAATGTATATGTAGTCATATCCATGACTTACGCTACTCTGTAGTTAGAGCATGGATCAAAACCCTCTTTACGGAGATGATATCTTTTGATCCGTGAAGAGGTCTTGGATTTCTAAAGAGATCTATGGATCCCTGAAGAGATCTTTGATTTCTAAAGAGATCTATGGATCCCTGAAGAAATCTTGGGTTTCTAAAGAGATTTTTGGATCCCTGATGAAATCTTGGATTTCTAAAGAGATCTTTGGATCCCTGAAGAGATCTTTGATTTCTAAAGAGATCTATGGATCCCTGAAGAGATCTTGGATTTCTAAAGAGATCTTTGGATCCCTGAAGAGATCTTTGATTTCTAAAGAGATCTATGGATCCCTGAAGAGATCTTTGGATCCCTGAAGAGATCTTTGATTTCTAAAGAGATCTATGGATCCCTGAAGAGATCTTTGGATCCCTGAAGAGATCTTTGATTTCTAAAGAGATCATCTACGGATCCCTGATGAAATCTTGGATTTCTAAAGAGATCTATGGATCCCTGACGAGATCTTGGATTTCTGAAGAGATCTATGGATCCCTGAAGAGATCTTTGATTTCTAAAGAGATCTATGGATCCCTGAAGAGATCTTTGATTTCTAAAGAGATCTATGGATCCCTGAAGAGATCTTTGGATCCCTGAAGAGATCTTTGATTTCTAAAGAGATCTATGGATCCCTGACGAGATCTTGGATTTCTGAAGAGATCTATGGATCCCTGAAGAGATCTTTGATTTCTAAAGAGATCTTTGGATCCCTGAAGAGATCTTTGATTTCTAAAGAGATCTATGGATCCCTGAAGAGATCTTTGGATCCCTGAAGAGATCTTTGATTTCTAAAGAGATCTATGGATCCCTGAAGAGATCTTTGGATCCCTGAAGAGATCTTTGATTTCTAAAGAGATCATCTACGGATCCCTGATGAAATCTTGGATTTCTAAAGAGATCTATGGATCCCTGACGAGATCTTGGATTTCTGAAGAGATCTATGGATCCCTGAAGAGATCTTTGATTTCTAAAGAGATCTATGGATCCCTGATGAAATCTTGGATTTCTAAAGAGATCTATGGATCCCTGAAGAGATCTTTGATTTCTAAAGAGATCTTTGGGTCCCCAAAGAAATCTTTGATTTCTAAAGAGATCTATGGATCCCTGATGAAATTTTGGATTTCTAAAGAGATCTATGGATCCCTGATGAAATCTTGGATTTCTAAAGAGATCTTTGGATCCCTGAAGAGATCTTTGATTTCTAAAGAGATCTATGGATCCCTGAAGAGATCTTGGATTTCTGACGAGATCTTTGGATCCCTGAAGAAATCTTGGATTTCTAAACAGATCTATGGATCCCTGAAGAGATCTTGGATTTCTGACGAGATCTTTGGATCCCTGAAGCGATCTTTGATTTCTAAAGAGATCTATGGATCCCTGAAGAAATCTTTGATTTCTAAAGAGATCTATGGATCCCTGAAGAAATCTTGGATTTCTCAAGAGATCTATGGATCCCTGAAGAAATCTTGGATTTCTAAAGAGATCTTTGGATCCCTGAAGAAATCTTGAATTTCTAAAGAGATCTTGGATTTCTAAACAGATCTTTGGATCCCTGAAGAAGTCATGAATTTTCTAAAGGGTTCTTTGGATCCTTCAAGAGATCTAGGGTTTCTAAAGGGATCTATGGATCCTTGAAGGAAATTTTGGATTTCTAAACAGATCCTTGGATTCTTCAAGAGATCTATGGACCCCTTAAGAGATCTTGGATTTCTAAAAGAATTTAGATCTCTAAAGAGATCTATGGGTCCCTAAATAGATCTATGGATCCTGAAGAGATTTATGGATCCCTGCGGAAATCAATGGATCTGAAATTTCTGAAGATATTTTGTTTATTTTTATCCATTCTAATTAATGTTTAATATTAATTTGCCTAATTATTTCAGAAAATATTGCCCCCAGAATTTGATACAACAATAATGTACTACAACCCTAATAAAAATAAAGAACTACATTTAAAAATCGAAGCCAAGTCAGTGGACGACACTTTAAAATGGCTACAAATTTTCGAGCAGTTGTCTCATTGCTCGTATATCGAGAACAAGTATTATAATCCGACTTACGACCGATATAATTATAAAAAAAGATACAATTGTTCTCACAACACTATAACTGATAATACAAATATTAACAAAAGTAAAAATTGTGCATCTTCGTTGATAATATGTTTCAAAAAACACGAAATTGTTGACAGTACACAACCCTGTGAAATTAAAGTCAAATTAGAACATAATCATACTTTAGATAATGTTGAATATGAACCAAAAATTAAAGAAAAATTATTAGAATTCTATTCTCAAGGTCATAAACCATTGAAAGCTTTGAAACAACTCAAAAAATATTTTAATTCTACTCCGGATTTAAACTATTGTCAAAATTTGTACTTACAATACCAACACGGCGTGCAAAACAATGCACAAATGAATGAAGAATTTTTAACGAATTTATTCGAAAAATATAACCTTGAAACTAACGAAATTTCTGCGGAAATGGCGGTCTGTGAAAACGGAATATCCGTTTGCTTAGTTCCTCCAATGGCCAGAAGATGTCACCAGAATGAAGACAGCTGCCATCTTGTTTTCGTCGAAAGTTTTTTGTCAAAAAACAACAGAATTTTTTTGTTTTTGTGTCCTACTGAAATAGGTGTTGTACCTTTAGGAATTATTATAATTAATAGTGATAATTTGACTTTGTTTAGAATAGGTTGTTCATTATTTAAGGAAATGTTAAACGATATGTCTTTTTTTGGTAATGTAGATGGACCAGAAGTATTTTTAATAGATGAATATTTAAGTAATGATAATATTTTAGCGTCAATTTGGCCTAAAAGTCAATGTTTTGTTAGTATTTTCCACGTTTTGCAAAATGTCTGGCATTGGTTATCGAATTCAAAAAATAATATAGGTTTGGACGATCGGGCATTATTATTTAGAGATTTTTATAATGTTTTATACGCTCCAAAGATGGAAAACTTTAATGAAAATTATGAAACTGCTCAAAAAAATGCTTGTAAATATAAAAATTATTATGAATTATTACAAAATTATTTTAATAAACAGCATATTTGGGCATTATATACATTTCCTGATATATTAAAAACAGACAATATTAATTTAAAATATTCTGAATGTACGTTAAGATTTTTAAAAAAACATATGTTTAAAAATTTTGACCATGATTTTTTATCAATAATTCAATTTTGTATTAATACCTTCTTCACCTATTTTGAAGATAGGCTAATGTCAATATCTTTTTATGAAATTCCCGATATGTTCTGCTTAAAAATCGACAATTTCTCTGAAGATATCTTGAAGAAAATACAAATTTTAGGCCCGAACATGCGAATTATGCCCAGTCAATCAAAATCTGGCACTTATTATATAATAAACACAGATTTATTAACATGTACTTGCCCAAATTCAAACGTATCTTCAATTTGTAAACACGTACAATGTGTATCTTTGCTTCTTTACAAAAAAAACTTTGAAGAAAATTGCCAAAACTACGAAACAAAGAAAAAATGCTACTATCTTGCTAGTGGCCAGCAATTTGAAGATACATTTCAAGTTTTTGAAGACACTCTTGAAGAAGAAAACCCAGAGATGTTTGACGAAACAGAAGAAGTCGTGCAAAATGAAGAAACGGTTAATAAATGTAAAGATATTTGTAATAATATATTAAATGTTTTTCAAAATTTTGCTTCAAATTCTGAGGAAAAATTCGAGCCAGTTCTTCAAAAAATATCTTCAAAATTTGAAGCAATTAATAGCGTGCAAGATTTTAGGCATGCGTTTAATATTTTTGATAGTGTGCCGAAGAAGAATTTGAAGCGCAAATTTGAAGATGAAGAAAGCATCGAAAATATTTCTAATTATATTGTTCAAATAAATAATATGTAATATTTTTGTAAATAAATTTATATTTTTTCATATTTTCCTTTCATTTAAAAATTTGGTTATGTGTGTCGACATTAAGATCATTTCTGTCAAAAATAATAGAATAAATATTTGTTGGTATGTATGAAATTAATAATAAAACATTAAATTTTGATAAATAATAATAAATTTAATAATTTGTTTATATTTACAGAAAATTTTGTATCATAACCATAGAAAGTTAGTCAATGTTGCCAACTGTATAAAATGTTTAGAAACATTTATAAAATATCCCTAAATTCAGTTAGAAATATGAAAATATTTAATTTTAATCAAAAAAATGCACAAATTTCAAATAATTTCATTGAAGAAATAGATACAATAAATGAGGAATATGAAAATATTGCAAATAAATGTTTTTTATATAAAAATCAAAATGTATTTATTATACATCCATATATTAAATGGGGCCCTAAAAAAATTAAAAATTTAAATATTGAAAATGAAATTTCAGAAGCGAAATCATTAATAAATACTTTGAATAATTGGAAAATATTAGATACTCAAATAATACCAGTTGAAAATTTAGACAAAAAAATAATCTTCGGGACTGGCAACTTGGAAAAATTAAAACACCAAATTAGAAGTAACCGAAACATAACATCAGTATTTATAAACACCGGTACATTAAAAAACAAGCAAATAAACGAGTTTGAACACGTTTTTGGTGTGACAATTCTCGATCGGTATAAAATAGTCATGCATATCTTGAGGCAACACGCCATTTCAAAACACGCAAAATTGCAAGTGGCTTTAGCTGAAATTCCCTATTTGAGATCAAGATTAAAGTATTTAGATATTACTACTTCTGAAAATTGGAAAATTAGGGATAAAATATTACAAGAGCGTGAAACAAAATTAAAAAATTCTTTGAAAAAATTGAGAAACCAGCGGGAATTATTACGGAATAAACGTAGGGACTTATTGTTTCCTGTGGTGGCTGTAGTGGGGTACACTAATGTTGGCAAAACTGCTCTCATTCGGGTTTTGACAGGGGATAAAAGTTTGACACCAAAAAATCAATTATTTGCGACGTTAGATGTTACCATGCATGCAGGTCTTTTGCCATCAAAACTAGAAATATTATATGTAGACACTGTCGGTTTTATTAAAGATATACCCACAGATTTAATCGAATGTTTTATAGCCACTTTAGAAGACGCCATGTTGGCAGTACGTATTTTGTTACACGTTGGGTGCCGCATATACATATATACATTTTTAGGATGTAATAATACATGTTGAAGATATTTCCAGCGAAAATTTAATCCACCAGAGGAACCACGTAAATTCAGTGTTGCAAACTTTAGCGAAAAAAATAGGTCAGGGAAATTTAGATAACAAGCTAATTAATGTTGGTAACAAGGTTGATTGTTGCCAACTTGAAAATCCAGACGGGTTGATACTTGTCTCAGCCAAAAATTTAACAGGTATAGATTATTTGAGAAATAAAATTGAAGAACTGGTTTTGAAAAACACTAAACGGCATAAAATTTCCCTAAAAGTTCCGTCTGGGGGGGAGGAAATGAGGTAAAAATCCCCTAGATATATGTAAAAAATAATTAATATTTTTTTTTTTAGATGGTTATATAAGAATGCTACAGTTGTTCAACAGGTGCATGACCTAGATGATTGCGAATTACAAATTATGAATGTTATTATTACAGAAGGAAATTTAAATAAATTTAATAATTATTTTTGCAAATAAATATTTATTAGAAAAGAAAATGTTTTATTTCATAAAAATTGTTAGAAAACTTATTAATTATTTATAGCATTTTGCCATGAAATTCGTTGCATGTCATTTGACACCCGTTGTGCGGTTTCCAGGTATTTTTTGAACACAGATTTCAATTCTTGATATTCCTAAAAAAAATATGTGTTTAGTTTTTGCTGAAAAACTAAAAAATGCACAGACCTTTTGATATTTAGGAATGGTTTTGCCATAATGCTGAAGGAAAAGTACAACTCGATCTATTTGGTATATTGGTACATTTAGGGCCGTACCAGTTGACACTAATGCATTTTGTAATCCGTAATATTCTTTTCCTTTTCCTAAAGCGGCCCATAGGTACTCTCTGCAAACTTCAGAGCACTCTAAAAGGCGGCCGTTTTTAAACAGAAGACGAATTAGTTCTGACGGATTTCGTTGCTAAAATCATAATTAATTATTTAAATTTTTTGGGAACTGACAAAACTTACTTTGTATGAGGCTAACAGCCAATGGGGTAAAAATGACCCCATTTGAATTATCTTCTGGCAGACTATTTTGTGAATAACGGACATTTTCGGTTCTTCATTTTCATGGATTAATGTTTTTAAAAGATCCCAAGCCACTGTAGCGGGACTGCTATTAACAATAGGTAAATCCGCAAGGTCATTTTCGATTAACCAATTCCAAGCATTTGGGTTGTCTTTTCTGGTTAACCGGACACATACTTTAGCTAAAGTTTCAAAAATGATTTCGTTAGAAACTTTAAAAGTTTTGCTTAAAGTTAATGCCGGTTTAAAGAGGCCCATATGGGACAACATTGTTATCAATTCGAAAGGAGCTGAAATAAATTTATTTTTAAAAGATTTTTACATTTATTGATAATTTTGTACTTGAAAATTGATTTGCCAGAGTTTTCGGGTTGCATCTAGCCAATTTTAAACGACAACTCGCTAAGGTATATTCTTTTTTAATTTTTTCTAGACTCATTGGCTTTATTTCGTGGACTATTTTGTATACTCTAGGCTCCTAAAATATATAATTGTATTTTTGTTATATTTTTTGAAAAAGTAGGTACCTCATCAGTATCAACTGGTACGGGAGTTACGTATGTTTCTTCTTCTTCCCCTTGATCTACAGGTCTTATAACCCATTTAAACTTGTCATCAACAAGACTTAACGCGTTGATACAAGCTAAGTAACATTTTACTTGTTGTTCTAAACTTTTTAGGGTGTTATGTTGCCCTAAACGGTACGCCTGTTCATACATGGCTGTTGCAGCTGAAATTATTTTAATTCTTATATGTGTCTCGACGTCTTAAACAAGTATGACTTATTGGACGTATCAGTGTTAAAAAGCCTTTAGTTATTATAATAAATATAAAGATGCGACTAAAGTTTGCAAATCATATCAACATAATAGAATATAGTGGACTAGCCAAAAGTGTAATTTTCGAAGTGTGTCTCGACGTCTTAAACAAGTAGGACTTATTGGACGTATCAATGTTAAAAAGCCTTTAGTTATTATAATAAATATAACGATGCGACTAAAGTTTGCAAATCATATCAACATATTAGAATGTAGTGGACTAGCGAAAAGTGTAATTTTCGAAGTGTGTCTCGACATCTTAAACAAGTAGGACGTATTGGACGGATCAGTGTTAAAAAGCCTTTAGTTATTATAATAAATATAACAATGCGACTAAAGTTTGCAAATCATATCAACATATTAGAATGTAGTGGACTAGCGAAAAGTGTAATTTTCGAAGTGTGTCTCGACGTCTTAAACAAGTAGGACTTATTGGACGTATCAGTGTTAAAAAGCCTTTAGTTATTATAATAAATATAAAGATGCGACTAAAGTTTGCAAATCATATCAACATTACAATGTAGTGGACTAGCGAAAAGTGTAATTTTCGAAGTGTGTCTCGACGTCTTAAACAAGTAGGACTTATTGGACGTATCAATGTTAAAAAGCCTTTAGTTATTATAATAAATATAACAATGCGACTAAAGTTTGCAAATCATATCAACATATTAGAATGTAGTGGACTAGCGAAAAGTGTAATTTTCGAAGTGTGTCTCGACGTCTTAAACAAGTAGGACTTATTGAACATATCAGTGTTAAAAAGCCTTTAGTTATTATAATAAATATAAAGATGCGACTAAAGTTTGCAAATCATATCAACATTATAATGTAGTGGACTAGCGAAAAGTGTAATTTTCCAAGTGTGTCTCGACGTCTTAAACAAGTAGGACGTATTGAACGTATCAGTGTTAAAAAGCCTTTAGTTATTATAATAAATATAAAGATGCGACTAAAGTTTGCAAATCATATCAACATAATAGAATATAGTGGACTAGCGAAAAGTGTAATTTTCGAAGTGTGTCTCGACGTCTTAAAAAAGTAGGACGTATTGAACGTATCAGTGTTAAAATGTCTTTAGTTATTATAATAAATATAAAGACGCGACTAAAGTTTGTAAATCATATCAACATTAGAATGTAGTGGACTAGCGAAAAGTGTAATTTTCGAAGTGTGTCTCGACGTCTTAAACAAATAGGACGTATTGGACGTATCAATGTTAAAAAGCCTTTAGTTATTATAATAAATATAACGATGCGACTAAAGTTTGCAAATCATATCAACATATTAGAATGTAGTGGACTAGCGAAAAGTGTAATTTTCGAAGTGTGTCTCGACGTCTTAAACAAGTAAGACGTATTAAACGTATCAGTGTTAAAAAGCCTTTAGTTATTATAATAAATATAAAGCTGCGACTAAAGTTTGCAAATCATATCAACATATTAGAATGTAGTGGACTAGCGAAAAGTGTAATTTTCGAAGTGTGTCTCGACGTCTTAAAAAAGTAGGACGTATTGAACGTATCAGTGTTAAAATGTCTTTAGTTATTATAATAAATATAAAGACGCGACTAAAGTTTGTAAATCATATCAACATTAGAATGTAGTGGACTAGCGAAAAGTGTAATTTTCGAAGTGTGTCTCGACATCTTAAACAAGTAGGACGTATTTGACGTATCAGTATTAAAAAGCCTTTAGTTATTATAATAAATATAAAGACGAAACTAAACAACAAACTTAATAAAAAATGTGACTTACCTAACCGCATGTTCCCGCGTTTTACTTCAAAGGAATATAAGAAATCGTAAAAAATATTACGAATACTATCGCTGGCTCGTGCCCGCGCAGTAACTATATTGCTAAAAGTGTCTAACATATCTACATATGGAAAGGACATTAGTAAATCTAAATTTTTATTGTCTAAAAGTGTTTTGACTAAATCTCTTAAGTTGTCTTCGCGCCTGTCTTTATCAGGATTGGCTATTAAAGAATTATAGGCTTCTTCAAAATGGCCTAATTGCAAATGGTGGACAAATATTACTGAATGTAACGTCGCCTTAAAAAAAAAAATTTCATTTTTAATAAATAAATAAAAAAATTGTACCTACAATATGAGGATCATCTGCATCTGCGGCGCTTAACGCCGTTCTGGCCACATTAATCGCACAATCTTTTGCACCATATAATTCAAACAATTGAATTACTTTTAAATGATAGTTAACTAACGCTTTGGCGTCGTTATCGTCCGGAAGGATTTTTTCAGCTAAAAATTTTTCAACAAATATACCTTTAGACGATTTTAAAAATAAATCTTGGGCCTTATATTTTTCGCCGCTGTTTAATAAAGCTACTGCTAGAACGAAATTTCCTACAGAAATAATGTATTTTAAAATTAAATTAAAAAAAAAATTAAAACAAAAATACTTGAGCAGTTGTTCCACTCGCACCATTGATTCAAAAGTCTGACATATTGTTGTAATATCAAATGTTGACCGCTAGACAACAGCCATTCTCCTAAAATAAAGTCACCAGATACGGCCCATCTATTCATGTATTAAGGACAACCAATCTTTTTTTGCACTTTAATTTATTTCTAGTTTTGCAGTTTAATGTATTTCTAGTTTTGCAGTTTAATGTATTTCTAGTTTTGCAGTTTAATTTATTTCTAATTTTGCAGTTTAATTTATTTCTAAGATACTTAAAAGGATACACTAACTGACCTAACTGACTAACATAATCCAACAATGAATGATGCCAAAACGGCAAATTGTCCAAATTGGGACAACTTTTAATAAAAGAATTATGCGCTGCAGTGCCACCAGTAGACGACGCAAACAATTGCAGCAAAGTCATTGTTTGCTTGTTTTTCGTTTTCAAATTGAAAACCGGCGCCAGTTTCAATGGTGCCAACCTTTGAATAGAATCATCACTAAAATGGCCACAATTACAAAATGGCGGTGCGTATTTTACAGAAATACCTTAAAGATACGCTGTTGACGGGTTGTTCGCAAAGCCAAGTTATTATGTAATATGCCTGCATAAAAACAACCGTATCGGGCATACATACGGACCTTATGGCTTCTAGAACGCCCCATTCTAGTTCTCTACGTTCTAGAAGAATGTTCTGTAGTAGAAGTAAATTTCTACATATAGAAAACCTAAAGAAATATTTAAAAATAAAAAAAATAAAAAATTAATATGTAGGTACGTACCGGACGGTCGCGATTTGGTGTAAGCACTCAGAAACAAAAGAAACACCCAACTCTGAGCTAAACAAATGACTAACGCTCAACAATATTTTGTTTATTTCAGACTTATTATCAATTGTTTCCAACCGTAACATCTCTAACAACAAATGCATCGTTTTATATAAATCGGTACAATTTGACAATTTTTGAGAAAAACTCCATAAATATTGAGTCGACAATATCTGAAATATATATTTTTTAGTAATTTTTAAAAAAATATTTTAACGGACACATACCGGCGTATCTGAGCCAGCCATTAAGTCAATAACAAGCTCAGACATGATTTTATCCGGCGAACGCAATTGGTTCAAATCTTTTTCAATATTATATTTAAATTCTTCGTTTAATTGTTGTTCTAATGACACTAATACACTCATTAATTGAATAAGATCGCTGCATATATCTGTATCTAAAATAAAAGCGTATTTATTACTATATTATTTGCAGAAAAAATACAAATATTTGTGTACATATGTATTTTGACCCGAGGAATCGATTTTTGATAAAATTAAAACAGTACCTCCCGCCCATTAATGGGTAGTTATTTGTTACTCAAAAATGGGTAGAAGTAGAAATGTGTCGATAGCACCATTGGATTCTACGTACTTTCTTATATAAATATCCCAATTTTCAAATTTTTTACTTAACTGGTTTAATTTCTATAAATTCGTAAAACACTATTTACCAGTATTAGTATCAAATAGGGCACTCGAGACAAGAATTATCTACCATTTGGTAAAACTTGTACGAAAATTGCTCTCACAGTTAAAGCTGTAGCCTTGTGCAAATGAGGGCGATCGTCGTGATGAAAATATAGATCCTTATGCCTTTTAGTATAGGATAATTACCTTGGGATAATTCTGAGTATGTCATATTTTGAAACTGTTCGACCGTGCTACACTCTGAGCACAGCATAAGATGTTCCAAAGGATCCAACGGTCTCAGAAAAGAATATGTAGATTTTTTTAACAAAACAGCACCACTAACACTTGGTAATAAAAGCAAACCCAGCGGTTTTGTACCTGCTAAATAATATTGAACACAACAAGAATAAAATTTCGACCAGCACCTATTTGATATTTCTAAATATTCTTCGTCAGATATTTCGTATTCGTGGACTTCGGTTTGAATTTCTTGTTCGACAGCCATAGAAATTCGTTGTTTTAATATAGATGGTGATAAGTTTACGTCGCTGAGTGCGGCAGACCGCTTATAAATCTGAGAAAAAATTATTTAGACAGTTCAAAATGGCGTTGCGTATTTTATAGACTTACACTTAATGCCTTTGTAATAACGTTTAAAGGAAAACGCCCAGGATGGAATATATAGTTCATGTAGGCTTGTCTGGGTTCGATTCCTACATCGGAACTGACATATTCCGGGTCTAAACTCGGATTTAAAATAACCGGAATCCATTGGGTTCCGCAATTTTCGAGGCGCGCTGAATTCACGTAACATTCTCCTATGAAGTCCGTATTATAAACATTCTATATTTAAGACGTAAATTATTGATTGTACCTACCGTCTATACCGCGCCAAACAGCCCAAAGTCTTTTGTTATCTAAAGAAAAATCCATAATATCTTGCTATAATTAAAAAAAAAACATTATTATATTTGCTAATATATTTTTTTAATATACATACATCTGAGGCATATAAAATACACGGTCTAACAATTTTAAATATTGCATTTTGAATTATTGGTTTCACAATATGAAATTGGCATTCATTGGCAAAATTCAAAAATATGGCCAATGTAAAATCTGTATCTGTACTGGTCACAGATTTTCTCAAAATATGTGTTTGAGCTAAAAACAATTCTATGTTTATGATTTTAAAGAAAAATGTTATCCCACTTCTGAGGTTTAAAAAATGTGAAATTACAAATATACGAGGGTCATTCAATAAGTAAAGAGACAAATTCTATAATTTTAAAACTATTCAATGAATGTGTACAATCTTTTCAGAGGTGTTAGTTGGCAACCTTGGGATATGCTCTGATCAGCTGTTTCATCATTTTATGTCAACATAACCTCAAAATTTTCAGTCCACCATGGCAAGTCCACTAGAAGATTGCATCTTAGAAGAGCAGCGCTCAGTCATTAGATTTTTAGTCGCAGAAGGTGTAAAACCAAGTGAATTTTTTTCTAGAATGTTAATACAGTACGGTAAAAGTTGAAGATCAGCGAACTAACAACAGGAGCAAACGCCGTGGACTCTTGTCAAAAGGAACCATTCTTCAGCACGATAACGCCCGCCCTTATACAGCCCAGCTGCCCGTGATAAGCTTCAAGAATTGGGTTGGGAGGTCTTACCTAATCCTGCCTGCCTAAAGTCCCGACCTCGCCCCATCTGATTTTTACCTACTTGGACCACTCAAAGACGACGTGGAAAAAGATTTGCTAACAATGAGGAAGTTAAGCGGTGCAAAAGTGGCTTCGGGGTAAATCGAAAGAATTCTTCGCTAAGGGAATTAGGAAGCTGCAAGAAAGATGGGACAAGTGCATAACTGTGGGGGGTGGTTATGTTGAAAAATAGCCTTAATTTTGAAAGATTGAAATAAACCGTTTTTGAGCTATAGCCATTTGTCTTTTTACTTATTGAATGACCCTCGTACAAGGGCTGATGTGCTGGCCCCAATTTGGGATGCACTTGTAACTTCCGTCCCTTTACTTAAAGAATAAATACGATTTAGGGTCCTTATTATACGAATTTACTATTTTCATGATAAATCTCAGAAGTGGGATAACAATATATTTGTTGATGTACCTCCTTGTAAGAGATTTCCATCTCCTGATTCAGCTAAAATATCAGTATTTGAGACATACTGTCCCTTGGAACAAGACCAAATCCGTAAATTTCCATCTCGGAACAACGTAAAAACATATATTTCTAAGCCTAATGAATGCAAGACAATAGAAACGGCTATGTGGTTATCAGAATTTTTGCCACTAACAAAAAAATATATTAATACAGAATAAATCAGTTATTGTTTATGAATACCGTAAAGCCCCAGCTATTCCCGACAAAAATCTAGGAACTATAGTTTCTTGTTTGAGCTCCTGAAATATGCATTTCCCTGAAAAACTATGCCTAACCAATAATAATTCGCCGGAAGGATACCCAAATACAAAAATTGATTCTTCCTGTATAATATTTAAAAAGGACGACGCAATATACGGCAACACTGTATCTAAACATTACAATATAATAAATGATGATGATACACTTTGATGATACATACTTGCAGTATTTGGATGAGTGATGATATGAAACGTACTCGAATCATTAAAATTTATCGGCGAAATATCTGCAAATATACTAGGCACACATAGATCTGGATGTGAGCCTAATAATTCGTCCTAAAATTTTTAAATGTGTTCATATCTCCCGCCAAAGTTTTGGAGGCAGTTTAGCCAACTCAATTAACTAAACTTCCCCAACAAATAAAATATATTTATACCTGTTTATGTATTTTATCGGGATGATTAAATATTAATCTGTGTACCGAACACACAGTTGGGACTAAAATAATAACAGAACCAAAATATTCATGAATTGTAATGCCGTCTAAAATCGGCGTATCTGAAAATCGAAATCTCGCTCGATTTCCCGATAAATTTACATCGAGGCTTTGTTCGATTAATTCTAAAATATCATTATTTGTCCGCCTATAATATAGATATATTTAAATAAATACAGAATATTCCAAAATTTGATTTTTTAAAATTAAATTTAAACATACAAATTATAAAATTTTTGCATACCAATATATAAAACGATTTCTAGTATAATGTTTCGAAGCATCTTTATACGAATATCCGTTCGCCTTTTCGGGTATTTTAATATCTTGTAAAATACTTTGTGTACCGCCTAAAACCATAACCTAAAATAATGGCCATGTGCCTAAATATGCCTTCCTTACCAGTATTTAGGGTAAATTCCTTCCATTTTTCGGGTAAGGTCAAATCTGGAACCACTTCCCTATAACTAAAACTAAAATCCGACATTTTTAAACGGTTTTATATTGAAAATTTGGTTTAATAACTTTTAGATAAAGATCAGTTATGTTGTTGTATACACAATTCTTTCATTTTCAGAAGTGTTGCCAATAGTTTAAAATAGAAGTTACTAAAGATTTTATGTTGGTACCATTGCTGAAATTTTCTTCAGACAGATGGCAGCACTGTAGTTTTCAAAATTAAAATTGAAAATATAAAACAATGTATGTACATTTTTTAAAAATAAAATAATAATTGTTTTTTTGGTATTATAAAGTATATTTTAAAAATATAAAAATCTTTAAGCAAAAAAACAAACCCTAATTAATAGTAAAAAGAGACCACCCAAGTACCACAATTTATTGGCCCATATCTCAAAAACTAGTTGAGATATTGAAGTTCTGTTTAAAAATTTGAAATCCTCAGATATTTTTGCATACTATAAGTAATTTTTAATTTATTTAATACAGGGGTCCAATATTTATTAAAAGATTTATGAAAAATGAACAAATATCAAATTTAGTTACTTACCTTTTTTAATTTTCTGGCCTATATCTCAAAAACTAGTTGAGATATTTAAGTTCTGTTTAAAAATTTGAAATCCTCAGACATTTTTGCATAATACATGTTATTTTTAATTTATTTAATATAGGGGTCAAATATTTATTTAAAAAAACATAAAAAATGTTTAAATAACAAGTTTGTACTTACCTTTTTTTTAATTTGCTGGCCTATATTTCAAAAACTAGTTGAGATATTTAAGTTCTGTTTAAAAATTTGAAATCCTCATACTTTTTTACATAATACATGTTATTTTTAATTTATTTAATACAGGGGTCCAATATTTATTAAAAGATTTATGAAAAATGACCTAATATCAATTTTAATATTTACCTTTTTTTAATTTACTGGCCCGTATCTCAAAAACTAGTTAAGATATATAAGATTATACTTTTAAATTTCTTTATAATATTGTTATTTGGTTGGAAATTTCGAAAAAGGAAAAAATATTCAAAAATATGTTTATTTATATAAATTCTACGAATTTTAAGATTAATAGGGTCAAAAGTCAAATAAATATAGTTGATCTTAAAACGTAGCTAAGCAACAAAAAAAACTAATAATTCAGAAGGCACCAATACAGTTCGTTAATAAGCCATTTCCTGATAATCTCTTGGCTTAAATTGAAGATAATTCATGACTCTTGCAGTTGCTTTTAAGCGCTTGAATAGTAAATACGTAGTTTAGAGAAGTTATTTTTAGACACAATGAATTATACATTATATGTTTCTATACTTATATTAGGTAAGTACATATTTAATATTACAATACATAATCTAAAATATATTATAATTTATAATCTACATATTATTTTAAATAAATAATGACATTTAATATATTTCTGTCAACAATATTTGGCACGTAATAATTTATAGATATCCTGCTATTCTTGCGGCAGTTCGCGCAACGCTTACATTAGTCACCGTTTTTATTTATTTCAGGCTATGTGACTTCTAATCCTATACTGAATCAAATACCTGGTCTCCATAATCTACCAATCGCTAATTTGTCTCAAGAAGGAATTGAGACTGCGTTTAGAGATAAATGCAAAAATCAGACGAATGATGATAGCCAATTTGACAAAATATTGGTGAGAAACAAAATTTCTGAGATCCTACTATTTAAAATATTATAACGCCTCAGAATTTTAAGACCTCAGAGATCCAAATGCAAATTTAACCATTCAGTTCGATGCTATTAACAGTATTAATAATTTTTTCATATTATGATGTTTGAAGGCTCGTATCTCAAAAACCAGTTGAGATATTTGAGTTCTGTTTGAAAATTTGAATTCCTCAGACTTTTTTGCATAATATAAGTAATTTTTAATTTACTTAATACAGGGGTCAAATATTTATTAAATTTTGTATGAAAAATGATCAAATATCAAATTTAGTACATACCTTTTTTTTAATTTACTGGCCTGTATCTCCAAAACTAGTTAAGATATTTAAGTTCTGTTTAAAAATTTGAAATCCTCAGACTTTTTTACATACTATAAGTAATTTTTAATTTATTTAATACAGGGGTCAAATATTTATTAAATTTTGTATGAAAAATGATCAAATATCAACTATAATACTTACCTTTCAGTTATATTATGATGTTTGAAGGCTCGTATCTCAAAAACCAGTTGAGATATTTGAGTTCTGTTTGAAAATTTGAATTCCTCAGACTTTTTTGCATAATATAAGTAATTTTTAATTTACTTAATACAGGGGTCAAATATTTATTAAATTTTGTATGAAAAATGATCAAATATCAAATTTAGTACATACCTTTTTTTTAATTTACTGGCCTGTATCTCCAAAACTAGTTAAGATATTTAAGTTCTGTTTAAAAATTTGAAATCCTCAGACTTTTTTTCATAATATAAGTGATTTTTAATTTATTTAATACAGGGGTCAAATATTTATTTAAAAAAATGTGAAAACTGATCAAATATCAAGTTTAATACTTCTTTTTTTAATTTACTGGCCTATATCTCCAAAACTAGTTAAGATATTTAAGTTCTGTTTAAAAATTTGAAATCCTCAGACTTTTTTACATACTATAAGTAATTTTTAATTTATTTAATACAGGGGTCAAATATTTATTTAAAAAAATGTGAAAACTGATCAAATATCAAGTTTAATACTTACCTTTTTTAATTTACTGACCTATATTTCAGAAAGTAGTTAAAATATTACAATTCTTTTACATAAAATACATCATTTTAACTTATTTAATATATGGGGGGTCCTGTTTTTATTTAAAGATACATATTTAATTGTAGGAGGGAAAAACAACATTTGAAAATTGCTCCACCGGTTTACTGAACTTCACCACACTTCAAGACGAAATTGAAGCCGCTAAACCGACAGGTATGAACTTGTTTATTAGTACCAACATAATATAGTTACTTACCAACTGTTGACAGCTAAAATCCCTGTAATACACATTAATATTTTGGCGATTTCTAGGGAATTTAGATGAAGTATTTGCAAAATACTGTCGCAGAGTACCAACTTTGATCAACTGTGCTAAAGAATTTTATAAGACTATTAAACCGTGCTTGTCAGAAACAGAACATGATAGTGCGAAATTGGCAGCAAATATAACGCAATCTATGTATGACTTTTTGTGTTATAGAGATGGCGACAGAATCGCGAGTAAGTTTCATTTAAAATGAATATTATTGTTAATATTTTATTCTATTTTTTTTTCAGTGTTTATTGCGGAAGGCGGGGTAGAATGTGTGCAATCTAAACAAACGGAAATACAAAATTGTGCCAAATCTGTTTTTGGGGAAAACCCTCAAAGCTTGCCAACTGAAAAGGACAAACAATGTAAGACGGTTCAAGATCTTCAGACATGCGTAGTGAATGATTTGGAAAAATGTTCGGAACCCACGCCTGCAAATATTATTGATGCGTTGTTTAAATATGTTAGACGTTTAGCCAAATGTCCGAAATAAATGATACAATTTATAAATATGTAATTTTGAATAAAGGTTTTTCAATATTGTATTTGCTTTGAATATATCTGATTTTTTATCCTTAATTTTGTGAACCAAAACGATCAGATCTTTGATCGATTAAATGTAGTCAGATAAATCGATGGCCTTAACATCGATTTATTGATCATAAATCGATTATACGAATCGATCGATTGATTAAATGTTGTTTTGTTGATTCTGTGCTGCGGAAAATTTTAAAACAAATCCTATATAGTTTTATAAGTGTTGAAATAAATTATCAATAACAATTAAAACTTTTGAGAAATAAAATATATATTTGAAAATTCGGGAAAAATATTTTATATATTTATTAAAAATACAAATAAATTTTGAGCAAGACAAATTAAAAGTTTATTATAACAAATACATATATACATTTTCTTCATTTTATACATTGAGGTCTGTACATCATTTGGTATCTATAAAAAAATAAAAATTAATAAAAAACTTATTTTCAAAATTAAAATTTTATTTATTTTCGTTTTATTACAAGTTCTAACCTGCATTATTTAAAAGCCTACGTTGTCGTCTACTAGTTCCCGATACAAACGGCCTTGGCTTATACAAATCGTCACTTGAATATCTTTGAGTTTTCGAACTTGGCGCTACGAAGTCAAATTTTTACAAACAAATAAAATTATATTTATTGGTACTTACCCCGATTCTTGACAACAGGCGTCGGTTCGGGTTTTCCCCCAGATATGTCACTATCTGGACTAAGCGGAAGTGGGTAATCTGTGGGAAAACGCGCGTAATTCAAATCGAAAATAATAAAAATGATGCCATACCTGAATTTTTCTTTTTTTTACGAGTTTTTTTTGTTTCTATACTACCATTGCTGGTGTTACTTGCACTCGGGGATGGTTGAAGGTCGTCATATTCTTCGGCTAGTTCTACAACTACAATTTACAGGAAAAATCCAAGTACAATGAACTAGGTTTGAAAATTTTGATGTTTAAGGCTCATCTCGAAAAATAATTGAGATATTTTAATTTTGATTGAAAATTTGAAATCTTCAGACTTTTTTACATAATATATATCATATTTAATTTTTTTGGTTCAGTGGTACAATTTTTATTTTTAAAAATATAAAAAATAAACCGAATTATCAATAATTTTAAAAGTTAAACAACAAATTTTGAGTTTACCGGTTCATATCTCGAAAACTAATCGAGATATTTGAGATTTGTTTGAAAATTTGAAATCTTCAGACTTTTTTACATAATATATATCATATTTAATTTTTTTGGTTCAGTGGTACAATTTTTATTTTTAAAAATATAAAAAATGAACCAAATTATCAATAATTTTAAAAGTTAAACAACAATTTTTGAGTTTACCGGTACATATCTCGAAAACTAATCGAGATATTTGAGATTTGTTTGAAAATTTGAAATCTTCAGACTTTTTTACATAAAATACATCAAAATCAATTTTTTTTAGCAACGGCCCAATTTTTTATTTGAACATTTATAAAAAACGACAAACTTACCATTAAAACTATTGTTAATTTTTTTATTATTATTATCTAAAATATCATCCTCATTAATTTTCCTCTTTTTGCCTTTTGTTTGTTTGCGTTTAGCAATTGTTTTTTTAGGTTCCTCATTATTTTTCTTTACTCGTTTGTTCGGTGGCGCCATTTTGCTTTTTTCCTCAGGCACCTTTGATGTTTTTTGATAAGTTTCAACACTTTTTAAAAATCGTTGTGTTGTTGGTGAAACCTTTAATTAAATATATTTAGTGCTGGGAAATTAATTTTTAAAAAGTTGGCATCATTTATTGTCTGCCATTTTAATTCTAAACCGGCATAGATAACACCAGAAACAACAAAATAACCTTAAACAATAAATGATGCTCAACAATGCTTTTGTTTTGTCATAGGTTACTTGATTATTGAAATATAAACAATCTTCATCCTCTGAAGCTCTTTTAGAACTTTTAGATTCGTTTGGTTCTAAACTATTAGAACTATCGTTATTTTCGTCGATATATGAATCAAAATCAACATTTTGATTTACCGTGGCGCCTAATTTTGATTCAATCGCATCCCAGTTAGCCTTGCTTACAACGGCATTTGTTTTATTCGATTCTTCTTTGTTAACTTCTATATATAAACAGTTGTTAAAATGTTTAGTAAAGCAAAATAACAAATAATTACCTGTTTTTTCAATATTTTCATTTAATAATAATTTGGCGCTGTCTACCGAATCTGTGTCTTCCAGGCTGTCCAAAATAGGACTGTTTATATTGGGACTGTCTAAATTTTTCCCCATTTGACTAAGTTCTAATTTTTTTTGCCGTTTACGTTCCATTCTTTCAATTTTTTTTCTAATTTTCATTAATTTTCTAGCTTCAAAAATATTAGAAGCGAATTTTGGTTTTTTAATTTTTATTTCGTTGGTAGTAGTTAGTAACAATTCTGGGGATTTATCAGTTAGATCAACAATCTTTGGGGATTTTTCCACAGGTTGGCTACCTTGGGAATTGTCTGATTGGCCGGAATTTTCCGAATTTGAATTTGGAGTTGAATCATTTTCATTTTTTGAAGATGATGAATGGCTGTCTTTTGTTTCTTTGTGTGTGGACGTGTTTGGACCTGCAGAACCGTCGTTTGAATCGCGGTCAGCCGATCGTCTATTGTCTTTTTTGTCTTTGGATGAATTGTGATCGTCTTTTGATTTTTTTGAATCTTTGGATGTTTTTGATTCTTTTTTGTCGCGATGGTCGCGATTAGATGATGATTTTCGGTCTTTGGACTTTGACTCGGATTTAGAGTGGTCCCGTGATCTAGAGGAAGATGATTTAGAGTCACTTTTAGAAGATTTAGACTCGCTTTTATCAGATTTAGAGCGGGAGTCGTCCTTTTTGTCTTTTTTATAATCTTTAGAAGACGATTTTGACTCCGATTTAGAGTCAGATTTTGACTCTGACTTAGATTCAGATTTAGAGTCATTTTTAGAGTCAGATTTAGAGTCATTTTTAGAGTCAGATTTCGATCTGTCTCTACTAGAATGTTTCGAACTAGAACTAGATCGTTTATCATCTTTTTTTGATTCTTTTTTGTCTTTATTATCATCTTTCTTATCCTTATCTTTAGATTTTGTGTCTTTACTTTTATCCCTATATCTGTCTTTGTCTTTCGTACTAGACTTACTACTAGAATGTTTTCTGTCTCTCTCTTTATCAGATTTTTTGTCCTTCTCTCGCCTTCGTTCTGAATCGGACCGATGACGTTCATTTTTTTCTTTTGATTCAATTTTTTTATCATCTTTTATTTCGTCAGGTTTTTGATCAACTTTAGGTTCAGTTGGTTTTTGGTCAACTTTAGGTTCATTAGGTTTTTGATCAATTTTAGGTTCATTAGATTTTTGATCAATTTGGGGTTCAGTAGTTATTTGATCAACTTTTGTTAAAGTTTCGTCAGGTTTAATATCAACTATTTCAGGTTTAATTTCATCAACTTTTTCAGCAGGTTCAGGTTGTTGATCAGGTTTACTGTCGTCGTTTTTAAGAATGTTGATTATATCTTGATTTTCGTCAGGTTTGTTGTCTACAGTATCCATTTTATCGTCAGGTATATCAGGTTTTTGATCAAATATTCGATCAATAACAGGTTTAGGATTGTTGATTTCGTTTTGAATGGCTGCTAATTCGTCTTTTATTTCTTGCTGGATGTTACCAAACCCGTTTTGGGATAATTTTTCAAAGCTAAATATTTCTGACGAATTTGATTTTGAATCGTCCGAAATATCCATTTTTTCAGGTATATTTTTACTGTCAGATGTTATAATTGACAATTGACTGTTCGAGCTGACTTTAGACAGTTGAGAATCGGGATTAATTGTATCTATCTTCAAGTCTTTGTCGGATAAATTCGAATCATGTGAAGTTAGTCCCGATATGCCTGATATTTTTGAATCGTTGCTGTTTTCATCAATTATATTTTTTTCTATAATTGATTCGAAAGGAGGAGATTCATCTTCGTCAATTTTTGACTCATCAAGATCAACATTTTTATCTTTTTTGATCATAGTCTTATCTAGAATTTCAGTATCTGGACTTATAGGGTCCAAATCCGTAGGAAGTAAATCTATAGTATTTATAGATAAAGGTCCATTTGTATTTTTGATTTTTGTGGGTTTTTCAAGACCCAGAAATTTATATACAACCTCTTCAACTTGAGGTAAAAAAACAGCGTTGATTTTTGGGTTGACTACTTGATCAACTATACGTTCCACACCCGTTTCTAAGAATCCTGACCTATTTTTGGGTGGAGGAATTATGAAAATGTTAATGTTTTTTAAAGGTTTTGAGTTTATTAATGTATATTTTAAAAACTAAACGAGATATTTAAATTCTGTTTGCAAATTTGAATTTCCCGCACTTTACTACATAATACATCCTATTTTCAAGTGTTTTTACTAATTGGCAGATATAATACCAATCAAATTTGAATTTTGAAATTTTTCCCAAGTCGCTAAAAACTATAAACAATGTTGCCAAAGTTGGATAACAAAAATAATGAGAGACGAGCAAATATAAGTACAAAATACTAATATGTCATTTATGTACTCCAAAAATGGTCATACATTTATTTTATATATATAAAAACACCTTATCTAATTTTTATTTTCGAGATAAAGCCCTAAATTAGCTTTTTCAGCTATCATTAATTCCTGAAACGAGACTCATGCTGCCATCTATCCAGGCGTCGTCGAACTATCAAACTATTCTTTTATTTATCTAATTTTGGCAACATTGTTTTTAACAACCTGACAAATATTTCAACTAAATTTTGATTGGATAACTGAAATGCGTTTATATTGTGAATAAGTGATGCATGTTTAATGAAAAATTATTTATTAATTGAAAGCTTATATCTAAATTGCCCTTCGCCCCCCCCCCCTTATATACGCCACAGCTAATTGGTTTAATTGTTGTATAACAATAAATAAAATATTAACAAATTACAAAAATGTTGATATTTTTTAAAAGTTTTGAGTTTATTAATAAATATTTCGAAAACTAAACGAGATATTTTAATTCTGTTTGAAAATTTGATTTTCCCGCCCTTTTCTACATAGTATATTCTATTTTCAATTGTTTTTACGAAATTGTTTAATTGTTATAAAACAATTAATAAAAAATGATGTTAGTATTTTCTAAAAGTTTTATGTTCATATATGTGTATTTCAAAAACCAAGTGAGATATTTTAATTCTGTTTAAAAATTTGAATTTCCCGCACTTTTCTACATAACATAACCTATTTTCAAATGTTTTTATTGATTGGTTCAATTGTTATATAACAAATCATAAAAAATGGCAAGTAGAAAATGTCAAAATTTAAACTATAAAACTAATTGTTGAAAAGTATCTTATTATACTATATATGAGGTGTAGATTACGGGAAAAATATTTAAAAAATTCTTTGTGTAACGGTTTGGCCATAAATTAATATTAAATGTCTCAAAAAATTGTATTTCCCGCGCGCGCCATTTTGTTTTATTCCAGGTATCGCTAGTAAACAAATGACTAACGGTCAAGTAGAGAAACGTCAAAATAATAACCTTAAACTATTGATTTAATCTTTTATTTGTTAATTTTAATATTTTTCAGTATTAAATGTTCAGAAAACATAAAAAAAATTACTCACTCATATATATTTTTTCTTAGGGCCTCTCTAAGTTGATTCTTGTTCATATCAGGCTTCCAAAGTTGATCCTTAAGGAATCCTGAGACACTTCCTTCAACGCGTTGTCTCAAGTTTTGATACGCAGGTTTCGTATCAACGTCAGAAATGCATTCTTTTCTGAATTGGTCGAAGATGCCTTGAGACTTCAGCTCACAAACAATATGATCTATAAGTCTCGGGTCTCCGGGTAATAACGTGTTGTTTGGCACTACGGCCATTTTGGCAATATAGCACAAAATTGGTTTATTTCATATGAATAAATGTTTGACACAAACAACACAGAATAACTTTAGGTTAGCCAAGGTTACAACCTTAACAATGATAAAATATGTTGTAATATTTTATTTTGTAAATAAATACATATATTTCGTTATAAACAATTCATTTTGGTATATAATACATTGTAGAATAATTTATATGGATAATACAATTCAATTTATTTGAAAAAATAGCATTGTAAATTGTATAGCCGATAATATAGACTTCTGTACGTCTGTAGACTTAAATAAAAACATATTTAATGTATAATATATTAAAATATACTATTTTTAATATTATTTTGTTGTAATACTCTATAAAATATTAATAAACTATTCGTTTATACATATATTATCTGTATTTTAAAAAAACAAAATGGATGCCTGACCTTAACAAATTTTATAAAACAATGTCGCCACGTTAAAGAAATATGGTCAGTGTTGCCAATACACCAAAAAAAAAAAACCTAAGAATAATAAAATATATATATATTTATTATATTTAATACATATTACAATAAATACGTAGCCAAGGCATATTTTTCTGTATTGGGTTTTAAAATATCTGTAAATTTCCTGCCCTTATAATATATATCATCATAACTTACTTCTTTCAAAATTGTAAAATCGAGTTGTTTCATAATTTTTATTATTGCATCGTTGGTACACATGGCAAAAAAAAATTTCGGTGGTTCTATTAAAATAATATCATCATTGAGTCCAATTTTTATATTTTTTTTGTTTGAAAATGATTTTAACCAATCGAAAGAGCATTGGGCTAAATTAAAACCAATATTACTTTTTCTATATTCATTTTCAATTGCTCCAAACATGAACTCAATGCCTGAATCGTATTTATGAAGGTGATCGTTTAAATCGATATTATTTTCAGGGTCAATCATAAAATTCAAAAAATCGATTGATTCTTGTTCTTTTGACAGTTTTAAGCATTTTTCAAAAACGCTTTCTTCGTTTTTGGACTAAAACAAATTAAAATATATAATAATGACATGTTACGATGTCTGTAGTTTTTCATCGCATAACTTCAATACCACGATTCCAAAAATTATAATTTTTCGTATTCCTCAAGTTAACATCCAGAAGAACAGATTATTAAATTTTGGTTATAATTGGTCAACCGGAAGTACCCTCAATTGAAGATTTTAACAGTTAAATATGATTTATTGACATAACATACTTCATATTCAATAGATATAGAGTTAAAGAATTATAAAGATATTAAAGTGCACACCAACACCCTCTATATAAAGTATTTGAAGCATTTTGTGCATGACCTAGATCAATAACAAATATTTTTTCGAATTTTTTAAAAAAAAATTTTTTGTTTGTAAACCATTTTTGATGCTCTTTCTAACGATACCAAACGCAATGACATTCAGTTTGAAATGATAAAAGTTACAGCGATGACCTTGATAAATAAGGCTCCAAGGTCAATTTTTTTCAAATAAAAAATATGCATATTGGTTCCCTCTATATAAAGTATTTGAAGCATTTTTTTCTAAAATTCCTAATAAAGATGAAATGAATATATTGGAAGAATGAATAGCTTAATAATAATACGCAGAATTGGCGGAAGGTATTGTGCTGGCCACAATAATAAATAATTAAATATTGATACTTACTAGTAATTTTGTAATATTAATTCCTATTATTTTGTCGTCAGAATTGGTGGCTATAACTGATATACCGTCATAAGCCGCAATTTCTGCCATTTTTGTAAGTTCCTCCACGGCTTTATCATTTTTTGAAACGCCACAAATATTTGAAAAATATTCATCTTTGAAAAAACAAGTTTTCATAAGATTTAAACCTTCGTCGATTTTGTTGGCAGTAAGATTTGAAATTTTGATTTTACCTATATTTTTACAAAGAAATATTTATTTTCATAATTAAATAATGTCATTCATAGCCAATAGGAAACTATTGGGCATGACCTAGATCATCTAAATTGTTCCGGGGAACCCCCATCGTACCGCAAACAAATTATAAATTTGGAAATAAACATTACATATAGTATAAAAGGTATTTACAGTTAAAGTGGAAAAAACACCACAAGAATAATTTAAAAATGTTATATTATTATATTTAAACATTCTATGGGCAATTTTATAAATAAAATCGAGAATTTATGCTTTCCAGCGCGCGTTGATATTATACTGTAGCAAACTTGAACAAACCAAAGTTCTATTTTAACATTTTTACTTGTATTTCAAATTAAAATATATGGAATTACTTTTTATAGCTTAGAAAATATATTTAAATAATATACACGAAAAATACTACGCGTAGCACTATTTTCTATCAATTTTTAAGGTAAAAATGTTACTAAACATACTATTTATACTTTGGGTCGACAAATGATACTTTAAACTCGGATATAGATAAATAAAAATATATTTACCGTTGACGGTATTAAAAATTCTTGAAACCATCGCAAGAAATCAAAAACAAACTTATTATTTTAATGATTAGGTTACTTATATAGCTAGGAACAAAATAATTATATTAATAACTAAGCTATTGGACTTATTAAGATAAATGTATTTACATACATTAACATAAATGTTACTTTAAGTAATTAAAAGTACTTTTGGAATCAATTTTTGGTCTTTACAAAAAATAGAGTAGTTATCTGACGTCATGAAACTGAAAAGGCGGGAATTTAAATATTATATTGTACGTAATGTCATTTCCGGTTAAACCGGAAGCGCTACCAACATTAGAATGTTCTAGGTCATGCACAAAATAGCACAATTTGTGAGGTCCTAAGCCTAGTTTACAAATATGGAAAGGGAAATAAAAAAATGAGTATAAATAAACAATTGATGATATGTATTTCATTTTTCATTTGTTTTTTAATAATAATACACATTTTTATTGTTTAAAATTATTTATTTCACATATAATTTACAAAACAACAATCCTTTTACAATAATATAAATCAAAATCTATGTTTTGACCCATAAACAAAATTTTTATGCATATAAATAAAATGTAAGAAAACCAAAAACAACAATTGAACTACAGAAACAAAAGAACATATTACCAACCTAACTGCGGGTTTAGGAATAAATTTCACTAAAATTACAACAATTCTTAGTGTGCTTAGACCGCCAAAAATCAACAAACAAATGAAAAAAACTAAATTTGATTCTTCATTATATAATATTAGAGACATTAGTAAAGTTAGAATATGGCCGTATAGACTATAACCTAAAATACTGACAATTTCAATAAAACTAACTTTACTTTTCGCCATTTTGCATAGAACAAATGTTACCAACGGTACGAAAATTACATACCCTAGTAACATATCACTAGGGGAATATTTTGACATAGCCCAGGGACTTTTAGAGTTATGCCCATACTGCAGGATTAAAATTAAAGTGAAAATGGCTAAAAATGGTCCTAATAGATCTATAGGGACTTGTTGGTACTTTTGCCCACAAAATGGCGGCACTAACGATAAAATTATCCGTTTTGGGAGTAAATACGGCTGAACACAAATATAATTTATTATTTTTTGAGGTTTTTTGGGCGAACTAAAATTATTAATAAATATTTCAGTCGTCATTTTTTATTTTTTTGTTCTAATTGTTTTTTGGCATTTTCTAACTCCAATTTGAAATTGTTTGACAGTCTATGAACAAATTGTCGGAATCTCTGGGGCGATAAATTGTTTTTAAGGCCCGCTTGTTCAACCGCGCTGTGCCCCTTGTAGTAAAAACTGACGAATAATTGGGCTGCGCGCCGGACAGGTTTAGACTCGCTTAGTTTGTGGATTAAATGTTCATTGTTTGACAAATAACGTAAAATAAATCTAAAGACCATATCTATAGTTTTTGAGAATCTAAATTAACATCAGAAAATGAATAAAGATGGCGGTATTTTCGCAAAAGTTCTTGTTTTAATTTTAGCTGTGTGCGAAGGGCTTCTAATTTTGTTAGTTGTTGTTCTTTTGAATATTGGACTCCAGCTAGACAAGTAATCTATAAAAAAAATATTACATAACTTAAAATGAAGCCCCCACTGTACGCCACTGTAAAGTCAATATAATCCTCTAAATTTTTTATTTGAAACATTTTTTCCGATTATTGCTTATTTATAAATTATTTGATAATAAAAACAATTTTTCATTTGATCTAGTAGTCTGTGACATTTAGGGAAACAAAAGCGTATCGACCGGCAAGATGGCGCCCAAACAAGCATTAAAGTCTCGTTTACACTGTAGCAACCAAATTTTACGTAACAAATAATATATTTTAATAAAATCATACCTGGTTCCTGGCTTGATCGAGTTTTTTCTGTAATTCTAATACCTTTTGACTACAATCTTGCGATTCTCGAGCCTTTCCGGCATTATCGTGTGGATCTCTTTCAATGCTGTCAAAAAATATTGAATTTTTATTGTTTTTAGCATAAAATGAGACACAATTTCAATAAATGTACCTTCGTATTATTTCGTAGATTGTAGGTAAAATGTCTATTTGTAAATCGTCTACGTTTAAATGTTTATTTTCTATTTTTTGATCTTCAGTATCCATTTTATTAACGTGTGAAACGTTCAGCCATTTTTGGTTTACAAGGGAATTTAGTTACATGTCAAAATATTTTTTTTTTGTTTTAATGAAATATATAATTTTATTTATATAAAGAATATAAGACTATATAGAAATTATGTTTATTTTTTATATTTTTTTTGTAAATTTAATTAATAATAATAACATTTTATAGTTTAAATATATGAAATTCATTTATTACTTCAAGTCAATGTGTATTTCCTAGCCAATATAATACATATGGAGCCATCTATTAAAACATTTTTCAACTTAGTATTTATAAAATTTATTCTAAATATTATTTCAATAAAGATACATGTTTCTTTTTATATGTATTTATTATAAAAATTATTGTTTTATTTTATAAAAAAATATTAAAGTCGTTTAGACAACTGGCTTAGAGAAAAAAAAAATGTTTTAGTTTCATGTCATCTCAACCTCTAAAAATGATTTTATAAAAAAATACAGTCATTTCAGTATGTATTGTTTATAAGAAAAAGATGTAATTATGTATAAAATACTGAATAAAATTAAAAAAATGATGTATTATCGAAAATAATTACAATCATATACAAAAATAGTCGATATAATACATATAGAGCCATCTATGAACAAATTGTTGATAAGTTCAACAATGTTTTTATAGATGTCTCTGTATGTATCATATAGACTAGGAAAAACACAAAGTGTATTTGTAAAATATATTCTAAATGTTATTTCAGTACAGAAACATGTTTCAGCATTTATTTTTATAAAAAATATGTAATTATGTATAAATAAATGTATAAATTTTCAGGACATCCAAATTTTATATTTTATTTTGTAATAATTGTATATATATTTGGCGAACTCATAAACCGCTTTGTAGAATTTGAAATAATTAAAATATTTTAATGAAAATACGTACATATATTAAAAAAAGTACGAGGAATTCAAATATTTTTACAGAATTAAATTATTTTGAATAAATTTCGTGATATTGATTCACAAACTTTTGACCATTACAACAATGTATTCTGTGCTCATGTATTATAGAAAAATCAATACAAAAACGTGTAAATTTAATCTGTTATAATAATTAATACATTGTAAAATTATTATAATAATTTAATAAACAATTGTACCTAACTTCATTTATAAACAGCAACAAATAAAACATTAACAATAGCTAATATCACACTAAATAAATGTCACACTGACAATATCCTGTCAAAATCCACAAATAAGCTCGTACCCTTAAAATGGGGGCATTAACCAGCCGTCAAAATGCTGGGGTTGAAGAAATAGACGTTACAAGTACCCACGCGTATAAATACCCCCCTAGAAATGGTATAAAATGCAATAAAACGGATGATTATTATCATGACAAAAAGATCTATTTTTAGGTAACTACTTCGGCAGTCATTTTATTATGGGCGGAGAAAGATTTGACACACCCCAGCCCGAATCGTATTTATTTGGAGAAAACTCCGACTTGAATTTTTTGGGGAGTAGGCCAACTTCTGTATGTATCTGACCTTGAGTTTGTTTTATGGAAGGGGGTAGGGGTATAGTTCGTTTCAAAATGAACTGCACTTTACTAGGAATGCGTTAAATACACTCACTAAGGTGTTCATAGAATTTAGCTTAATTTATAGCTGGAACAAACTTCCATAACAATAGAAACATATCGATAATCCGTCGTGATGCGTTATATATCTAAATATATCATTTTTACTTGTATCAATCGGCTGAATGTTCTGAAATTTATGTTGCTTATAGAGTAAAGTGTGCTGAATTCAGATTTTTAAACCGCAAGTCGCTACCATGTTTACTTTCAGAGATATTAAAAAAAATCACAAGATTACAATTATAATTTTTTTTTCTGAAACTTGTATCACCCGGCTGAATATTCTGAAACTTAGGTTGCTTATAAAGTAAAGTCTGCTGAATTCAAATTTTTAAACCGCAAGCCTCTATCTTGTTTAGTTTCAGAGATATTAAGAAAATACGTAGTATACAAAATAAACATAGTCGAATTTCAGTACGCGCAAACCTCGAACACAAAGTAAATGTCTATAATTAATGTATTGACCAGACGAAAATTTTAATACTTAGCATACTTATAGATTAAAGTCTACAGAATTCAAATTTTCAACCCGCAAGTCTCTATCGTTTTTAGTTTCAGAGATATTAAATAAAATACGCAGTATAAAAATTAAACATAGTCAAATTTCATTACGCGTAAACCTCGAACGCAAAGAAAATGTCTATAATTAATGTATTGACCGGACGAAAATTCTGAAACTTGGGTTACTTATAAAGTAAAGTGTGCTGAATTCAAATTTTTAAACCGGAAGTCGCTACCATTTTTACTTTCAGAGATATTTAAAAAAATCACAAGATTACAATTCTAATTTTTTTTCTGAAATTTGTATCACCCGGCTGAATATTCTGAAACTTAGTTTACTTATAAAGTAAAGTTTGCTGAATTCAAATTTTCTAACCGGAAGTCGCTATGAGTTTTAGTTTCAGAGATATTTAAAAAAATCACAAGATTACTATTCTAATTTTTTGTCTGAAATTTGTATCACCCGGCTGAATATTCTGAAACTTAGTTTACTTATAAAGAAAAAGTATGCTGAATTCAAATTTTTAAATCGCAAGTCGCTATCGTTTTTAGTTTCAGAGATATTAAAAAAAATCGCAAGATTACAATTCTAATTTTTTTTCTGAAATTTGTATCACCCAGCTGAATATTCTGAAACATAGGTTACTTATAAAGTAAAGTGTGCTGAATTCAAATTTTCAAACCGCAAGTCTCTATAGTGTTTAGTTTCAGAGATATTTAAAAAAATCACAAGATTACAATTCTAATTTTTTTTCTGAAATTTATATCACCCGGCTGAATATTCTGAAACATAGGTTACTTATAAAGTAAAGTGTGCTGAATTCAAATTTTCAAACCGCAATTTTCTACCGTTTTTACTTTCAGAGATATTAAATAAAATACGTAGTACAAAAATTAAACATAGTCAAAATTCAGTACGCGTAAACCTCGAACGCAAAGAAAATGTCTATAATTAATGTATTGACCGGACGAAAATTCTGAAACATAGGTTACTTATAAAGTAAAGTGTGCTGAATTCAAATTTTCAAACCGCAAGTTTCTACCGTTTTTACTTTCAGAGATATTAAATAAAATACGTAGTATAAAAATTAAACATAGTCAAAATTCAGTACGCGTAAACCTCGAACGCAAAGAAAATGTCTATAATTAATGTATTGACCGGACGAAAATTCTGAAACATAGGTTACTTATAAAGTAAAGTGTGCTGAATTCAAATTTTCAAACCGCAAGTCGCTATCGTTTTTAGTTTCAGAGATATTAAAAAAAATCGCAAGATTACAATTCTAATTTTTTTTCTGAAATTTGTATCACCCAGCTGAATATTCTGAAACATAGGTTACTTATAAAGTAAAGTGTGCTGAATTCAAATTTTCAAACCGCAAGTCTCTATAGTGTTTAGTTTCAGAGATATTTAAAAAAATCACAAGATTACAATTCTAATTTTTTTTCTGAAATTTATATCACCCGGCTGAATATTCTGAAACATAGGTTACTTATAAAGTAAAGTGTGCTGAATTCAAATTTTCAAACCGCAAGTTTCTACCGTTTTTACTTTCAGAGATATTAAATAAAATACGTAGTATAAAAATTAAACATAGTCAAAATTCAGTACGCGTAAACCTCGAACGCAAAGAAAATGTCTATAATTAATGTATTGACCGGACGAAAATTCTGAAACATAGGTTACTTATAAAGTAAAGTGTGCTGAATTCAAATTTTCAAACCGCAAGTTTCTACCGTTTTTACTTTCAGAGATATTAAATAAAATACGTAGTATAAAAATTAAACATAGTCAAAATTCAGTACGCGTAAACCTCGAACGCAAAGAAAATGTCTATAATTAATGTATTGACCGGACGAAAATTCTGAAACATAGGTTACTTATAAAGTAAAGTGTGCTGAATTCAAATTTTCAAACCGCAAGTCTCTATCGTTTTTAGTTTCAGAGATATTAAATAAAATACGTAGTATAAAAATTAAACATAGTCAAAATTCAGTACGCGTAAACCTCGAACGCAAAGAAAATGTCTATAATTAATGTATTGACCGGACGAAAATTCTGAAACATAGGTTACTTATAAAGTAAAGTGTGCTGAATTCAAATTTTCAAACCGCAAGTCTCTATCGTTTTTAGTTTCAGAGATATTAAATAAAATACGTAGTATAAAAATTAAACTTAGTCGAATTTCAGTACGCGTAAACCTCGAATGCAAAGAAAATGTATATAATTAATGTATGAACCGGACGAAAATTCTGAAACTTAGGTTACTTATAAAGTAAAGTGTGCTGAATTCAAATTTTCAAACCGCAAGTCTCTATCGTTTTTACTTTCAGAGATATTAAATAAAATACGCAGTATAAAAATTAAACATAGTCAAATTTCGGTACGCTTAAACCTCGAACGCAAAGAAAATGTCTATAATTAATGTATTGACCGGCTGAAAATTCTGAAACTTGGGTTACTTATAAAGTAAAGTCTGCTGAATTCAAATTTTCAAACCGGAAGTCGCTACCATGTTTACTTTCAGAGATATTTAAAAAAAAACACAAGATTACAATTTCAAAATATTTTTAGTTTCCGTATCCACCCCCTCAGGCCAACGAGCCAACCAAAACATTAAAAAGTTTAGTAAATATACGAAAAGAGAGTTTAAGATTTGTAAGAGCACCTCCCGATTACAATAAAATTGAGGGAGAAACCGATCGCGACCCTGAGACAGGAAAAAGTTCTCTCTTCAATATTGAATTCACTTTTGATTGTGACGTTCGATGCGCTATTACAATATATTATTTTTGCACTGAAGAATTAACAAATACGGGAGTGGTGTAAGTATGCTTCATTTTTTTTTATTTCTGAAGTTATTTGCTAAAATACAAAAAAAATGTTTCAAACAAAAATTATAAATCATCTTCTAAAACTAATTTTAAGGTACGTACCAAAAGACGCAAGTATGAATTCAGAAACTTACCATTACAAAAGGGGTGCGAATCAACAATTCTGTCAAATGTCACATAATTTCGACCCTAGTAAATATAATGAAGATGAATTATTGTTTAACGCTGAAAAAGAATTAATACCTATTGCTATACATTGTATTGCTGAAGAAGGCAATGATGGTAAGTTTACTACAATAATTCTACCCTAACCCTATTTAATAATTTGACGGCTGTCAAATTTTAAAATGTGTCAATTGTGCAAATTAATTGCAACAACATTAAAATTAGCAAATAATTAAAACTACCAAATACCAAACTGACAAATCTTAAACGCTGTTAATTTGACGGTTTGACAAGTGTCAATAGGAAAGCTGTCAAATATATAATTTGACAGTTGATTATTGTAATTTTTAGAAATACGACAATCGCATACAACAATCGCAATTATTGAAAAACATACGGATGGAACTTACGTTTTAAAAGCATTAAAACAAAAATTATTCGTCGATGGTTTGTGTTACTTATTACAAGAAATATATGGAATCGAAAATAAAAACCATGACACAAAAGTTAGTATTTATATTTTAGGTTTGTTAGGTTTATAATAGCACTATGCCCATACCCAATTTTAGGTTTCAGGCGACGAAGAAACCGAAGATAACGGATCAGAGTGTGTAATTTGTATGTGTGATGTCAGAGACACTTTAATATTGCCTTGTAGACATCTTTGTCTTTGCAATTCGTGCGCAGACAGTTTAAGGTATCAGGCGAACAACTGCCCGATTTGTAGGGCCCCATTTAGGGCTCTGCTGCAAATTAGAGCCCTACAAAAGACGTCAGTTGTGCAAATTCCGCCGACAAGTCCACCAGAAGTAAGTTTTTAGTAAATTTCATTTTCTAAATTTATTTGAAGAGTTAGAAAAAAATGTTTCAAATAAAAATTATTCAGAATTGAACATTCTATAAAACTTTTTTTCGTATTGTCCAAAAAAAAAATTTTCAGGCAAGTTGTGAAAACATTCCGCCCGGATATGAGGCTGTTTCTTTAATTGAAGCTCTAAACGGGCCCTGCTTGCCCCGTGGGGCCCCTAGCGCTGTTCTAGATCTAGTAGAGACCCCAGACACTGAAAATTCTGTGGCTGTAGCTGTGGCGGTACAAGCAGCTGAAGTTTTGAACCGAGGAGGAACTCAAAATGATAAAAAAGAAGAAAAACGGCCGAGTGGTTCTACTCCGGAGGTATTTGTTTTAATTTAGAATATTTTCAAAATAATTTTGATTTTTTACAGTTCAGAATGTCTGTTCTTCTGTCAAGAGATGAAGAAATAAAAGATACCCAAAAAAGCCCATTATTGGCGGACCAAAATGGGTACAGAAAAAAACCTAGAGATTCTGTGAGACATGTAAATGAAAAACAGGCATCTATTGATAAAGATGAGGTAAGTTTTTGTTCATTTCCGGCTTTATTTGCAAAAATATAAAAAAACTTTTCAAATATAACTTATAGCTTATTAAATTTCAAAATTGTTTTATTTGAACCATTTTGTTCTAACATGCGCCCTTTTGCCATTTCCAACCACAAAACGAAAACATTTTATTTTTGACTAATCACATTTTTGTTTATTGTTCATTTCCGGCCTTATTTGCAAAAATCCAAAAAAACTTTTCAAATATAGCTTATAGCTTATTAAATTTCAAAATTGTTTTATTTGACCCATTTTGTTCTAACATGCGCCCTTTTGCCATTTCCAACCACAAAACGAAAACATTTTATTTTTGACTAATCACATTTTTGTTTATTGTTCATTTCCGGCCTTATTTGTAAAAATACAAAAAAACTTTTCAAATATAACTTATAGCTTATTAAATTTCAAAATTGTTTTATTTGAACCATTTTGTTCTAACATGCGCCCTTTTGCCATTTACAACCACAAAACGAAAACATATTTTTGACTAATCACATTTTTGTTTATTGTTCATTTCCGGCCTTATTTGCAAAAATACAAAAAAACTTTTCAAATATAACTTATAGCTTATTAAATTTCAAAATTGTTTTATTTGAACCATTTTTTTCTAACATGCGCCATTTTGTAAAAATAGACGCAAGATGAAGACAGTGAAGCAGAAAAATTATCTCCCTTGCTTCATTCAAAAGATTTGACCCGGCAGGATACGAACTTGGCTCTTGAGATTGCAGGAGTGGTCGAACCAATTGATGATACTGATACTGAACATGATGAACCACCAAATGACACGCCAAATGGTATGTAAATGGTTCTTCTGCCGTGGTTATGGTGTAAATATTGCTTATTAAGTATTATTTAGAACTTAGAATTAAAAATATATTGTAATAAATGTATTAATATTAAATATATAATAATTTAGAATGTTTTGTATGCTTAGTAGTCTTAGATTCCTGAAATAAACAAATTTTAAACATTTTTTCTTAATTTATTACATAAAAATTGTATTGTTACAAAACCTTATCTTAAATTGTTTTCAAGTTTTACCAAAATTTATTTAAATTTAATTTCTGATTTTATTTGAAGACTTAGTAAAAAATGTTTCAAATAAAAATTGTTCAAAATTAAATATTCCATAATGTTTACTAAAAACTTTTTTTCATATTATGCCCTATTTTGCTAGAAAACGGCCCCAAAGTTATTTGAAAATTGTCAAAACTCAAATTTTATTTTCAGCAACTAAAAGTCTCTCTACAGAACAATTGAACAAAACACCTGACAATCGCGAGGAACAAGAAGCCGAAAGTGATTATTTTACGCCTGATGATCCCCCACCACAACCCAGCACAGACTCCGCCCCTTCGAAGCCAACAACCAATCAAAAACATTTACAACAATCCTTCCCTGGAACGCCTCTTTCTGTTGGAAGTTATGGGAGCTCTTCAACTGTTTCTAGCACTCGGTTGCTTTTGGGGGGGCAGGGGGAGAAAAGTGGGGGGGATGAGGATCATGGCGCGAAGATTTGAATGTAGGGAACTGGGAATTTAATTGACCAATGAGATTAAATGTATATACGCTCTCTATTGCATTTGTTATTTGGAAAAGGTTGTGGATCTGATTTTTTTTTGTTTTTATATTTTATACAACAATATTTTTTCTTCATTTACAGCACTATATAATAAAATAAATATATTATATTGATATTTTGTTTATTTGTGTTTGTGAAATTTGTTTCAGCCAGCTGACAATTCTGAAATTAATATAATCTTATTGAAAAAGGTCTGAAAAATTCAATTTTTCAATATTAAAGTCGCTATCTCAATTATTTTTCGAGATATTGTAGGTTAAATCGGAAATAGTCAAAAATTTTAGTAGTTTTGAAAATGTACTTCTAATATTTTTATGAGTCGACAGAAAAAATTGAAATACATGTTTCCGTATAGAAATAGGTCTGCAGAATTCAAATTTTCAAACCGCAAGTCGCTATCATGTTTACTTTCAGGGATTTTTAAAAAAATCACAAGATTACAATTCTAATTTTTTTTCTGAAATTTGTATCACCCGGCTGAATATTCTGAAACTTAGGTTGCTTATACAGTAAAGTGTGCTGAATTCAAATTTTCAAACCGCAAGTCGCTATCATGTTTACTTTCAGAGATTTTTAAAAAAATCACAAGATTACAATTCTAATTTCTTTTTCTGAAATTTGTATCACCCGGCTGAATATTCTGAAACTTAGGTTACTTATAAAGTAAAGTCCGCTGAATTCAAATTTTTAAACCGGAAGTCGCTATCATTTTTAGTTTCAGAGATCTTTAAAAAAATCACAAGATTACAATTCTAATTTTTTTTCTGAAATTTGTATCACCCGACTGAATATTCTGAAACTTAGGTTGCTTATAGAGTAAAGTCCGCTGAATTCCAATTTTCAAACCGCAAGTCGCTATCATGTTTACTTTCAGAGATTTTTTAAAAAATCACAAGATTACAATTCTAATTTTTTTTCTGAAATTTGTATCACCCGGCTGAATATTCTGAAACTTAGGTTGCTTATAGAGTAAAGTGTGCTGAATTCAAATTTTCAAACCGCAAGTCGCTACCATTTTTACTTTCAGAGATATTTAAAAAAATCATAAGATTACAATTCTAATTTTTTTCTGAAATTTGTATCACCCGGCTGAATATTCTGAAACTTAGGCTGCTTATAAAGTAAAGTGTGCTGAAGTCAAATTTTCAAACCGCAAGTCGCTATCATGTTTACTTTCAGAGATTTTTAAAAAAATCACAAGATTACAATTCTAATTTTTTTTCTGAAATTTGTATCACCCGGCTGAATATTCTGAAACTTAGGTTGCTTATAAAATAAAGTCTGCTGAATTCAAATTTTCAAACCGCAAGTCGCTATCTTGTTTACTTTCAGAGATTTTTAAAAAAATCACAAGATTACAATTCTAATTTTTTTTCTGAAATTTGTATCACCCGGCTGAATATTCTGAAACTTAGGTTGCTTATAAAGTAAAGTCCGCTGAATTCAAAATTTTAAACCGGAAGTCGCAATCATTTTTAGTTTCAGAGATATTTAAAAAAATCATAAGATGACAATTCTAATTTTTTTTCTGAAATTTGTATTACCCGGCTGAATATTCTGAAACTTAGCTTACTTATAAAGTAAAGTCCGCTGAATTCAAATTTTCAAACCGCAAGTCGCTATCATATTTAGTTTCAGAGATTTTTTAAAAAATCACAAGATTACAATTCTAATTTTTTTCCTGAAATTTGTATCACCCGGCTGAATATTCTGAAACTTAGGTTGCTTATAGAGTAAAGTGTGCTGAATTCAAATTTTCAAACCGGAAGTCGCTATCATTTTTAGTTTCAGAGATATTTAAAAAAATCACAATATTACAATTCTAATTTTTTTTCTGAAATTTGTATCACCCGGCTGAATATTCTGAAACTTAGGTTGCTTATAGAGTAAAGTGTGCTGAATTCAAATTTTCAAACCGCAAGTCGCTATCATGTTTACTTTCAGAGATTTTTTAAAAAATCATAAGATTACAATTCTAATTTTTTTTCTGAAATTTGTATCACCCGGCTGAATATTCTGAAACTTAGGTTACTTATAAAGTAAAGTCCGCTGAATTCAAATTTTTAAACCGGAAGTCGCTATCATTTTTAGTTTCAGAGATCTTTAAAAAAATCACAAGATGACAATTCTAATTTTTTTTCTGAAATTTGTATCACCCGGCTGAATATTCTGAAACTTAGGTTGCTTATAGAGTAAAGTGTGCTGAATTCATATTTTCAAACCGCAAGTCGGTATCATGTTTACTTTCAGAGATATTAAAAAAAATCACAAGATTACAATTCTAATTTTTTTTCTGAAATTTGTATCACCCGGCTGAATATTCTGAAACTTAGGTTACTTATAAAGTAAAGTCCGCTGAATTCAAATTTTTAAACCGGAAGTCGCTATCATTTTTAGTTTCAGAGATCTTTAAAAAAATCACAAGATGACAATTCTAATTTTTTTTCTGAAATTTGTATCACCCGGCTGAATATTCTGAAACTTAGGTTACTTATAAAGTAAAGTCCGCTGAATTCAAATTTTTAAACCGGAAGTCGCTATCATTTTTAGTTTCAGAGATCTTTAAAAAAATCACAAGATGACAATTCTAATTTTTTTTCTGAAATTTGTATCACCCGGCTGAATATTCTGAAACTTAGGTTACTTATAAAGTAAAGTCCGCTGAATTCAAATTTTTAAACCGGAAGTCGCTATCATTTTTAGTTTCAGAGATCTTTAAAAAAATCACAAGATGACAATTCTAATTTTTTTTCTGAAATTTGTATCACCCGGCTGAATATTCTGAAACTTAGCTTACTTATAAAGTAAAGTCCGCTGAATTCAAATTTTCAAACCGCAAGTCGCTATCATATTTAGTTTCAGAGATTTTTTAAAAAATCACAAGATTACAATTCTAATTTTTTTCCTGAAATTTGTATCACCCGGCTGAATATTCTGAAACTTAGGTTGCTTATAGAGTAAAGTGTGCTGAATTCAAATTTTCAAACCGGAAGTCGCTATCATTTTTAGTTTCAGAGATATTTAAAAAAATCACAATATTACAATTCTAATTTTTTTTCTGAAATTTGTATCACCCGGCTGAATATTCTGAAACTTAGGTTGCTTATAGAGTAAAGTGTGCTGAATTCAAATTTTCAAACCGCAAGTCGCTATCATGTTTACTTTCAGAGATTTTTTAAAAAATCATAAGATTACAATTCTAATTTTTTTTCTGAAATTTGTATCACCCGGCTGAATATTCTGAAACTTAGGTTACTTATAAAGTAAAGTCCGCTGAATTCAAATTTTTAAACCGGAAGTCGCTATCATTTTTAGTTTCAGAGATCTTTAAAAAAATCACAAGATGACAATTCTAATTTTTTTTCTGAAATTTGTATCACCCGGCTGAATATTCTGAAACTTAGGTTGCTTATAGAGTAAAGTGTGCTGAATTCATATTTTCAAACCGCAAGTCGGTATCATGTTTACTTTCAGAGATATTAAAAAAAATCACAAGATTACAATTCTAATTTTTTTTCTGAAATTTGTATCACCCGGCTGAATATTCTGAAACTTAGGTTACTTATAAAGTAAAGTCCGCTGAATTCAAATTTTTAAACCGGAAGTCGCTATCATTTTTAGTTTCAGAGATCTTTAAAAAAATCACAAGATGACAATTCTAATTTTTTTTCTGAAATTTGTATCACCCGGCTGAATATTCTGAAACTTAGGTTACTTATAAAGTAAAGTCCGCTGAATTCAAATTTTTAAACCGGAAGTCGCTATCATTTTTAGTTTCAGAGATCTTTAAAAAAATCACAAGATGACAATTCTAATTTTTTTTCTGAAATTTGTATCACCCGGCTGAATATTCTGAAACTTAGGTTACTTATAAAGTAAAGTCCGCTGAATTCAAATTTTTAAACCGGAAGTCGCTATCATTTTTAGTTTCAGAGATCTTTAAAAAAATCACAAGATGACAATTCTAATTTTTTTTCTGAAATTTGTATCACCCGGCTGAATATTCTGAAACTTAGCTTACTTATAAAGTAAAGTCCGCTGAATTCAAATTTTCAAACCGCAAGTCGCTATCATATTTAGTTTCAGAGATTTTTTAAAAAATCACAAGATTACAATTCTAATTTTTTTCCTGAAATTTGTATCACCCGGCTGAATATTCTGAAACTTAGGTTGCTTATAGAGTAAAGTGTGCTGAATTCAAATTTTCAAACCGGAAGTCGCTATCATTTTTAGTTTCAGAGATATTTAAAAAAATCACAATATTACAATTCTAATTTTTTTTCTGAAATTTGTATCACCCGGCTGAATATTCTGAAACTTAGGTTGCTTATAGAGTAAAGTGTGCTGAATTCAAATTTTCAAACCGCAAGTCGCTATCATGTTTACTTTCAGAGATTTTTTAAAAAATCATAAGATTACAATTCTAATTTTTTTTCTGAAATTTGTATCACCCGGCTGAATATTCTGAAACTTAGGTTACTTATAAAGTAAAGTCCGCTGAATTCAAATTTTTAAACCGGAAGTCGCTATCATTTTTAGTTTCAGAGATCTTTAAAAAAATCACAAGATGACAATTCTAATTTTTTTTCTGAAATTTGTATCACCCGGCTGAATATTCTGAAACTTAGGTTGCTTATAGAGTAAAGTGTGCTGAATTCATATTTTCAAACCGCAAGTCGGTATCATGTTTACTTTCAGAGATATTAAAAAAAATCACAAGATTACAATTCTAATTTTTTTTCTGAAATTTGTATCACCCGGCTGAATATTCTGAAACTTAGGTTACTTATAAAGTAAAGTCCGCTGAATTCAAATTTTTAAACCGGAAGTCGCTATCATTTTTAGTTTCAGAGATCTTTAAAAAAATCACAAGATGACAATTCTAATTTTTTTTCTGAAATTTGTATCACCCGGCTGAATATTCTGAAACTTAGGTTACTTATAAAGTAAAGTCCGCTGAATTCAAATTTTTAAACCGGAAGTCGCTATCATTTTTAGTTTCAGAGATCTTTAAAAAAATCACAAGATGACAATTCTAATTTTTTTTCTGAAATTTGTATCACCCGGCTGAATATTCTGAAACTTAGGTTACTTATAAAGTAAAGTCCGCTGAATTCAAATTTTTAAACCGGAAGTCGCTATCATTTTTAGTTTCAGAGATCTTTAAAAAAATCACAAGATGACAATTCTAATTTTTTTTCTGAAATTTGTATCACCCGGCTGAATATTCTGAAACTTAGGTTACTTATAAAGTAAAGTCCGCTGAATTCAAATTTTTAAACCGGAAGTCGCTATCATTTTTAGTTTCAGAGATCTTTAAAAAAATCACAAGATGACAATTCTAATTTTTTTTCTGAAATTTGTATCACCCGGCTGAATATTCTGAAACTTAGGTTGCTTATAGAGTAAAGTGTGCTGAATTCATATTTTCAAACCGCAAGTCGGTATCATGTTTACTTTCAGAGATATTAAAAAAAATCACAAGATTACAATTCTAATTTTTTTCCTGAAATTTGTATCACCCGGTTGAATATTCTGAAACTTAGGTTGCTTATAAAGTAAAGTCCGCTGAATTCAAATTTTTAAACCGCAAGTCGCTATCATGTTTACTTTCAGAGATTATTTAAAAATTAACAAGATTACAATTCTAATTTTTTTTCTGAAATTTGTATCACCCGGCTGAATATTCTGAAACTTAGCTTACTTATAAAGTAAAGTCCGCTGAATTCAATTTTTCAAACCGCAAGTCGCTATCATGTTTACTTTCAGAGATTTTTAAAAAAATCATAAGATTACAATTCTAATTTTTTTCCTGAAATTTGTATCACCCGGCTGAATATTCTGAAACTTAGGTTGCTTACAAAATAAAGTCTGATGAATTCAAATTTTCAAACCGCAAGTCGCTATCATGTTTACTTTCAGAGATATTAAAAAAAAACTTCGTTGAATTTTTAATATTAAAAACATGGTCTAATGTAAGGCGCGATCTATACTTTTATTAGTCTATAGAATAAATAATTTGTTCTGGCTTGCACAGTAGGCTTTGAAACAATTGAATGCCAGTCGATGCGTTGTTGTTAAACAATATGGATGTGTTATTTTGTTTTTATTGTAAATATTTAGGGTTAAAACAGTGCAAATAATGTTAAATAGACAGTTATTAATATATTTATGAGTGTTTGCCGTATGAAATGGACATTTGGGGGCCCCTGTAAGCCGAGTTCGTTACAAGAAAGGTAGGAATATTATATATTTATATTATATTTTAGCTATTTTCATACACTTACCTATAATTTTTGAATATATCCATTGAAATATCTGAAAAATCAAACAACAACAACAAAAAAATAATAAAAATGAACTTTACAAAATGTTTTATTTTAAATCAATGTACATTTTATTAAATTAGGAAGTCGCTATGTCTTCTTGGACCTTTCTCCAAGCAGCCAAAGGGCCGTGTTCGGGTCTGTATTGAACATTACAACCATCGTTAGCCAAACGGCCCGCCTCTTTCAAATTTTCGTACTCCTCTTTCTCAAAACGCGTAAATCCCCATTTTTTCGAAACGAAAATCTATAAACACAATATTTTTTAAATTCCAAGTCGAAATATTATCGTAGAAATATTAAAAGCTCGTTAAGCTCTAACCTTCTGCCTGCCCGGGAACTTGAATTTAGCACGCCTCAAAGCTTCGATGACTTGAGCCTTGAAACGTTCGCTCGAACGAACACTCATGATCGGTTGACCGATACGGACGCGGGCAACAGTGCCTTGGGGTTTGCCAAAAGCACCCCGCATTCCTGTTTGGAGCCTAGGAAGTGTAAATAGTGTCAAAAAGTGTCATAAAGTGTAAAAATGTGTTAATTGATAAAGGATGATATGTCAGATATGATTTATCGTCATTGAGATATAATAGAAGAATCAGAAACTCTAGTCTGAATTCTGGATCATCATGAAAAATTTAACTATGAGCAATGAATTTAATTTATGAGCAAAAATGTAACTATAAACAATGAATTTAACTTTGTAGCAAGAATTAAACTATAACTGAAATTAATTTTGTAGCAAGTATTTAACTATGAGCACAAAATATAAATATGAGTCATGAATTTAAGTTTGTAGCAAAAATTTAACTATGAGCAATGAATTTAATTTATGAGCAAAAATGTAACCATAAACAATGAATTTAACTTTGTAGCAATAATTTAGCTATAAACAATGAAATTAATTTTGCAGCAAGTAATTATGAGCACAAAATTTTAATATAAGCAATGAATTTTACCTTTGCAGCAAAAATTTAACTATGAGCAATGAATTTAATTTATGAGCAAAAATGTAACTATAAACAATGAATTTAACTTTGTAGCAATAATTTAACTATAAGCAATGAAATTAATTTTGCACCGAGTATTTAATTATGAGCACAAAATATAAATATAAGCAAGGATTTTAACTTTGCAGCAAAAATTTAATTATGAGCAATGAATTTAATTTATGAGCAAAAATGTAACCATAAACAATGAATTTAACTTTGTAGCAATAATTTAACTATAAGCAATGAAATTGATTTTGCAGCCAGTAATTATGAGCACAAAATATAAATATAAGCAAGGATTTTAACTTTGCAGCAAAAATTTAATTATGAGTTATGAATTTAACGTTGCAGCAAAAATTTAACTATGAGCAATGAATTTAATTTATGAGCAAAAATGTAACCATAAGCAATAAATTTAACTTTGCAGCAAAAAATTAACTATGAGCAATGAATTTTAACTTTGTAGCAAAAATCATAAGCATTTAACTAAAGCAACAAATCTAACTATAAGCAATAAATTCTTACCTGTCAGCCCCGGCGCAGGACAACATCTTATTGATTCTGATAACATGGAAGGGATGAAGCCTCATACGAATATGAAACTGGTCTTTACCACAATGCTTAACTAAATATTTGTTAGCACAAATACGACCAGCTTCTAGAGCTTCGGACGAAAGCTGTTCATATTCGTCAGAGACTAAATGAACGCATAGTGGGAAATCTTCCACACCAGCTTTTTTTTTGCCCAAATCGAAAATACGAATCTTAGGGTCGGGCACACCGCGACAGAAACGCGATTTTGGATATGGTTTATTTTTACAGTAACGATAACTGGAATTAAAATTAATATTTTAATTGTAAAAATTTAAATTTGACAAAATAATTAGTCTAAATTTATATATTTAATAAAATATGTAATTTATAATAAATTTGAAATAGTTTTTTGAAAAATTACCCAAAAAATATTTAAGGTTAAATGTATTTCGTCACATGTTGCAATTTTAAAAATTTAAACAAAATATATAATTTAAAAAATATAAAGTATATTTATTGCAAAATAACTAATAAATAACTATAAATCAAATTGAAAACATGCAAAATAACTCACCATCTTGCAGGTCGGCGACCCATTTTTCTGTAACACAAAATAATCCAAATTAGTTAAAAATAACACCAAAACTAATATTTTAAATGATTTTACATCAAAAATATTAATAACTTTTGCAAAAATATTTATTTATTTAACGGATGTTTAATGATAACTTAATAAAATGTAAAGACACGAACCTCGTGACACGAACACGACTAAACAAGAGAGTAATTCGCTTTGAAGTTAGTTGGATATGGGGTAAAGTTTTGCCAACTGTCCGGAAAATACCCTAGATTCATAGGCGTAGTTAAATGTCATTATATGTATTGAAATTGTTGCTAATTTGATTATAATTAGTGCAAATATGTTTTGATATGCGCAAAATGTTTATTTTTGATGTATATTTTGTGTTTTCGACTAGTTTTACTATAAAATTTTAATATTTGTTTGGACTCTTCACAGGGTTGGATGTAGGGGTTGTACATCCCAAAATTGTTATAGTGAATTTGAATTATTTAACACACATTTATGTTTTGTTTTAATTTAAACTCAATTGTTTTTTTATATATAGTCTACGGAAAAATAACTGTAAAATGAAATTTGCGCACTCACAATTTAAAAAGTACACTCGGCAGAACAAATTTTAAATAAAATATACTACAAATAACTCTTATCTATTCCGATTCAATAATTTTTTTATATATTTTGTAGTCTGGACTGTACTTTTTAAATTGTGAGCGCGTGAAGTTCATCTGTGCCAACTTCACGGTCAACGAAACAAGAAATAAAAAAAACCTCCCCCTACCCTTGGTAAGGGAAGGATGGGGGTCATGCTAAATATTGCACATCGATATTTTGTTAAATATTATGTTTTAAGGTCCCATTTTTACGATGATGTCTGTGTGTGTATGTGGATCCTCTTAATGTTCTAATTCAAACACTATCGTCCAGAAAATTATGAAACCGTATATTTCTACCTTATTGTACTATAGAAACAACCCATTATATTTTGGTGTAAATTAGATGACCGAAAATGGCACTTTACTTGAAGCTCAAAATACTTTTTCGTCGAAAAATACCTTTAAATGTTATTTTTTCGAGATTTATATTATTGTAAACATTAAATATTATTAGATTAATACTTTTTATATAATTTTATGAATAAATTTTTAAATTAAAGTGGTGCACGATTTTTAAATCATCTAAGAACGAAAATCTTTGTAAGAAATGGAAATAAATTATAGAAATAAGGCAATTTCATTAATTTTGCTTGAATTTAGGTGGCGAACGAGCATGCAAAAATATTAAACATATTCAAAATCATATAACTATTTTTCTCTAAATGCATTAATAATACATAGGTACGTATCAAATCTCATGAAGATAATGATTTGTGTGCGTTAGTTTCGTATATACTGAATAAATAAGTTTTTCATGAACTTCTTGGCGCCATTAAGAGTTATATGGAATTCATTTAAAAAACACGAAGATTTTAGCAAGAGTAAATAACTGGATGAGAAGTCTAATTAGATCTATTAACTTAAACACAGATTTTGAGCGTAATAAGCCGTACATTAGAGAATGGTCTAATGCGCTTATTGTTCGGGGCGCTCCTGAGCCCGGCCCTGACTTTTCTTATGAATAAAGGTCAAATTATATTGTTTTAAGATAAATATATGTTTTCTTATTATTTTGTTGTGTATTGTGCATAACTTACTTCAAGTTTTATATATATTTTACTGAAATATTACATATTTTTATGTAAAAATGTTGTTTTCGCAATTATTATTTAGAAATTCGCCTAAAATATATAAAATGCACAAATATTTTTGTAAGTATCATTAAAAAATTATAACAAAAATTAAAAATATAATAAATATTTTGGGTAAAAATATGATTTTTACGTTGAAATTCAAGTTAAAGTAATTATAAATGAATGTATTTAAAAAATGCGGATGTTTTTTTACTAATTAAGGACCGTAACCTTGTAATTTAATATGGTACGACCATGTCAGTTTTAGTTCCTTCACAAGCCTGTTTAAACTTGTCATTAATGACAGCTGTCAAAGAATCAGATTCAAAAATGTCAAGATTATTGCGACTGGCCCAAAAATTTAATTGCTTTTACATATCAGGTGGGTTAATCTGTAATATAGCATACATATATCTCAAAATCATTTCTTGCAAATGAAAATATATATGTTATTGATCTTTTTCCACACCTATGAAATAATAAATTTTATATTTTAGGCTTGAATTGCACCGAATATAAGCCTTTTATTGTCGAAGGATACCAGGTTGGTCTTATTAGGCCCGATATATTAAAAATGCTGGCTTTATACCCAGAAGTAGGTATGGAAATTATGTTTTGCGTCATTTTTAACAATAAATCTTTTAGATTTTTAACATAACTGCTGAATGTGTTGAGTTAAATCCAGCGTTTAGAGACTACGAAGAACGCAGCTTAAAATTAGATAAAATATTAAATGAATTAAGAAATACGAGTAGTTTAATTACTCTTAAAGGCTGGAGAGATGAGGTAAGCTATTATAAAAATACCTACACGTTTATTGGCGCATTTTCAAGTTCAAATTAAATTCGACCAATCAAAATTTTGGAAGTTATCTAACTAGTTATGTAATTTAATCTCGATTTTTGAATGGCAGTAGGCCTTGATATTGCCTGCCAGTGTTGCCACCAATTGGATAATTAATAAATATCAATTATTTTCGAAAAATTGAAATATAAATTGTTTTTAAATTATGGAATGTATTATAAATAGATTTTAACGAAAAATGTGATTGCCTAACAGTGTTACGATGTCCGAACTGGAGAATTTTCGAGTAAAAAATTGCTAAAAATGGACCGATCCGCAGCGTGTTTATTCGGCATTCGCAATTACAGTGTTGCCATAACAGGATACGTAAAACACCCTACTTTAGGATTATGTATTTGGTTACAACAAAGGTCGCCAACCAAACAAACATGGCCCAGTAAGTTTTTTATATAATAGGGTTAAAAAAAAATAGTAATATTTTTTTTTAAGACAAGTGGGACAATATGGTGGGTGGGGGCTTATCAGTCGGTATGGGCATCTTGGAAAGTGTTTATAAAGAAGCGATGGAAGAAGCATCCATACCGCAAGAATTATTAAAAAATTTAGTCAGTTCGGGTTGCGTATCTTTCTTCTTCGAATCTGAAAGAGGTTTATTTCCAAATACAGAATTCGTTTTTGACTTAGAGTTGCCCATAGATTTTATTCCTTCAAATTCTGATGGTGAAGTTCAAAAATTTGAACTTCTTCCGGCAGATAAATGCTATGAAAAGATATTTACCCCAGAATATAAAACTACTAGTGTACCAGTTGTTTTAGATTTCATGATTCGACATAGTTTAATCTCGCCAGAAAATGGTAGGTTGTAGGTACGTGCAAAAATGTTGAGCCAAATTTTAAATTTGACAAGTAGATATGAGGGCCCGTGTCAGAATGATAGCTAGTTATTATGTACATACAATTTAATGTTTAATCCTAATAAAAAATTTGGTATTTTGTGTTAGCCCCCAGTTGTAAACAAATTTGACGCGCCTATGGATTTAGGCTGCAGCCAATCATATTCATCAACGTCAGTCTCTTTCCCCCAATCGCGCACCAGATACTTGACAAATATAAACGACACTTGGCTCAACATTTTTGCACGCAATGTATATTAAAAAAATAAACATTAATATTTTGAATATTTTCAGAGCCCAATTTTCCCGAAATAGTTGAATTACTTCACGTACCCTTGCAAAATATTTACAAAAAGCATCGATTAGTAAAAGAAAATGGCGTTACCGAATAAGCAAAGTATAAATTAGACTTTATTATGTACTTAAACGTTAATCTTTTTGTTGATTGTAAAATAAATTTTATTTTTATATATTTTGATTATTTATTTTAATATTTATTGACATTTGACAGTATACGCACTATCTCTTGTTATTTCTTGTCTTCCTTAGTTCGTGAATACGTCAGCATGTCTCTGGAATCGAATACTTTTGAAAACCAAAAGTGTATTAATTGTAGAATAGATTTTTTATATAAATAACGACATATTTTTAAATTAGCAAGTTTTATTTATATACTGTAGTTTTTATGAATGTTTTTGTATTAATTAATAAATAAAGCTTAGTTACAACATATTATTTGTTATTTAACATTTTATTTGACAGATTAGTACATGTATGAACAGAAGAATTCCAAGGTAAGCATAGTGACAAATCAATGACGGTAGGAACAAGAGAACATCGCAATGGCAGGGTCTTCCGTTTCATAAGTAACCAAAATATCCCTAAATTTGTCTAACAATTGTAGTAGTTGACTCCTGCGCAAATTTTCCAAATACATTATTTCTTCAATATGATGGTCGCCCTTGAAATAACCCTTCCGACACAGTTTTGCCAACAAACTCAAATCTTCAGTGTTATTTGCTGCTGGAATCTACATACCAACTATCAATAACAAAATTCCCCAACATACAAATAAAACTTACTCTGAAAATAGCGGTACGTTCTTCGTCAGTAAAATCAAGTAACAATTCTTCTTGATATTCATTTTTATCGTCATCGACACTAACAAAACTAACCTGAAACATATTTAACAATATTAAAATCATTTTAATTGTGTAACACATACTTCGCTTTCTATATTATGTGTAGCCCCATCTGTATCTGTGCTGTGTGATTGTGGATCTGGTGTGGTTTCATTTGAGGCTGTAGAGGCGCCACTTTCGCTCTCTGGCATAGACGTCGCTAGGGTTTGATTCGTACCAGTTTTGCCAGATGGCGTTGGTAGTTTCGTTTGACTATGGTTGCTAAAAATTGACAATACAATGTTTTATACTGAATATCTTGGAAAATAAAAGAGATAGATAGTTGGACGTTTCAAATTTGGAATCTGCATGCTTTTGTTTATATTTATATGTATTTTCAGTAATTTTGAATAGCTGGAAAAAAATTGAGGCATGTTTGTTCAGAAGGTTACAAAAAAAATCGTTTTTATCAATTTTAATGGCTTGGATCTCAGGAAATAAATAAGATACAGGCTTGAATTTTTCAAATTTAGAATCTGTATACTTTTATTAATATGTAGACAAAAACCATATAAAAGGACAAACCATTTTAGATAATCATAGAATGCAAATTATATATATGAGACTAAGTTACTCTCGGAGAAAGACGATTTTATTAGAGTTTAACAAAATTATGTTATTTAGAAATCAATAAATATGCCTCTGTGTTCAGCGTTGTATGATTGTTTATACGCATTCCCACATTGGAAACATGCATAAGCTATACAAAGTGCTAACGCCGCTGGCCCTTCTGGGCCTGTTATTTATTATTACTAATATTTATGTTGAAGAATTTAAACACAAATAGTAGGTACTTTACTTCATACATATTTTGCGTGACGTCACTCAAGGTCAGCCTAGAACTACATACAATGCCACAGTAACTTACCTTTCAAATGCAGGGCCGCTGTCCGTCGGCATAAATTGTACGTATGTATGAAGCTGCATCAATAAATGATGTTGTAACATCCAAACCATAATTTGGACTAATTGTGACTGTTGTGATGGGTTATGTAAAGGATTACATTTTTGCCCTAAAGATGTCGGCAGGCTAAAATCAGCTATTACCCTTATTAAATTTTTTTCTGGGAATGCTTCGTTGAATTTTTCAATCAAAGGGCTTTTTAAGTGGATGGGGGCGTCAGGTGCTATGACATATTTATTACTGGCGCATAGAGGATATATTACTGTGGCTTTGGCCCAATAAACTAAATGCCCTGTTAACTCAAAAACCTAAAATTGATAAATAATAGTTTATGCAGTGTTTAAGGATTTATAGTACACATTTTAAGGGCGTAAAGTGCTAGCCAAAATAACAAAAGCTTAATCAACATTGACAATTGCAAACGAAATGTTTTTACTTCTCGCTTCTTGTATACACAAATAATTGAAATTTTATCTGTTCTTATACCCACCCAAACTGCCCACGAAAAATGCCCACCCAAACTGCCCACGCAACATGCCCCAAATTACACACGCAACCTGCCCACCCAAACTGCTCACGCAACATGCCCCAAATTACACACGCAACCTGCCCACCCAAACTGCTCACGCAACATGCCCCAAATTACACACGCAACCTGCCCACCCAAACTGTCCACGCAACATGCCCCAAATTACCCACGCAACCTGCCCACCCAAACTGCCCACGCAACAAGCCCACCCAAAATGCCCACGCAACATGCACACCCAAATTACCCACGCAACCTGCCCACCCAAACTGCCCACCCAAACTGCCACGCAGCAGGCCCACCCAAACAGCCCACGCAACATGCCCCAAATTACCCACGCAACCTGCCCACCCAAACTGCCCACGCAACAGGCCCACCCAAAATGCCCACGCAACATGCACACCCAAATTACCCACGCAACCTGCCCACCCAAACTGCCCACCCAAACTGCCACGCAGCAGGCCCACCCAAACAGCCCACGCAACATGCCCCAAATTACCCACGCAACCTGCCCACCCAAACTGCCCACGCAACAGGCCCACCCAAACAGCCCACGCAACATGCCCCAAATTACCCACGCAACCTGCCCACCCAAACTGCCCACGCAACAGGCCCACCCAAACAGCCCACGCAACATGCCCCAAATTACCCACGCAACCTGCCCACCCAAACTGCCCACGCAACATGCCCACCCAAACTGCCCACGCAACATGCACACCCAAATTACCCACGCAACCTGCCCACCCAAACTGCCCACACAACAGGCCCACCCAAACTGCCCACGCAACATGCACACCCAAATTACCCACGCAACCTGCCCACCCAAACTGCCCACGCAACAGGCCCACCCAAACAGCCCACGCAACATGCCCCAAATTACCCACGCAACCTGCCCACCCAAACTGCCCACGCAACCTGCCCACGCAACATGCCCACCCAAACTGCCCACCCAACATGCCCACCCAAACTGCCCACGCAACATGCCCACCCAAACTGCCCACGCAACATGCACACCCAAATTACCCACGCAACCTGCCCACCCAAACTGCCCACACAACAGGCCCACCCAAACTGCCCACGCAACATGCACACCCAAATTACCCACGCAACCTGCCCACCCAAATTACCCACGCAACCTGCCCACGCAACATGCCCACCCAAACTGCCCACCCAACATGCCCACCCAAACTGCCCACGCAACATGCACACCCAAATTACCCACGCAACCTGCCCACCCAACATGCCCACCCAAACTGCCCACGCAACCTGCCTACCCAAATTGCCCACGCAACCTGATAAAATGATTAAGCTTTTTTACACATTTTGGTCAGTACGATATTCCTTTAAAATTTATACTTATTTACGTGAGATAATGTCAAATCCGCATCTGCAGCTAAAGTTTGTAAACTTTTTAAGGGGCTATACATCTTTAAAAGTCTAGTTAACGCCGCAGATCCATCTAATGGCATAATATCTGTTAGCTGATTGGTTGGGTATAATAATAATAAGCCATGATATGGTCTTAAGGCCTTTAGGCATCTAAAATGTACATAGATTCATTTGAAACGGTCAAATAAACAAAAAAAATATACTTGTTGATATCCTCTGGTTCAACAATTTTGCCACGTAAGTGCCACTGGTGTACTTTCTGTGGCAAACAAAATGTTAGAGGGATCCATCTGTTGACACGAATGTTAACTAGACCTATAATGTTACGTCAACAAATGAAATAACTACATTTTTTTTATTAAACAAACCTGTAGTATATAATTGGTCATACACATCTTTTAAATTTCGCGCCAGAAGACATTTTGACAGTATTACATGAAAGGCGGTTTCCGGGCAACCGTCGTCATGTAATGACGTCATTAGCTGCGTTTGTTCAGAAACATAACCACATCTTTGCTCCTCGTGACGTAGTGTTATGCCTAATCGTTTGCTAAGATCGTAGTAACATTTGACTAAAAGATATTTATCTAATACTAGTACTTTAAATGTATATACAGTATGAGTCTAGGAAGACTCCCCCCCACTTTTATATGAACCATTTTTTTTATTACTTATAATACTAAAGGGGGACGCCTTCCTAGACTGTATATATGCAAAATGGTAAACTTCGCAGCCTAATATAGGAACCTGTAACATCGGGTTTTCCTAATTTCCTGCTTCCCTAATTATTTTAGGTAAAAAAGCTTCAAATAAAAGTTGTAGGGCATAAAATTTTGCATCTGAATCAATAAACAAAATTAATTTTGTGGGCCTTATAACGGCAGACATTAGGTATGAAAATGAACAAATATAAATTTGTCGGCTTCGACTGAAGCACTTTATTATTAAACTAACTCATTAGCGTTATATATATATATATATATATATATATATATATATATATATATATATATATATATATATACTTATAAAAAGTGCTCATTTAATGCAATAGAATATCTCTAGCACTAGATATTTAGAAAAGAAGATATGGCATCGTCAAAAATCAGATAGCCATGGAAATAAAAACAAATAAAACAAATTCATTCAGTTCAGTGTTATTGATGTTAATTGTTGCAATCATTCTAAGTAAAACGATAATAATTCGTGTAATTGAGAGATTTAATAAAAAAGTGTTTTAAAACCATGCAAAAAATAAAAATTACTTACCGACAGCATGGTTAGCCAACGCTTGCAAAGCAAAAACAATATTTATTAATAACAAACACGGGTCATCTTGAGAATTACTTTTAAAAGGTAAAAGTGTCGGATGTCCAACAAAGCGAACATCATTAACTTTAAGTTCGAATTTCCTGTTACATAAATCCGGTTTTACGGCAAATAAAGTCGATAGAACTTCATCCTTAAACCCAGTCAAAAAACCCTTATAAATATTTGATATAGGCGGAGGGGGGCTTTGAAGTAAATCTTCGTTATCCGTTAGGGCATATGGATTTTTTTTTCTGGTACTACTTGGTTCTATATTTTCGTGTGACGGAAATGGATAGCGAAATAAAAGGCGGTCGCCTTTAGAGTCGCTTTTAACTAAAATTATGCTTAATGGGTTAACCTCCATTTTTAATTTTAGGTTAGTTTTGACATTATTTTTGTTAATATGGTTGTTTTTATTTATTTTTAAGATTATGGAACATATATTTGTTTAAAATTTATTGAAATATATTTTTTATTTAACGATATACTGCATAGAATGATATATTTTTGTTTATAAACTGAAACGTTTCGAATGTAGGTTATAAATGTTATAAATTATAATATTTGTATTGCCATATATTTATTGTTTTTGTTTATATGCATATTATATATAATATTACAACATATGCTACATAAAAGTTATATATTTAATAATATATATTTGTGTATTTTTATAAATAAAAAATAGGGTTTTTTAGTTTTTGACTATGGTAATACTGCTACAATCCTTTTATTAGTTATATACAATTTTTAAAGATGGCTGATCAAGGCCTTCTTTAAATCTATAGGAGATATAATAAAAAGAATTAATGTGTCAGATTGAGAATTTATTTATCTTTATTATTTGTAATTACATAAATTTTCAAACACACACACACACATACACACGCCTTATTCCTTGTTGGCAACCCTGCCCCCCAAAAAAATCCCCAAATATAAACAACACGTTTCTGACAATATAATGACAATTTAAGGTTATTCAAAAAAATGAAATAAATCTCCCGAAAAATGGCAAAATTCATAGCTCAAATTATTGTTCTGGGAACCCAGGTTCTTGGACGGGCTTTGGCAAAAGCTGTACGACAGGAAATAAGAGCTAGCCAAGAAGCCGCAGCCAGAATGGGGCAAACTTCAACAGCCAAGCAAACGGCAGACAACGCAAAATTAGGATTAACGCTAGAAGAAGCAAAACAGATATTAAATGTAGATAAATTAGACATGGATGAAGTGAATAAGAAGTATGAATCACTTTTTAATGCGAATGATAAGGACAAGGGGTCGGGGAGTTTTTATTTGCAATCGAAAATTGTTAGAGCAAAAGAACGAATTGATCATGAATTGAGAGAATCTAAAGAAGAAGCTATGAAACAATAGTGTTGTAAAATAATTTAGTTGTAATATATTGTTGTAATAGCTAAATAAATATATTGTTTTCAACAAATTTTTGTATTTTTTTTCCGACATAATATTTTGTAACAGTTTTGAACAAAATAATTGTTAAATATTTATAAATTAAACATATAATTATATATATTATATATAACAATCGAGTCGATTTAGGGATATTTGTATGTGTAATGTTGCAGTTGGTAACATTTCATGAACATAGCTTCATGTAATCAATAAGTTCAACATATATATTTGATGGAAAATAAATAAAACATGTATTATTTAATAATTTTTTTAATAAATTAATAAACAAAAATCATTCCATCCTTATCTTGCGCATCAATTTTGTCCTCATTTATTTCGGGTTCTTTATTGATTAGGTATTGTCTATAATATAATAAACCTATATTAACTAGGTGCAGCACAAACGGAACAAGAATCAACCTAAAAATATAATATTATATATTATACCGGATGAATATTTGAAAATCGAACATAGAACTTAAAAAATTATAATCTCTAACCTAATTATTTTACGTTAAAAATCTTCAAAAAATAAGATTTCCCTATCCTCCCCATGAGGTTTGAAATTTTCTCTTCTTGTTATTCAAATGTTTATGCAAAAATAAATTTGAAAAACATGTTTTTTGTTTCTCTTATACCCAATCTTTAAGTCTGTAAATTGATTTTCTCAAAAGTCTTAAAATTTTTGAAATATTTGCAACTAAAATATTTTTTTGTCGTTATCTCTTATGTCTGTTTACCATTACCAATCCTTTATAAGCTGTAAGCTTTCTAACATTAATATCCTTGGCGTAACCTACTCCGTAGGTAGAGCATGGAGCAAACTATCTCTTTTGAGGTTCTGAAGAGATCTATGGATCTTTAAGGGATTCATAAACCTTAAGAGATTTATGATCTCTGAAAGATCCATATCTCTAAGGGCTCATGATCTCTGAGGGACTCATGGTCTCTGAGAGATTTTAGATCTTTTAAGGGATATAATGGATCTCTGAACGATTTATAATCTTTGAGATTTCATGATCTTTTAACAGATACATGAATCTCTGAGGGATTATAGATCTCTTGGGATCAAGATCTTTTATGGGATATATGATCTCCGAGGGATTTATGAATCTCTAAAGGATCTATGATCTTCTGAAGGATCTATGATCTAGGAGAGAATCTTTAAAAAATAATTTTGCATGCTTTGTAACGACAGAAATTAATTTTCTATGTTCGATTTTCAAGTATTTACCAAATACTTGTTAGATTTTAGGTACGTACCAATAACTAAAACCTAAACCAATATTTAAATTACTGTAATACCCATTTACAGTTTCTATAAGGCCTATATTATAAGACAATATAAATCCGTATAGACTACCCCATAAAATTAAAGTCAATAATAATGATACACTTGATACTGTATTGTAAATATATAGGCCCCATATATTGAACCAAGGACTTATGGGGTTGCTGGCTGTATTTATAACACTTATGGTACAAGTAACTGCTCCCATGAATATAGCGAAAGTTAGAAAAATAACTGTGATTAACCATAAACCAGAATTTATAAAAGTTTTGTCACATTTTATATCTATAAAAAATGTTTTAGTTATTTTTTTATTATTATTATATGTTTAATACTTACTAGTATCATCATCTGATGATATCGTTGATGTATCATCATTTTTTTCATAAGAATTAAATAATTTTATATTATTTTTACAACTTTCATCATTAAGAATATTTTTTATTTCTTGTATCCGGCCACTTCCGTCAAGTTTGGTACTAAATGCACATATATTTTCTTCAAATATACAAGCAACTAACAAAAAAATAAATATAGTTATAGGTCGGTACAGCCCATATTGTACTTACAAGTAATGTCACTTGTTTTGATCACCACAGAATTTTGAATAAAAGTACCACTAAACAGCCCATAATTTACTTCAGCATTGTCTAACACTGCTCTGTTAGATTTTAGATCTCCCAATACCCAGTTTTGGGTAGATAGACAAACAATGGCAACAACTGTCGCTAAACAAGAAATAATAAATGTTGCTATTATAAATTCACGTTTAGTTTTTGCCATTTTGACTAGTAACTATAGTAAAACAGTATATCGGAATTTTATCATATTATGACAAATATTTTTATCATTAATGATATACTGATAATAAATAGATAATTTTGATAAAGTATCATTTCATGCAGTGCCTAATAGATAAAATAATCTGATGAGACCAACACAATACCTCCCGCCATTTCTAGTAAAGCGCGATTTTCCAAATATTAACTTTGTATATTATTTTATAAGTATGTATATAAATTTATGCAAATCACACGAACATAGTCGAAGTTTTCCGATGTTATTCGACCACACACACACCTGTTTATAACGGTGTCAGAATCCACAGCATTCTTGGATGAATATACCTGATATACTTACCTGAGTTTTTCTGGAATTCTTTTAAAGTGTTTCAAAGTTTTAAAAACTTGTTTAAAGTTAGTTTAAAGTTTGTGCCAAATATATTGTGTAGTGTTTAAAAAAAGTTTTTTAAGTTGTAAAAAAGTTATCAATTACATAAAAAAAATTGTGACGAAAATAATAAATTATTTAACATCATGGCTAAGCATAAAAAATTATTAAATTCTATGCCTATTATAATATTTGAACAGTGAAATTTTACTAAGAATAGAAAGTTGTCAATTGTTTTATTCTAAACTTTTACTCACGATAAGATGAATCTATTCAAGAAGGCCATGATCTTTATAACATTTTTCGCATCGTGTCTGTCTATTGCCTTATTGGTCGCCAGTTTAGGCACAAAACAATGGATAAACGCTAGGGCTAGACGAACGTCTAATCCTTTGGAATCTGATGGGCGGATTCAATTTGGCCTTTTCGAAGGAAAAAAGGAATTAAATGTTGCTTATGGTTGGCGAACTTATGATATTCATAGTAAGTATTTAAAATCATTTCCTGTTTCCCTAATTATTTAGATAAAAATGCTTCAAATAAAAATTGAAGAGCATAAAATTCTACGTATAAATACACAAACCTTGACTGTCAATTATTTCAAGGCAGTCAATTGTTTTAAAGTTCAATTGTTTAACATGTTTAACAAAACAACAACGGAACAAATCAATTTTTTATGAGTTTCTTTATTTAAAAAAAAAGTTTTAATAATTATTCTTTAAGATTAAGAACATTAAATAATAAATAATATTTTTTCTAGTTATTGAAGTTCTCAAAAACGAAGAAAATTTTATGGTTTATAATATCTGGTTAGGGACAATTATCACAGTGTGCCTTGGATTATTATTTGCGATATTAGCAGCTATTTTTTCAGTGATAAACACTGCTACAAACCCTATAGGAACTATAACGGGTGTCCCTGGGTTGTATATATGGAACACTCTTGCGTGTAAGTATTTGAAAGTTGGTTGATATACTTCCCAGTTACAAAATTTGCTGAAATATATATTACAAAATTTATTTTATTTAGTAATTATTATTTTATTTTAATTTATAAATAAAAATATTGTAGTTTTCAAAATTGACATGCTGTCAATTGCGAATATCTCATATACTAAATGAGATAATTGAAATTTGTTTTTAAATTTGAATTCAGCATACTTTGTTTAGTATATGTACCATTTTTTAACTTTCCAAAAAAATTGGTACAAATTTTGCAGAAGATTATACACAAAATGGAAATTTTGACACGCTGTCAATTGCGAATATCTCATAAACTAAAAGAGATAATTAAAATCAGTTTTCAAATTTGAATTCGGCATACTTTATTTACCATATATACCAATTTTCAACTTTCCAAAAAAATTGGTACAAATTTTATGATAGATTATACATAAAACAAGAATTTTGGAGTTATAATTTTTTTTTATCATGTTCATTTTTTGTATTTTAATTTGTAATTTTTGAACGGTTAAAGATATAGATATGCGGTTTGAAAATTTGAAATCTACATAAAATTTTCTATAAAATATTGTTTATTTAAATTATTTTCATTGGCTGACCCTAAAGTTATACATACTTAAAAACTTTTTTTTAAATATTTTTAATGTTTTTAGTGTTATTTGACTGTTCAGCCATTGCCCTATGGGTAACACAATATTTTTTGAAGCTACAATTTAACGTTATGATGCAAGAAGATGTCAAAAATATGTGGACCTCAGAAAAGATGGCTGAATTAGGCATGTCATTTTGGTAAGTGTCAAAGAACCGCTGTCTGTCTGTGACGTTATAACAACTTGCGGTTTTAACAAATATAATTTCTTTATAGGTTTGTAGTAGGCGCTGCAGTAGTTTCTTTTGTTAATATAATTGTTATTTATATTGGAACAAGTGAAAATCGCGAACCCGATCCAGTGCTACCAATAATGGAGGAAAAAACAAATGGAGCTATAATGCTTTATTAATTGAATTAAAATACAATTAATAATTTTAAACAAAGTTGACACTGTCAACATAACCGTTACAAAAATAGAGTATAATATTTATTGTGCCTTTTATGTATATAAATTTTTATTATTTTTGTAGTTATTTTTAATGTATATTTGTATATTTTTGCTTTACTGATCTTGCCTAGATATGTAGTTCCTTTTTTATATATTTTTATAAATAATAAAATAAATATCATAAACAAAAAATTTATCATTCATTTTTTATATTTTTTTTTACGTAATTTTTGTGTAATATACGCCGAAATTGATAAAAAAATTAAAGTGCAAAATTAATTATTGAAAAGTATGTTGTTACCCTATATTTGAGATGTAGATTACGAGAAAAATAAGTAAAAAATTCTTTGATCAACAGTTTAGCTATAAATTGTTTTTACATTTTTTTTCCAAAATTTTAAAGTGCAAAATTAATTATTGAAAAGTATGTTGTTACCCTATATTTGAGATGCAGATTACGAGAAAAATAAGTAAAAAATTCTTTGATCAACAGTTTAGCTATAAATTGATTTTACAATTTTTTTCCAAAATTTTAAAGTGCAAAATTAATTATTGAAAAGTATGTTGTTACTCTATATTTGAGATGTAGATTACGAGAAAAATAAGTAAAAAATTCTTTGATCAACAGTTTAGCTATAAATTGATTTTAGAATTTTTTATATAAATTGGTGTGCTTATGAAAACATATCAGGGGATTCTAAATTTTTAAACCGTATATCGATATCTCGATTAGTTTTCGAGATATCATTAACTGAACATCATATTATGATGTAAAATTACCATTTTTATAATTTTTTTACACCATTTTTGTTTGAGTGATACAAATTTTATATAAATTGGTATATATATAAAAGAATATTTGAGGATTCTAAATTTTATTAGTTTTAGATACCTGTTCCCCTGAAATATTTAACGAAATGATATTTTTTGTATTGCTTATTAATCCAGCAATGATTTTACGTATGTTTCATTTTGTCCGTAACCTTTTTAGGATAACTCTGGGCCAATAATAGCCAGCCGTCACGATAGAATATTTCAACGTTTTATTAGTTTTAGATACCTGTTCCCCTGAAATATTTAACGAAATGATATTTTTTGTATTGCTTATTAATCCAGCAATGATTTTACGTATGTTTCATTTTGTCCGTAACCTTTTTAGGATAACTCTGGGCCAATAATAGCCAGCCGTCACGACAGAATATTTCAACGTTTTATTAGTTTTAGATACCTGTTCCCCTGAAATATTTAACGAAATGATATTTTTTGTATTGCTTATTAATCCAGCAATGATTTTACATAGGTTTCATTTTGTCCGTAACCTTTTTAGGATAACTTTGGGCCAATAATAGCCAGCCGTCACGATAGAAAATTTCAATGTTTTATTAGTTTTAGATACCTGTTCCCCTGAAATATTTAACGAAATGATATTTTTTGTATTGCTTATTAATCCAGCAATGATTTTACATAGGTTTCATTTTGTCCGTAAACTTTTTAGGATAACTCTGGGCCAATAATAGCCAGCCGTCACGATAGAATATTTCAACGTTTTATTAGTTTTAGATACCTGTTCCCATGAAATATTTAACGAAATGATATTTTTTGTATTGCTTATTAATCCAGCAATGATATTACATAGGTTTCATTTTGTCCGTAATCTTTTTAGGATAACTCTGGGCCAATAATAGCCAGCCGTCACGATAGAATATTTCAACGTTTTATTAGTTTTAGATACCTGTTCCCCTGAAATATTTAACGAAATGATATTTTTTGTATTGCTTATTAATCCAGCAATGATTTTACATAGGTTTCATTTTGTCCGTAACCTTTTTAGGATAACTCTGGGCCAATAATAGCCAGCCGTCACGATAGAATATTTCAACGTTTTATTAGTTTTAGATACCTGTTCCCCTGAAATATTTAACGAAATGATATTTTTTGTATTGCTTATTAATCCAGCAATGATTTTACATAGGTTTCATTTTGTCCGTAATCTTTTTAGGATAACTCTGGGCCAATAATAGCCAGCCGTCACGATAGAATATTTCAACGTTTTATTAGTTTTAGATACCTGTTCCCCTGAAATATTTAACGAAATGATATTTTTTGTATTGCTTATTAATCCAGCAATGATTTTACATAGGTTTCATTTTGTCCGTAACCTTTTTAGGATAACTCTGGGCCAATAATAGCCAGCCGTCACGATAGAATATTTCAACGTTTTATTAGTTTTAGATACCTGTTCCCCTGAAATATTTAACGAAATGATATTTTTTGTATTGCTTATTAATCCAGCAATGATTTTACATAGGTTTCATTTTGTCCGTAACCTTTTTAGGATAACTCTGGGCCAATAATAGCCAGCCGTCACGATAGAATATTTCAACGTTTTATTAGTTTTAGATACCTGTTCCCCTGAAATATTTAACGAAATGATATTTTTTGTATTGCTTATTAATCCAGCAATGATTTTACATAGGTTTCATTTTGTCCGTAACCTTTTTAGGATAACTCTGGGCCAATAATAGCCAGCCGTCACGATAGAATATTTCAACGTTTTATTAGTTTTAGATACCTGTTCCCCTGAAATATTTAACGAAATGATATTTTTTGTATTGCTTATTAATCCAGCAATGATTTTACATAGGTTTCATTTTGTCCGTAACCTTTTTAGGATAACTCTGGGCCAATAATAGCCAGCCGTCACGATAGAATATTTCAACGTTTTATTAGTTTTAGATACCTGTTCCCCTGAAATATTTAACGAAATGATATTTTTTGTATTGCTTATTAATCCAGCAATGATTTTACATAGGTTTCATTTTGTCCGTAACCTTTTTAGGATAACTCTGGGCCAATAATAGCCAGCCGTCACGATAGAAAATTTCAACGTTTTATTAGTTTTAGATACCTGTTCCCCTGAAATATTTAACGAAATGATATTTTTTGTATTGCTTATTAATCCAGCAATGATTTTACATAGGTTTCATTTTGTCCGTAACCTTTTTAGGATAACTCTGGGCCAATAATAGCCAGCCGTCACGATAGAAAATTTCAACGTTTTATTAGTTTTAGATACCTGTTCCCCTGAAATATTTAACGAAATGATATTTTTTGTATTGCTTATTAATCCAGCAATGATTTTACATAGGTTTCATTTTGTCCGTAACCTTTTTAGGATAACTCTGGGCCAACCGCATATCGATATCTCGATTAGTTTTCCAGATATCTTCCAAAAACTTGTAAGATTTTTGTAGGTTAGCTGATACAAATGTCATATTTTGTACTAATTTGGTACCAGATTTGACAGTTACCTAAAATTTGGTTTTTATCATGTGTATGTTATAAGTATTTAATGTATATTAAAAAACATTTATTTATTAAAATATAAATTATTAAATTTAGAAAACTAGAACAACTTTTAGGGATTTATGTTTTTTGTTATCTAAGATCAATAAATCCAGTAATTTTTGTGTTAAATATATGGTAACCCTGCTTCCCAAGGACAATAGTAACCGGTTGTTTTATCGTTTTATTGTGTCTCAGTTTTAATATAACTGTCAGTACGGGAGGATCGCAAATCTCATTAAAATGTCTAATTGTCGCGTTATTATATATGGTGGACGTGGTGCGTTAGGAGCGAAATGTGTTTCATATTTCAAATCTCAAAATTGGGTATGTTTTTTTGTTAAAAAATGAAAGAAAATATTCAGAATTTATTTTAGTGGGTCGGGTCCATAGACATGAACGAAAATAATGAAGCTGATGTCAATATATTGGTCACGAAAGATGAAACTTTAGAACAACAGGTAATAAGTTAAGAAATTTATTAGTTCAATGTCAAATTGTACCGTTGTAGTACTTTTACTTTCAAAAATCAAGGTTTTTTTTAATAATGTTGCAATATACTTACGAAATAATAAAAAAGTTTACGCTTCATTGAAAATAAGATTTTTACCCAAAAAAATACTTGTTATCTAATGGTATATAACTCGAAAACCACTCTTCCAATAAAGTTGACACATATACACATTTTTTAGTTAATTTTATGTACTTTTCAATTTTTCAATGCCCAATTTGATATCTTTAACCGTTTCTGTATGGCACACAAAAATTAAAACATGATTCAATGCAGAACCTCTCATCGGGAAAAATATAATCTTACATATTCTTATAGAGAATTTCATGTAGATTCCAAATTTTGAAAGATCAAGTTGCTATCTTCAACCGTTCTAAAGTTATAGATAAAAATATGAAACAAGAAATTATGTCCAAAATCACAAAAATTTTCAACAAAATATTTTGAAGTGTATATATCTTGTGAACCACTCATCGGATAAAATTGACTCTCTTAAATAATTTTAAGATAATTTTATCTAATTTTCATATTTTTAACGTACAAGTTCTTATCTACATCCGTTTCCGTGTAGCACACAAAAACATGCATAAATAACAAAAAATACATGAATTTTGTATTTAATATTTGAACCACTCTACAGTAAAAATTAAAACACATATGATCTGATAGAGAATTTCATGTAGATTCTAAATTTTAAACGTAAAAGCTGCTATCTTTAACGGTGTAGGAGTGGTGCATCAAAATATGTAATGAAATAATTGTTTTAGGAAAGTAAAGTTTTGACTACGATTTCTGACCAATTGAATGGTCAAAAATTGGATGCTGTAATTTGTGTTGCTGGGGGATGGGCGGGGGGTAATGCCAAAAAAGGTAGGACATATATGTCACACCCAAAAAAGGGTATATTGTTAGCTAATCTTATATTATTCTTAAAATTTTGCGGTTACTAAAAGGAAATTCCAAATACGTCATATAATTAATTAATTTTTTATGTAGATCTGATAAAAAATTCTGACTTAATGTGGCGGCAAAGTGTTTGGAGTTCTTTAATTTCATCATCTTTAGCGGCAAATCATTTAAAAGATGGCGGGTTACTGACTTTAACTGGCGCCAAAGCCGCCTTAGATCCCACTCCTGGTATGATAGGTTATGGTATGGCAAAAGCTGCAGTCCACCATTTAACTAAAAGCTTAAGCCAAAAAGATGGCGGTTTGCCAAATGACTCTACTGTAGTAGCCATTTTGCCAGTAACTTTGGACACCCCTATGAACAGAAAATGGATGCCTAAGGCTGACTTTTCAACTTGGACACCCTTGGAATTTGTAGCTGAGTAAGTTTTGACACTTTGACACTGTCAAATGCTGTCAAAATTTAAAAAAATGGTAAATGTGGTATTTTTTCAGATTGTTCCATAATTGGTCTTCTGGTAAAAATCGTCCGAAATCTGGTGAGTTGGTGCAACTTATAACCACAAATATTCAAACGGAGGTTGTGGCAGTGGTTTAACCATTTTGCCATAACCGTTTAACCATAAAATGAACCATAATCAAACGACATATGACAATGAAATTTGACCAAAATAACAAATATTATTTGTTGTCTTTATTAGATTTTACGAATGTTATATTATTTTGTTACTTATGAAATATAATCGATGCAAAATATATTATTATGAAATAATGTTTTATTCTTATATTTTTGAGAAATTGTGACTTTTTTCACAATAATTAATAATGTTTTTGATTTTTTCGTATTAAATAGAACATTGGAGGACCCTGTAAGCCAAGTTCGTTACAACCAAGGTAGGAATTATTATATTTTCATATTTTTTTAAATAAAATTATAATTTTAAAAATTCATATATACATAAATAAACATTTTATAAAAAAAGACGTATAATATAAATAAATACTTCAAATTGTTGACAATCATAAATATTTATGTAAATTAGGCTCGTTTTAAATAATATTTACATATGTATTTAAAATATTCTCAAAATACTAATTATTAATTATTTAAATGATGAATATTTCGAATTATATATTTATTTATGTACTTACCTATATTCCTACATATTACTTATGCGTATTAAATCCTTTCCATATATTGTTCCATTTACTATTAATTATTATGTACATTAAAGTGGCATTTCCAGTTATCTTATATATATATATCAAATTCTAATGATTTCTTTCCATATTAACATAAATTAGTTTTAAGTTTCTATGAACCAATCATCTGACAGAATTTTATCTGTTACAAATCAGTATTAGGGTAACATATTTTATATCATATAGACCAATAAATGAAGAAGACGAGCTTATATTAGACAGGTATAGGGATTATTTTCAACCAATCAAATGATAGTTATTCTGCTTTAATTAGATTTAAGCCCCAATAAGCTGAACTTTTACAAATCAGTTTAGAACTTTTTATTTTTATTCGACCAATGAAGTTAAAGTTATGGCCGATTCTAATTCGTTTTAAGAACAAATGAATATTATATTTTTGGCCAATTAAATAACTAGAATGGTTGATCTTATGTTCTTGATAACCATTAATATTAAAACAATATAAAAATGTAATAAATACAACAACAATATATAAATTCATATTCATATATTTATGTATAAATTTCTTCTTATTCTTGGCAATAAATCCGGCCAAATCTTTGCACAAATCTAGGGGAATTATGTATTATACTTTTAGCAACATTGTCCATAGCCTACTACAATATTACATTAGGATTTAAAGGTAAAATTGTTAAAATGGGAAACGCTTACGCGTTGTATAATCGACCAGAAATTACCCCTCATCCGTTACAAAATCCTACGTTTGATTCTTTAGAAGGATTTGAAAATGGTAGACGCGAAAGAGGTTTGTAAAATTTACATAACATAGAGGTTACCTAGAAATGTTTTTACGGAAATTAAGTTGGGTTTGATATTATTTTATGTTGAAAATACTTCAAATAAAATTATTATTTTTATATAATTGATATATTTTAGTGGTGTTAGCTTCGGAACAAGAATTGCAAAGTGCGAAAATACCAATAGAAGATCGGGATTATTGTGCCCATTTGTTATTGAACTATAGGGCCTGTAGGGCAGATGTCTGGCCGCTTGTATATAAATGTGGCCATCAAAAACACGAGTATTTAACTTGCGAATATGAAGAGTACGTATTTTAGACAGAGTGTATATATTTATATTTAAATATTTTTTTTAACTGTAGCTATGTACTTCGTATGAAGGAATATGAAAGGGAACGAAGATTGAGATTACGAAATATGGCAGAAAATTAAAAAAATGTCTTTGTAGTCGTTGTAAATAAAAATAATAAAGATTTATTAGTACTACATTGTGTATATTTGCCCTATGTCAAATGATATTATTATTAGGAAAAGTTGTTGCGCGGGCAGTTCGGGTGGGCAGGTTGGGTGGCCAGTTCGGGTGGACAGTTTGGTTGGGCATGTTGCGTGGGTAATTTGGGTGTGTATGTTGCGTGAGCAGTTTGGGTGGGCATGTTGCGTGGGCAGTTTGGGTGGGCATGTTGCGTGGACAGTTTGAGTGGGCAGTTTGGGTGGGCATGTTGCGTGGGCAGTTTGGGTGGGCAGTTTAGGTGGGTAGTTTGGGTGGGCATGTTGCGTGGGCAGTTTGTGAAGGCATGTTGCGTGGGCAGTTTGGGTGGGTAGTTTGAGTGGGCATGTTGCGTGGGCAGTTTGGGTGGGCAGTTTGGGTGGACAGTTCGGGTGGGCATGTTGCGTGGGCAGTTTGGGTAGGCATGTTGCGTGGGCAGTTTAGGTGGGCATGTTGCGTGGGCAGGTTGGGTGGACATGTTGCATGGGCAGTTTGGGTGGGCATGTTTGGGTGGGCAGTTTGGGTGGGCATATTGCATTGGCAGTTTGGGTGGGCATGTTGCGTGGGCAGTTTGGGTGGGCAATTTGGGTGGGCAGTTTGGGTGGGCATGTTGCATGGGCAGTTTGGGTGGGCATAAGAATAGATACAATTTCAATTATTTGTATGTACAAAAAATGTTAAATTCGTTACTTATAGGGCGCGAACAGTCATGAAAAACATAAGTAATTTTTATTATTGTTGTAATCAAGTTTTACATTTTTGTGTGCCACACGGATACGGTTCAAGATAGCAATTTGAACGTTAAAAATTCAAAAACTACATAAAATTGTCTAAAAATTATGTATATGTGTCAATTTTATCCGACGAGTGGTTTAGGAATAAAACAACGTCAAAAATATTTTCAATCATTTATTTAAGAATCTTATAAAATTACATCAATAAATTATTTAAATCTTTAGCGCAATTAATGTTTCTTTTTTGACTTTGATCATTTGACATTGAAATCCTGTTCAATTTTTCCTTTAACAGTTGAACATACTCATTTTTAGAAACATTTGTTCTTTCGATATTATTTAAAATATTTCCCAACGCTACAAAACTTCTAAATTCTGCTTCTGTGTCGTTGAGGCTCAAAGTGAGATTTGAGATAGTCTCAACCATATTTGACAGCCTCAAACTGTGACTTTTTGACAGTAGGATTGACAGGTTAAGCAAGAAAGTTGCCATGGCTATCTGTTAAAAAATAATTAATAATACATAATTATTAATAGAATTTATTGGTACCTGGCAATTTTTATTTAAATTGTTGAGTGTCAAAAAATCATTTAAAATTTGATTTTCATGTAAAAGAATTAAATTTTCTCCAGAATTGTGCGAAAACATATTACATAAAATTCGTAGGGATAACATTTTATTAGCTGTGTTGTCTTGAACAATATATTTACGTAATAAATGAATTAAATTAGAGCCATTGGATTGGGAACATAAAATATTATTGTTGTCTAAATGACGCAAGGCTAGTCTAGTTACATCCAAAACGGGAAAAACCACATCTGAAATAAAATTTGTGTAGTCTCAATTTTGAGGCTATGGTTAAAAATTGCCTCAAATTTGAGGCTATGGTTAAATTGTCTCAAGTTTGAGGCTATGGTTAAAAATTGCCTCAAAATTGAGGCTATATATACCTTGAGGCCATCCTAAAATTTGCAGTAGCGCAGAAACATAAATAACATCTGTTTTTGTACCATCGGCCAATTTAACTACCCCTTCAAGTAAATTATCATCAATATTATTAGTACTATCACCATTTTTTTTATTAAACTCTTTCAATTTTTCTAAAATAACCCCCAAGTTACCCTGGTCAAAATACAGGTATGACATATGAGGAAAATATTCCGACTTTGCGATAACTCTACCCAAAAACAGGTCGGGGGTTGTACCCATATTTTGGGTAGGAATTTGCGCCGAATTTGATGTTGTATAGCTGCTTCCACCTATAAATTTATTCTGTCAACAATTCGGGTCTATTTTTTGACAGGAAAGCTTACCAGTAAAAGGGTCGAAATTTAACCCGGCTGAAGTTGAATTATTTTGGGTTCCACTCCCCGGCATATACCTACTACCCCCTGTAAAAGGATCAACAAAATCGCTATTTTGTTGTTGGATAACAACGGCGCCACTATTTTGAACAATGAAATTGGCTACTTGGTCCAAGAACATTTGGGACAAATTATTTTTATGTATAAATTCTTGCGCTGCGTACCAAGGGTCTTGGTCTTTATTATACGGTAACTTTAAGGGAGGTTTGCCGTCTTCAATATCAACAGAAAAAACAAAATCGTATTCCTAGAAAAATTATTATTTGTAAGTTTGGGAGGCCATATTTCAAAAACTAAAAGAGATAATTGAAATCTGTTTTTAAATTTGAATCCGGCATACTTTTTTTAGTATATATACCAATTTTAAATTTCCCAAAAAAATTGGTACGAATTTTATTAAAGATTAGACAAAATGTCAATATTTGAAAAATATAACAATTTTTTTTTCAAGTTTATGGGTCCATATCTCTAAAACTAAAAGAGATATTTGGAATTTGTTTTCAAATTTGTATTCTTCAAACTTTATTTAATATGTCTACCAATTATTAACCTCCCGACAATATTTGTACAAGTTTTATAAAAGATTATACAAAATGTCAACATATAGTCTAATTGGTACATACCTTTCCTTCATATAATGTCTTACCGCTAGTAGCTTGGGTACCACCCGAAGCCCCCATAACATCCCCTAAAAAAATATTTTTACCAAATATTTTAATTTCGTTTTAAGTCATTTGGACTTACCCACTTTGGTCCATGTACCTTCATTGGCGGACCATGAATAACAAATAACAGACGTACCCTCTCTTACTAATTTAGTTTGACCATCTTGTTTTCCCGGTTCATACAGAATTTCTTTTCCTGGTAGGCTACCAATTAAAAATAATAAAAAAATGGTGGACATTTAGAGTTATTTATATTTACTCAGAAATTTTGACACCACCAATTTCTTGATTAGAAGCAACATTTAAATTTTTTACTTCTTCTTCAAATTGTTTAAGTTGACTTTCTTCAGCTATACGACCCGGATCTTGCGTAAAAATTCTTACTAAACCATCACTAAAATGTTTAGAATATTTAATTTGAAACATTTTTTTTTAACTTGCACCAGTTTTGATTTTTTTTACCTAGATCCGCTAACAATGTCACCATTTGCCATACACGCAACAGACCAAACTGACTGCGCAGGTAATGTGATGGTTTGATAATTCGTATCATTTTTCCAAAATTTTACGACGCGATCTTCACCAGATGTGACGAAAAATTCGTCACCTAATGCCTTATTAGCACTTATACTAAAAGAAATGTTTAGTATTTTTCATTTAATTGCGTAAAAATAGAAGACCATACATATTTAACATTTTGAAAAATTGGCAAAATTTGAGACGCCATATTTCAAAAACTAAAAGAGATAATTGAAATCTGTTTTCAAATTTGAATTTGGCAGACTTTATTTAGTATATATACCAATTTTCAATTTCCCAAAAAAATTGGTACAAACTTTATTAAAGATTATACAATAAGTCAACATGTGAAAAATCTGACCAAATTTATTTCAAATTTATGGCGTTGTATCTTAAAAATTAAAAAAGATATTTGCAATCTGTTTTCAAATTTGAATTCCTCAAACACTATTTAGTATATATACCAATTGTCAACTTTCCAAAAAAATTGGTACAAGTTTTATTAAAAATTATACACATTGTCAACATTTAGACTAAATGTATTTAGGTTATAGATATTTTAAATCTGTATATTAAATATAACGGCCGCTATTTTATACATAAAATACCTGTATATATAATTTCCGTGACCATAAAAAGTCCCTACATTTTCCCCATCGAGAGTCCATTGTTTTATTGTTGCATCGTTGGCAACACTTAGAAAAATGTTATCATTTAATACTGTTAAACCACGAACGCAATCCGTATGCCCTATAATTATTTTATAATTAAAATCCAAAAATTAATAAATAAAAAAAATAATTGACCTTTCAAAACTTTCATTTTTTGACCATTTTCTGACCATATAACAATATCTTTATCGGCTGAGCCGGTAACTACATTACCATTTGGTAATTGAATGGCAGACCATACTGCTGCTTGATGGCCACTAAACGTGGTTAATTCTTTTAAAGAATTGTTGACTAAGGCCCATAATTTTGCAGTACAGTCCCATGAAGAAGTTAGAAATGCGTTTGTGGAATTTGCTTGAGAAATATTACAGACTAAAATTGTTTAATTGAGTATACTGTTAAGGTTATTTAAAATGGCACACTTAAAAGTATATATTTAATTCAGTACTGGGTCCATATCTCCAAAACTAAAAGAGATAATTGAAATCTGTTTTCAAATTTGAATTTGGCATACTTTGGTTAGTATATATACCAATTTTCAATTTCTCAAAAAAATTGGTACAAATTTTATTAAAGATTAGACAAAATGTCAATATTTGAAAATTTATTTCAAGTTTATGGGTCCATATCTTAAAAACTAAAAGAGATAATTGAAATCTGTTTTCAAATTTGAATTTGGCATACTTTTTTTAGTATACATACCAATTTTTAATTTCTCAAAAAAATTGGTACAAATTTTATTAAAGATTAGACAAAATGTCAATATTTGAAAATTTATTTCAAGTTTGTGGGTCCATATCTTAAAAACTAAAAGAGATAATTGAAATCTGTTTTCAAATTTGAATTTGGCATACTTTGTTTAGTATATATACCAATTTTCAATTTCCCAAAAAAATTGGTAGAAATTTTATTAAAGATTAGACAAAATGTCAATATTTGATAAATATAACAAAATTAATTACAAGTTTATGGGTCCATATCTTAAAAATTAAAAGAGATAATTGAAATCTGTTTTCAAATTTGAAATCCCTGTAGTTTATTTAGTATAAATTCTAATTTTCAACTTTACAAAAAAAAAATTATAGGTTTTATTACAAATTATACAAAATGTCAATACTTTATGTAATATATTTCTTTTTAAATACAAAATTAATGTATTCCTATAGAAAAAGGTCTGAAAATTTCAAATTTGCAAAGCGCAAGCCCGTATCTCAAACCGTTCCCGAGATATATGTCTTTAAAGTTTGTATTAAGTTACAAAAATTATCAGTAATTCATCTTTTGATTCATAGATGTATCTACTATGCTGTTCATAGCCTACTGAGTTAAAAATACATTTTTAAGTGAACCATTGTATATTTAATAAACTAACCAGTATTTGAATGGCCTTTATGGCAAATTATTGGTTCAGGATTATCGAGTAAATAAAGACATATTAGACTATCATTTCCTCCGCTTAATATGAGCCCGTTTGGGTAATCCTTACTCGGAAGTAAGAAACAAACTGAAGATACGTAATTTTTATGCCCCGTATATGTCATTGACTCTACATAACCTGTATTGAAACTATAAAAAGGGTTATGTTGTATTACACATTAATTTTTGACATTACCCATTCGGTTTCCAAAATTTGCACGTTTTATCGCGGGAACCGCTAATTATATCGTTATTATTAGAAACTGCAACACTTCTAACATCTAAAGAATGTCCGTAGAGGACAGTACTTAACTTATATTCCTCTAAAGTCATTTTTAAATGACACTGTAAAAAATTGGTTGTAATATAAAATTGTATAAAATTGATAATAAAATATATGACTTACATTTCAGTATTTTGATGTATTTATTAGTTTATTGGCAGTTTTATGACATTCAAGGAGAATGACAGTTATAAATATTAACAGGGTTACCAATAATTTCAAAAAATAACCAAATTTTTGATTTTTGCCCTAAAAATATATAAAATTTGCATATATTTGTTATTAAAATATTGTATTGTATTGTTTAAACATATATTTAATATGTAATTACAGTAAAATATAAAAAAATATTGTTAATATTTTAAAATAAAATGGCTGACTCAAATTTGGTTGACCTTGACCCTAAAAAGTTGTGTTTAAAAATGTATTACAAACTTTCAACATATTATTTTGATGAATATAAGTGTTATAACTATTATATTATTTATTTATTATATTTTCAAATAATTTTGGTTAATTTTAAACAGAAAACTGTTGGACCGACAGACTGTTTATATGGAAATACGTGGCAATTTTTTTGTCAAAAATTTTGTACATTTTAAGTTGTAATACATATATTAATTATTAGTCAATGTTTTAATAAACAAATTTATTATTTTTATACTTTTTTCTGTGCTCGATTACAATGTAACGCTTTGTCTAACGGTTTACCCTTAACTAAAAACAAATTCCCCTAAAATTTGTGTAATGTTCATACCTGTTATTCGTAAAAGTTGCACTGTGTTGTCATATACGTCATAATTTTGATCGGTTTTATATAAAAATGAATTTTTACGTATCTATTATACAAAAATTCTACGTAATATTATTTTGCCATATAGTTTCTGCACAATGGAATACTAGAGATTATATGAAAAGGGAGCATTCTTTAATAAAACCATATCAAGGTAGGTTTAACCCTAAAAAAATTGGAAGTGACTGAGAAATTTTTAAAATGATATAATACTATTATTTGTATTAAATTTTAAGGTAGTTCGTATATATTTATTCATATTTGAAAAGTTCATGAAATTTGCTATCCATTAGTATAAAAACAATCCTATGTTATATTATTAAAAAATGCAATAAGAAATAATTTAAAATTCGCCATATATCCCATGAGAATTGAAATTATATCTTCTTGTTAAACAATTGTTTATATAAAAATTCATTTTAAAAACATGTTTTTTGTTTCTTTAATACAAAAACTTTAATTCTGTAAATTGTTTTTCTCGAAATTTTTAGTTTTTGAGATATTTTCAACTAAAAATCTCATTTTGTGATTGTCTCGCAAGTACGGAAACCTTTGTGAATCCTATATAAGAGCAACGTTAATGTCAGTTTGGTAGTATCTAAAGCTTACCGCATGCTGTATGTATAGCTTGGATCAAAATCTCTTCGGAGCGTTCTGAACAAATCTATGATTTCTAACGAGATTTTAGATTTCTGAAGGGATCTATGATTTCTAATGAGATTTTGGATTTCTGAAGGGATCTATGATTTCTGGCGAGATTTGGATTTCTGAAGGGATCTATGATTTCTGGCGAGATTTGGATTTCTGAAGGGATCTATGATTTCTGGCGAAATCTATGATTTCTGACGAGATTTTAGATTTCTGAAGGGATCTATGATTTCTGGCGAGATTTTGGATTTCTGAAGGGATCTATGATTTCTGGCGAGATTTGGATTTCTGAAGGGATCTATGATTTCTGGCGAAATCTATGATTTCTGACGAGATTTTAGATTTCCGAAGGAATGTATGATTTCTGGCGAGATTTTATAGTTCTAAAAGGATCTATGATTTCTGGCGAGATTTGGATTTCTGAACGGATCTATGATTTCTGGCGAGATTTTATATTTCTAAGGGGATCTATGATTTCTGGCGAGATTTGGATTTCTGAAGGGATCTATGATTTCTGGCGAGATCTATGATTTCTGACGAGATTTTAGATTTTCGAAGGAATGTATGATTTCTGGCGAGATTTTATATTTCTAAAAGGATCTATGATTTCTGGCGAGATTTGGATTTCTGAAGGAATCTATGATTTCTGGCGAGATTTGGATTTCTGAACGGATCTATGATTTCTACCGAGATCTTATATATCTTAAGGGATCTATGATTTCTGGTGAGATTTGGATATCTGAAGGAATCTATGATTTCTGACTAAATATATGATTTCTAAAGTGATCTATGATTTCTGAAGAGATCTAAGATTTCTGACTAAATCTATGATTTCTGTAGGGATCTATGATTTCTAACAAGATTTTGGATTTCTGAAGGGATCTATGATTTCTACCGAGATCTTATATATCTGAAGGGATCTATGATTTATGGTGAGATTTGGATATCTGAAGGAATCTATGATTTCTGACTAAATCTATGATTTCTAAAGTGATCTATGATTTCTGAAGAGATCTAAGATTTCTGACTAAATCTATGATTTCTGAAGAAATCTTTTAGGGATTTATGACTTCTGAAGAATCTACTGTCTTTAAAGAATCTTTAAAGAATTGAATTTCTTAAGAGCTTTATAACTTCTGACGAGATTCTAGATAGATTTCTGAAAAAATCTATGATTTTTTTTATAAAAAAATAACGAATTACCTTAAATTATGTATTAAATAAATACTAAACATTAAATTTTTTTCAAGGCAGTGGTATGACCATCCCATTTTGGGACTTTACAGGAAGCACTATGGTAACAAATAATTACGTAAGAATTACTCCGGATTTGCAGTCAAAAACCGGAATTCTCTGGAATTCTATAGTATGTCTCATTATTTTGTTTGTATATCGTGGGTTAATTTTTTTAAATTTATAGCCGTGTCAAATAAAAAATTGGGAATTGCAAGTACATTTTAAAGTGCATGGTAAAGGCAAAGATCTATTCGGTGATGGTCTTGCCATTTGGTATGCCAAAGAACGTATGCATCAGGGCGATGTTTTCGGTAACACTGATTATTTCCATGGTCTAGCTGTTATTTTAGATACTTACAGTAATCATAATGGACCTCATAATGTGAGTATTTAAACTCAAATATGAGGACCATTTTGATTTAAACCATTTTAGCATCAACATCCATATATTTCTGCCATGATTAATAATGGTACTTTACATTATGACCATGACCGGGATGGCACCCATACCCAATTGGCTGGGTGTGAGGCTAAATTTCGAAACTTAGAACATGACACACATTTAGCCATCCGGTATGAGAAAGACACTTTAACAGGTACAATTACTTTAAAAATGGTCAAAAATATTATTATATATTTGTGTTTGTAAATAGTTTCAACTGATATTGAAAATAAAGCCGCATGGAAAGAATGTTTTTCGGTGAAAGGTGTTCGGTTACCCACCAATTATTTTTTTGGGGTAACGGCAACAACTGGAGATTTATCTGACAATCATGATATTTTATCGATTAAAATGTACGAATTAGACTTGCCAGATGATGTTAGTATTATATTTTAATAATCGCGAAAACTTATTAAACTTACTTTTTAATACAGCCCCAAAACAGCGAAGACAGGTCAAATATATCGCCATCGGCAACATTTTTCGAGCCGCCCAGAGACCACGTAGAAGACCCCAAACCTTCTAGTCTGTCAGGAGTTAAAATATTTTTACTTATGTTAGTTGGAGCCATAGCCATTGTTGCTTTTGTAGTCATAGGAATTATGTTTTATCAAAAACACCAAGAACACAGCCGTAAAAGATTCTATTAGTTTGTTTTTAAGTTGGTGGTTTTCTGTTTTGTGGTTGGTAACGCTGAACAGCTGTCAAGAATGTTTAAATTTGGTAATATACAATAGGGTTTATTTTAAATTAAACGGTGTGTCAGGCAAGCAAGATTGTAATGACCTTGGCTGCCCCTAACTACTGAATTTATAAATTTAATACTTTAATTGTTTTGTACTATTTAAAATGAACACCTGATTGTATTTTGTTTTGAATATATGTATATTAGGATTGTTTTTCTTTAAATGTTGGTAACTTTGAAAATCTGTCAGTAATACCAACTGTGGTTACGGATTTTTTATTTCAACTGGACTGATTTAATTTTTTTACTGTAACATCACAATATGGTGTAAATAAATTGTAAATAAATAATTTTGACAATTTTTATTTTATTTATTTTACTAAAAAAGAGTGTCCAATATAGTAATTTATAATGTTCTGGAATGAACAATTTTATATACTTTTATTTAAATTCGTTCATTCCAGGATATTAAAAATGGTCCAAATATGAATATTAGCAAAGGAAAAATTAAGATTATATATGTTTTTATTTTATACAATAACAATACGTATAATTACATTTAACATTTAATACATATGTATATGACTGAAATTAAAATTTTATATGTATTATAAAATAAATAAAATTTACAAATATAGTATTTTTTTTATTTAAACATATTAAAACACATCCCTATTTATTTTTATGATATTGCGTACAATATAACATTTTTCTTGTATTAAATACATGACACTTCAACGGCGTAGTGACTAGAATGCGTAAAAAAGCCATTTTGTATTAGAATTTTCATACCACTTTTGCATTAAAGAAATTTAAGACAATACTTGTTGAGATATTCAACCGTGAATATGTAACGGCCGTCACACCGACTTAAGTCCGATGTACTGACCCGCTGTATGTGAGTATGGTTGCGTAGGTTGGGTTGCGGGGTTTATAAAGGCAATGCAAAATGTTAAGGTCATGGTGTACTAAATTTTTTTAATTTTTACCTTCCGTCACCTTTAGGTAAGGAAGGTATTGTATTTGGTCAAAAAATTCAATGATGAGTTTTTACTGAATAAGCACGTTTTAGGGTCCATATAATACGATTTTACCATTTTTACGATGATGTCTGTATGTATGTGTGTCTGTGTGTCTGTGTGTCCGTGTGTCTGTGTGTGTGTGACAAAAGTTCCGGATTCCATAACTTCAATACCACGATTCCAAAAATTATAATTTTTTCGTATTCCTCAAGTTTACATCCAGAAGAACTGATTAGATTTTGATTATAATTGGTCAACCGGAAGTAGTCTCATTTGAAGATTTAACAGTTAAATTTGATTTATTGACATTTAACGTTATTATAACTTAAAGAATATATTATTCTCTATACGATTTGATTACAATTTATAATTCATATTCAATAGATACAGAGTTAAAGAATTTTAAAGAAATTAAATTTTATAATTCAGCCAGCTATGCCAAACTTGGGAACTAGTAATATATTCATATAATTCAAATTGACAGATGTCAGTATCAATAAAAAGTAAATTAATGTGGCAGATATGAGGATGTTGAAGTAGATATTGGGGAATACACGGAAAGATACTGTAAGAAAATAACTCTAGTGTTACAAGTTTTTAGAAAGATACAAGAAAGACGATTACATTGGTTTGAACATGTCATGAGGAGAAATGAAGATTTATATTGGAACAAGAATGAATAGTTTAGTAATAGGACGTTAAAGAAACAGAGGAAGACCAAAGATAAGATGGAAGGACTGTATTGCGGAAGATTTGAAAGAAAAGGAACTGAATGAGAACGACATGCAAAAATAGCGACCCCTAACGAATGGGAAAAGCTAAAGAAGAAGAAGATGCCAGTGTCCAGTGCAATTTGAATAGTTTGTTTATGAAATAATTTTACTGGAAATTTAGAATCTTTTGTAAGAAAAATTATGGAATTTGTACAATATACACGAGAATGACGGAAGGTATTGTGCTGGCCACAACAGATTTTTTTTTATAAAATCGTGAAATCCGTCTCATTTAATAAATATAGTACTACAAAATAACATAAAATATGCGAATTTTCATTTATAAATTTGATATAAACATTTATTAAAATAAATTATAAAAGTTGTATGAAATATGCCTTTTTTACTCAATTTGGTCATTATGCTTGGGAAGTTTGTTTACAAAATTGTATGGGCTGAAATTGGTTCATTTGTCGGGATACTAGGTAACCTATTTGTATTTGGTGCAAATAAAAATGTTTTTATCTAGACCAAATAAAAAATACATTAAATAATATTTATTTTTGACTAGTTCAGAATGTCTATAATTCTGCATCCTTTATATTATAATATGGACTGGAAGGATGTTAAATTTTTCCATATTATGTATAATAAAAGAATAATTTACAGACACTCTATATTATAAAACTATGACATACTAACATACATACAAACATACATCCATACATAAAACTATATAACATATAAGTACATATATAAATATTAAAAAAAGAATATTCGAAATAATGTTTTTGACTAGTTTTTTCGAATATTCTAAACATATAACATTTAAAGATTATTAATAAGTACGTGTAAGTACTTTTTTTTTAGAAAAAACATTTATTAAACACCACTTAGTACCATTTTTAATTTTGCACCAGAAATTTTGTAATAGACACATATACCATTTTTAGGGACATATATATATTTATTTATTATTAATTAATAAACTGTTACTGGTATGAAATGATCCGGAATTATACTTCCGGTTTTACCGGAAGCGAAACGTTTTCATAGACCTATTAACTAATATATTGCTAATCCTCCTTTACGTAGATAAAAACGCAAATATTAAAAATTATGATTGCGTTATTTAGAAACCAATTAAATTCCTATTATTTTTACAAGCAAATTATAATAGTTGCACGTTTTTAAAAAGTGCTACTAGCACTGTTTTCAGCGTTTATGACTGTTTATACGCATTCCCACATTGGAAACATGTATAAGCTATACAAAGTGCTGACGCCGCGGGCCCTCCTAGTACAAGAAATCGGCAATATATTAGTTAATAGTTAAATAAAAATGGTTATGTATCTATTTTAGGCCAATATTAATTTATATTTATTATATTTAAGTACGATATTTTAGTGAAAGAAGCCAACATAAGTTCCAGGTCAAATGAATAAAAACTTCTTTCAATTTTATTATTATAAAACACTTAACATCACATATATAAGTATAACATATTTGGTGTTACATTAATTTCTACGTATACTTATCGAAAAGAATTTTCCATACCAGTTTTTATGGATACAATATCATGAAAATTCTTTCCAATAAAGAGTATTATACCCTCCTAAAGTCGCTTTAAATTTAAATACGAGTTAAACGGCGGTTTCCCGAAATATTCTTGGCGATCCGTTAGTAATATTATTAATTAGAACATACCGTGTTCTTGGGACTATTTCATGTTGCTGGGTTGGTATTACTGGTGACAAAACTTGTAGGGATTTTGATTTTTGGTGACAATGTAAACCATCCATACAGTTTACACCTAGTAACAATTTTTTCTTCAATTTTTTTGGAAAATATTTTTGCACATCAAAACATCAAAATCAAACTACATCAACAAAACTGATCAACTTTCAAAACATGCATTATAAGCGTCAAAAAGCATCAAGAAATACAACAGCAACAAGCTTTTGTTTTTTTGTCGATAATTTCATCATTAATTTTCATCACTTCGTCATTTTTATTTTCATCATTACTTTCAAATTCGAACCAGTCTTCATCACTTGAACTGTGATGAGATTGGAGTCTATGTATGGAATGGACACTTTCGGTTGTTATTAGTTTAGCTTTACTAATTTTTTTCGCAGATTCACTAAAACATCTCATTCGAGTTACAACTGGTTTGTAATCCAAATGTTCTGATTGGCTCTTTGATAAAACACTCAGTTTCGTCGTTAAATTTGATTGGTTCGTCTCTTTAATAATAGTTTCAAGTCGTGATTTTAAAATTCGCGGGCTTATATTATGAACTATCTCAGTCGGTAAAGGCGAGTGGCTTTCTATACTCTCTGGCGTGTAAGGATCATGTTGTAACATATCTTTAGTGAACGGCTCATGCAGGAGGTTCTTATCAACATTTGTGTAACTATTTCTACTAGGAATAGCAAAATCACATCCTATAATATTAATTTCAATGCTAGCTAAAGATTGGTAACAACGACACAACAATTTTGGATTATGCGAACAACACTGAATGGTACCTGATTTCGGTCGAAGGTTGATTTGTAGAAATACTGGCTAGAAAATAATTTTTGTTAGTTTTCGTGTTTAAAATTGTGTCAAAATGACAATTGTTTGTCTAAAAGAGTCATTTTTGGTAACTTGGAAACTTAATTCAGTCTTTGTGCAACAATATTTCACATATTTCATTATGTTACAACAGGTGTAGACAATCCAAAAATGCTAAAAATGAGATATCGAAAAAAGTTATTAAGAAATATTGTTGCTGTGGACGAGTTCTATAAATAATTGTTTTTTGAAAGTATTGGTACAATTTCTATACAATTTAAGTGGAATACTGAATTGTATGATAAAATACAATAATTTTAAAATAAAATTAGTGGTTATTATGTTGAATAAAAGTATAAAAAACCGGGTTTAAATAAAAATACACAAAACACTGATAACAACAAAGGAAACATATATCAATAAAATGTGTAAATTTTGTTAAATAATTTTTTTAAGGGTCTAATGTATGTGTAAGGGTGGTTTATACTAACGGTTACAGTGATTTATTTATATACAAATACTTCTAAGAAGGTAAATAGGAAAAATAATGAATAATATATATAGAAAAATGGGAAAATTTATGCACTAACTACATTAACTACGAATACGAATTGAAATAAATTTTGATATTTGACACATTAATAATATTTACTCCAAATTATGAACATCTATAATAATTATTTATTAAAAGTTTTTAAATGTATTATTATTAATATGCATATAAAATAATTTTATATATGTATACTGTATATGTAAATTATTAATTAAATTTTTTAGTTAATTAAATTTATTACTAATATTTATATTTGTTTAATTTGGGAGTAAAGATTATTTTTCTAACTCTATATCATACCAAAATGACTGATTAAAAAATAGAAATAAGAATTTTATATATTATATACCAATTTTAAATAAAATTTTAAAAAAGTATGTTGTTACCCTATATTTGAGGTGTAGATTACAGGAAAAATAAGTAAAAAATTCTTTGATCAACAGTTCAGCTATAAATTGATTTTGGAATTTTTTTTCCAAAATTTTAAAGTGCAAAATTATTTATTGAAAAGTATGTTATTATCCTATATTTGAGGTGTAGATTACGGGAAAAATAAGTAAAAAATTCTTTGATCAACAGTTCAGCTATAAATTGATTTTGGAATTTTTTTTCCAAAATTTTAAAGTGCAAAATTATTTATTGAAAAGTATGTTGTTACCCTATATTTGAGATGTAGATTACGAGAAAAATAAGTAAAAAATTCTTTGATCAACTGTTTAGCTATAAATTGGTTTTGGAATTTATTTTCCAAAATTTTAAAGTGCAAAATTAATTATTGAAAAGTATGTTGTTACCCTATATTTGAGGTGTAGATTACGAGAAAAATAAGTAAAAAATTCTTTGAGCAACAGTTTAGCTATAAATTGATTTTGGAATTTTTTTTCCCAAATTTTAAAGTGCAAAATTAATTATTGAAAAGTATGTTGTTACCCTATATTTGAGGTGTAGATTACGGGAAAAATAAGTAAAAAAATTTTTGATCAACAGTTCTGCTATAAATTGATTTTGGAATTTTTTTTCCAAAATTTTAAAGTGCAAAATTAATTATTGAAAAGTATGTTTTTACCCTATATTTAAGGTGTAGATTACGAGAAAAATAAGTAAAAAATTCATTGATCAACAGTTTAGCTATAAATTGATTTTGAAATTTTTTTTCCAAAATTTTAAAGTGCAAAATTAATTATTGAAAAGTAAGTTGTTACCCTATATTTGAGGTGTAGATTACGAGAAAAATAAGTAAAAAATTCTTTGAGCAACAGTTTAGCTATAAATTGATTTTGGAATTTTTTTTCCCAAATTTTAAAGTGCAAAATTAATTATTGAAAAGTATGTTGTTACCCTATATTTGAGGTGTAGATTACGAGAAAAATAAGTAAAAAAATTTTTGATCAACAGTTCTGCTATAAATTGATTTTGGAATTTTTTTTCCAAAATTTTAAAGTGCAAAATTAATTATTGAAAAGTATGTTGTTACCCTATATTTGAAGTGTAGATTACGAGAAAAATAAGTAAAAAAAACTTTGTTCAACAGTTTAGCTATAAATTGATTTTGGAATATTTTTTTCAAAATTTTAAAGTGCAAAATTAATTATTGAAAAGTATGTTGTTACCCTATATTTGAGGTGTAGATTACGGGAAAAATAAGTAAAATTTTTTTTGATCAACAGTTCAGCTATAAATTGATTTTGGAATTTTTTTTCCAAAATTTTAAAGTGCAAAATTAATTATTGAAAAGTATATTTTTACCCTATATTTGAGGTGTAAATTACGGGAAAAATAAGTAAAAAATTCTTTGATCAACAGTTTAGCTATAAATTGATTTTAGATTTTTTTTTCCAAAATTTTAAAGTGCAAAATTAATTATTGAAAAGTATGTTGTTACCCTATATTTGAGGTGTAGATTACGAGAAAAATAAGTAAAAAATTCTTTGATCAACAGTTTAGCTATAAATTGATTTTGGAATTTTTTTTCCAAAATTTTAAAGTGCAAAATTAATTATTGAAAACTATGTTGTTACCCTATATTTAAGATGTAGATTACGAGAAAAATAAGTAAAAAATTCTTTGATCAACAGTTCAGCTCTAAATTGATTTTAGATTTTTTTTCCAAAATTTTAAAGTGCAAAATTAGTTATTGAAAAGTATGTTGTTACCCTATATTTGAGGTGTAGATTACGGGAAAAATAAGTAAAAAATTCTTTGAGCAACAGTTTAGCTATAAATTGATTTTGGAATTTTTTTTCCCAAATTTTTAAAGTGCAAAATTAATTATTGAAAAGTATGTTGTTACCCTATATTTGAGGTGTAGATTACGAGAAAAATAAGTAAAAAATTCTTTGAGCAACAGTTTAGCTATAAATTGATTTTGGAATTTTTTTTCCCAAATTTTAAAGTGCAAAATTAATTATTGAAAAGTATGTTATTATCCTATATTTGAGGTGTAGATTACGGAAAAAATAAGTAAAAAATTCTTTGATCAACAGTTCAGCTATAAATTGATTTTGGAATTTTTTTTCCCAAATTTTAAAGTGCAAAATTAATTATTGAAAAGTATGTTGTTACCCTATATTTGAGATGTAGATTACGTGAAAAATAAGTAAAAATTTCTTTGATCATCAGTTTTGGTATAGATTGCACCTTAAACGTAAAAAATTGGCATATAATATATTAAGATTGGTCATTTTAGCATGTATAGTTTCGAAAACTATTTGATCTATACCTTATAAATTCATGTGAAATTCCAAAAAAATTGGCTGCATTGAAGAAAAGAAATACTAAAAAAGGCATTCTATAAAATTTAATCTACATACCTTGTGGTCCCCCATACATGTTTCTCTTCCAATAATATTATATTCGATTTTGGAGTTTTCATCGATTAATTTTCGAGCTGTTTGGCTTAGAAGAACTCGATCGCACCAAGCTGGACATCTCGTAGGCATATATGTTGTTCCGAAAGAGATTTTTTCTTCAAATGGATACGATGGTGGGAAGATTACTGGATATTCGAAAAGTTGGTTTTCGAATGCTTCTAATTCTTTGTCGAATGATTTTAACTAAATTTAACATTAAGATAAGTTTAGACAGAAAATTATAAAATAGGGAAGGATCTAGATCATTATAAATATATGAAGCTTACCCAATTCCCGTCACTACTGAGAAAAACATCTTGATGGTTCGAATGGTTAAATTCCTTTTTGCCAATAGACAAAACTAATTTATTATCAGTGTTATGAAACTGCAATTTTGTCAAATCGTTATTTTTGTGGTGTGGTATCTTTGTTGTCGTTAGCCCTTCAGTCAATTTCTAAAATGCAAAATTATTACGTATTCTATAAAAAAATGATTGAAAAAATTGACTCTGTCAGGTCTAACAATAATACTTTAAATATTGTAATTATGACAAAGTATTGTATAGAGGTACTGGATTCCGATGTTGGAAGTACGATTTCTCAAAAACTATAATGCTTAATATTTGTTTAACTACGTATTTCTTAATCGGACATTATTGGAAAGAGCTGAAAAGGTTTTGTTGAAATTTTTTGTTTTTGCTAGTATTATTATATATATAAGTAGAATTTTTGGTGTGTAGGTATACAAGAAATGTTAAATACAACAGGTCGCGAGAAGTCATGTGACTTTGTTGGCTTTGACAAGCAGATATGAGGATTCGTGTCAAATATAATTTTACATTTCATTATTGCTGAACTCGACAGTCAATTTTTGACTATAGTCTACCTTGGAAACAATTGCTTACTTTTACAACTCCATCTGTGTCAGTTCTAAAATTAAAATCCCCAAATACGAAAAAAGGTACTGGGCCATTTCTGTCATTATGGAATATTTGTAATGTATGTTCGAGGGCTCTTCTGCGGTTTTTACAATAAACGGACGGATATTCTTCCATAGCGACGAAATTCGAAGCGTCATGAAATAGATGTATATTTATTAAATCGAAAACTGTGCCAGAAATGGACCATCTGGTACGGAGAAAACCTTTTCTCGACCATTTGCACTGAAAGAGTAAGTTTTTATAAAACTGTGCGTCAAGGGCAGTAAAAATTTCTACCCCCGGAGGAATTTTTTGTTGGTACGGCACTGTTTTCTGGGTTGTCAATACTTACTTCCGGAAAGAAATTTTGAGGAAATTTGGCTTTTTCTTTAGTTACTACAGCTTCTATGTTTCCAGTATTAATTTCTTGTCCATATACTTTAGCAAATTCCATATCTTTAAAATCCCATATTAAGACATCTTCTACGGATTCATGAACAAAATATATGTTGCCTAAAGCCTGAAAAATCAATCAATAATATGCGATAGTATATTTTTATATCATAATTTTTTTATCTATAATTTGCGGTGAAATTTATTAAGGAAGGCGGTAGCAACATACTGTTTTTAATTTTAAAATATTTTTAATCACTTATTGTTATGTTTTTCAATAAAACAATATTTGAAATTGATTTTTTTTTCTGTTACAGAAAGCAGATGGCACCACCAGATTGGTAAGTAACTGTTCAGGTCTCTGTAATATACATACCGTAAAATTTTCAGCACTGCTGTAATCTTCGTCGATAAAAACTCGAATTCGATCGAATAATCTTAGCTCTTCACTGGACATAAGTAATTTTACAAAGTTCTCAACATATTTCATACTTTTTTCATAATTTTTGCCACCGACTTCTTGACAGTGAAGAGCGATAAATTTGGGATCCAATTTAGAAACTGTAGAGAGAAATTCTTCGCTCCAGATTTTTAGCATAATCGAAGGCTGGAAAAAATATAAAACATATTATAAAGTTGCAAAATTATAGATCCATGGATTTCTATAAACATCATATGGTCAAAAATTATAGATCCCTTGAGAAATTATAGATCTTTTTAGAAATCATGGAACTTGTTAAAAATCGTAGATACTTTTAAAATTTATATTATGATCCCTTAAAGAACACAATGCCTCAAAAGATCATAAATCCTTCAGAGATCATAGTTCCTCCAGAAATCATGATCCTCAAAAATCACAGAGCTCTAAAAAATCATTATTTCTTAGAGATCATAATGCCTCAAAAGATCATAAATCCCTCAGAGATCATAAATCCGTCAGAAATCATAGATCCTACAGAAATAATCCTTTTACTATTTGTCAGAAATACGTCGTGTTTGGTATCAAATGAGAGGTATTATTAAGGGCTGTCAGGGATCAGTGTCAAAACTTTGACAGGTCTATCGGCTTTTGCCTGAAATTTGTAATAATGAGAATAATATTAGCGTTAGTACTTCGCGTTTAAAGTATCCCTAGACGGATTGGATCTACGTATGGAGTATCATAAAACACTATCGGCGAAACCGAGCTTTCGCTAGTCTTATATACTAATCAGCATATATTTCTATACTTATTTATTTATTTATTTATATATATATATATATATATATATATATATATATATTTATTTATTTTTAATATTCAAAAGTCGGCCACACCTACAGCCCAAACGGTTCAACCTATTTTCATTGGGGAATAGGTGCTTTTTATATTTTCATTTTTTTACGCATTTTCTTCTAAAACATTCACTTCCGGTTCATTCAAATATTCTTTTTCAACTTTTTTTTGGTCCACTACCATAAAAAACCATCTACCTAGCGGGAGTTTCGCTAGCCTTATACTAAAAGGCATAATTCACTATCTTTATATTCTTTAATCAAGACGATCGGCAAAATTTTGTCGGTCTACACTGCCTAAACGGTGCGACCGAATTTAATGAAAATTGCTTCATATTGTAGAGACAAACTCAACTTGATTTCCTAATTTGGCTCATTTTTCAGTAGGATGCATGGTTTTGTATAAAAAAATTATTAAACGTTGAAATTTGATACATTGAAACAATGGATCGTAGAATACATGTAAAAATTTAAGAAGAAAATGACACATTTGACATTGTCAATCTGAACATATGAATGATAATATTTTTGGAATAAAAATAATATTTTTATGATTAAGTGTTATCATAAACAAATAAACGAAATGTTGGTATTCGAACAGAAAGCTTAAAAATCATGATCCTTAACGATCATAATGCCTCAATAGATCATAAATTCTTCAGAGATCATAGATTCGTCAATTCTCCAGAAATCATGATCCCTCAAGAATCATACAGCCCTAATAAATCATTTTATAGATCATACTGTCTCGACAGATCATAAATCTTTCGGAGATCGTAGATCCGTCAGAAATCATAGGTTCTTCACAATAGATTTCATTAGACATATATATACTATAGAAAAATATTTCCTGACAGTAGAAATAGACGACAAAAGAGATTTTAGTTGCAAGTATCTAAAAAATATTTAAAAAATGGGAAAATTAATTTACAGAGTCAAAATTTTTGTTTGATAGCAGCATAAAACATGTTAATTTTTTTTCTTTTTGTTTAAACAATTGGATAACAAAATGTAATTTGGATTATTATAGTATATAGTAGTATATAGTATAGCGAAAAATATATGTTCTTGTACATTTTGCAATACTTATTGGAAAGACTGAAAATATTTTTTGATTTTAAAACCGTTTAGTGGTTTTTATTAGTAATTCAATAAATTGGAAGTATTGGAAGTAGAAAAACATTTTTATATATTTAACTCGTTTTTAACCGAAAATGTATTTTAAGGGTTCTAATAATTGTATAATACTTACGTCTTCAAATATAGACCCTACATTAGCAGTTACCAATAAAATTGGTATAGTGGAAGTACCCATTTTAAGGTAATATTATTGTTCGAGTAAATCACATTTTTTTATAGGATTCATATGAGATTCATGTTTTGAATTTATTTAAGAGGCATTTGACTTGTACTATCATTGTTGATGTACTAACTATTGAGTGTAGAAGCAAAATGCTCTCAATTCATGGGCGTCCAACAAATTATTTATTGCCCCACATAAATAAAAAAAAATTGGTATCTTGTTGGGCTACATAATTGTAACGATTAGAAATTATTTGTAGTGTTACCAAAAATATATATTTGTTGATTTACTTTAATATATATATTAGAAAATATTAGATTGTAAGTGAAAACATATAAAAAAAAAATTCAGCCCCCTTAGGTGGATTAGTAACGCCTATGGGGTTCGAACAGCTGATAAAATGGCGGCCATTGCGCGCCATTCAGTGCACATTTCAGAGTACTAGTATATTGATTTGATAATGTTTTCTTCCAAATCTTGTTTGTAATAATTGTTATTATAAAAACCACAAAATGAATTTAGCATTAAAAATATTTTTAATATGTTTTACTGTTGTTAATTCTGAAAAAGTTTTGATGACCGAAGTATTTGCTATTGCTATTGACCCTACAATATTTAACTGGACTTTTCAAGGTACATAAATAATAATACTAATAAAAATATAATTTTAATTGTTTATTATTTATAAAACTTATAATAATTTCTGTAAAATATTATTTACAAAAAGGATTATATTTTTTGCTTAAGATTATAGTATTAGCACATAAAGCATAGACGTCCGCATGAATTTTTTGAGGGGCAGGTTGCTTCAATAAGTCTATTTACTGACAAAGTAATTTTTTTAAAGATGTCAAGGTCATCTACGAATTGTATGAATAAATTAGCTCAGTTATTTTATTATTATAACAATATGTTATAGTAAATCATTCAAAATTCAAAACTTAGTCAACTGGTGAGTTTATTAGCAAATGTAAAATCAAATATGTCAAAAATAAGATACTTAGTCTAAACAATATGAATTTTTGAAAGACAAGCGTGTTATATCCTTATCGCACAGCATGTAGTCTTTTTAAATGATAGAGATACATGCGAATTTGTCCATTCGTTCATGATACAGATGACCTTGATCAGACGTCTTCAAAAATTTTTACTGCACATAAATTAGACACACATGAAATGCTGTTAAGATTAAGAAGCTGTTGCTGTTAAACTGCTATTAAGAAGATGCTGTAGCAATTACCATGAACGAGAAATGCAAAAATTACTATAAACCGCTCCTGAACACAATTAGGCTTAATACCTGTTGAGAAAAAGTAGCCTTTTTCATTAGCAAGTCAAGTCAATCGCCGAATAATGTTAACCAAACTATAGTAGGAAGGCACAGTACATTTTGGGCTGACCTTGAATGGCGGCAAAACGCGGTCTCATACCTACTCACACATTATGTTACATTTGCTTTATCAAACACGCTTATATAGCCTTTGTAAATGAGAGAAATAAATGTACCCCAATTGATTATCAAAACTGTATAATAATTTTATTTAAGGTGTTAACGATCAGTTTGTTTATCAACCATCATTGCTAAACGCCCCCGATTTGCCATCGTGGGTGAATTACGTCTACAGCGATAGACACCATTCCGGATTCCTTTACGGTGTCCCCCCAAACGAACATAACAAAGAAGTAAAAATAGAAATAATAGCTCTAAACAGACAAGATTACGAAACGAAAAGAATTATACTTCCTGTTCAAATAACGGAGAAATTAAACCCAGCAAAATATGAAGTACAGTTAAAAATTGATAATCTTAACGTACAAGATATGTTTGATGTGGAAAGGATGGAACGATTAAAAGATATTTTTAGAAAAAAATTATGGCGGGATAGTCAAAATGATTTGTATGTGACGTTTTTGCAATCGGCGGTACATTTAGGGGCGAGATTACCCCTAAAACCTAATGAGGGAGAAGGGTATGTTTAAGAACCCAACCCCAAATGTATTCGTACCCTCTGAAAAAATATATTGACAGCAAGAAGAAATAATGATTCTTCAGTCTTTATTAAATAAAATTGACTTTTGGACTTCTATTATCTTTATTAACAAAAACACAAATTGTCACGTTTCGGTAGCTGATATCTGCTGCCGTCATCAGGTGAACTAATACTAACTAATTCCTAATATTTCGAGTCTTATATCTAGTGTTATGAGGGTAGTCAAGCGTGGTTGGGAGTTCAAGTGTATCTGGTGATCCATGATTGGTTGTTGTCTCCTGTGCAATGGACTGTGGCGGTTCTTCAATTGGTGGTTCCCTGATTACAATCTTCAATGAGGTGTTTTGAGAAATTCTTCCAAAGTGGTTTGATTTCTACACTGGCATGGCTGAAGACCTTTTCCCAGTTTCGTTTGAAAGTATGATCCTCTTTGGAGATGATTTCCGCGTTGTCCCATAAAATTCTATGATGGTTTTCCCATGCGTGGTCTGCAATTCCGGATTTCGATGTTTCTCCTCTTGTTGTATGCCGTTTGTGTTCCTTCATCCTGATATCCAGTGGTCTCTTAGTTTCGCCTATGTACACTTTCCCACATTCACAATCCACCTGGTAGATTCCTTTTTCAGATCCTGCTGTTTTCGGTGGTGCCATGGAGGAGAGTAGGTTTTTCAGTGCTGTAGTATTTTGGAATCTGGTGGTAATTATAACATTTCAAGGTCACACGTACCTGCTTATGGACTTTGTACTGCGGTGGACTATATAAGTCGAATTCGACGGAAGTATTTGAATTTGCCTGAATAAGAGAGTACAAATAATATATATGACTAGCGAAACTCAGCGTGCCGCCGAGCTTCCCCTAGGGCTCCGCCTTGCCTATCAATTTCTGTTTCCAAAATTCATTCTGTTGCAACAAAAGTTTAGTTCTTTTACTTTTTCTAAAGATGTAGTAGATTGTTCCTCGAGGAAATGTATTTTATTTTTGATATATTCGAAAGCAGTTTAGGGTTGTTGGCTTACGCTGGTCCATTTTTTATTCGTTCTTGGAATAGAGACGCACGTCTAACTTCTAACGGTATCTGGGCTGAAGGAGGGCAAGTCCATGATTCTCTATAGCGATATTTCGGTTGGGGGGAAGTTTCCTTCAGAGCATGTTACCGACTTAGACCTTCGCTGTGATGGTGTCCTCTAAAGAGGCGGACCTATGACATAATTAGGATTGGGGGTTGACTTCCCCTTCCGAGAGAAAACTTAACCAATCTGAAGATGTCAAAACCTACCTTTAAGTCATAGGTTCGCCTCTTTAGAGACTGGATACCATCACAGCGAAAGTACTAAGTCGGTAACAGACTCTGAAGGAGACTTTCCCCAACCGAAAATGTCACTAGAAACTTGACTTGTCCTCCTTCAGAGCGCATACCGTTAGGTTGGAAAACACGTGCGTCGTGTTCAAAGAACGAACAAAAAAGGAGCGGCGTTTCAAGCAACTCTAACTGCTTTCGAATACGTCAAAAATGAAATACATTTCCCTCAAGGAATAATCTACTAAATCTTTAGTAAAACTAAAAAAATTAACTATTGTTGCTCATGTTCAAAAGATGCCATTTATATAGGAAATAGTTTCCCATTTCAACAACTTAATTTATTTCAGAGGGTACGAATACATTTGGGGTTGGGTCGTAGTTACATGTATGTACCTACATTACTAATTAGGTTCATATTAGTGTTTAAATACTTTATTTAGTTAGTATTACTCCGTTTCAGGGTAGTACTCCGTATAGGTAGCATTGCTCCATTATCTAACGAACTGAATGAGTTACAAGAAGAAGTCAAACCTTTATGGAAGGTACCATCTTGTCCAAGAGATTTTAAAAGAACTACAGTTGAACGTCTGTTCAGGGAAAATGGGTTCGCATTGGACTGGTGTACATTTAGATTGGTATAAATTCACACAATATCGGAAAAATTGGGCAAACAGCTATATTCTTTATTTTATATCTAGATGGAAGACACAATAGATAAAGAAGAATTTGTAAAAAATATAATAGATGAATCAAGTTTAGATAAATGGATATCTTTAGCTACATTTGAAGTACCAGAAAGGAGTTATGCGTACGAATTGGTATGTACCATTTTAATACCAATGGTAATACTATTAGTACTATCAATACTTCTTTCGATGGTACTATGTGTACAACACGATGAATTGTAAGTACTATAATAATACTTTATTTTATATTATAATTTAATATTTTTTATTTTTCTTTCTTAATGTTATTTCAGAAATGATCCCAAAAGTGAAAATTTTTTCAATAATTTATTTCATATATGTATAGACTATTTTTCAAGGTATACCATAAACAACAATGTATAATATACTGTATATTGTAAATACACTTTTTAATGCTTAAATATTTGTTCAGGTCTGAACCTGAATCTTGTGAAGCGCCCACTTTAAATTCAACATTATCAACTCCAAAACCGGCTCATACTTTAAGAAGTTTAACTAATCAAAATGATTTAAATTGTTTGTCCCCTGAGAGTATCATAAGAAGTCATACTAATAGTCCTAACAATACTATATCTAGAGGCCTACATTGTAGGCCTAGTCCTCCACCCTATGTTAGGCCCAAAAACAAGCCTAATATTTGACATGAAAATAGTAACGAAAAAACGTGGTATTGCTAACTTTATACATTTTAAATTGTGTAGGGTCAGTTAAAAAAATTGACTATCGGGTCCAACAATAAAATATAATTTTATCTTTTCGTGGACTCCTTGAATCAAAATAATATATATGAAATGATCCGATAGTTAGTTTTTTTGACTATATATGTGTGACTTAAATGTTATGTATTTATTGAGTGTATATTTCTAACTATACTTAACCAAAAACATATTTAACTAATTCTTTTAACTGATTAGCTAACTAACTAACTAATATATTTATAGTATGTGTGTGTGTTTCTAACTAAGTTCTATATATGTTAGTGCGTAGTTAAGTGTTAAACTTAGTTAAATAACTTAAATAAAGGACTCCGTACTTTACGCAAAGGAGTGGGAAAATATGGTTGCAAAAACCAATTTTCATAGTTAAATTTTAAGTTAAATTAAGGTAGACTTAGTTAGAAAACTAGTAAATATAGTATATATGTTAAATAAGTAATAGTTAAATATAAGTTAGATTTTAAGGTCTAGTTAAAGGCTCTTTACTGGCGGAAATAGAGTGCGAAAATTTGTAGACTTTAAAAATAAAGTCTAAATTTTCATAGTTAGTTTAAGTTAGGTTAAGCGCACTTTTTAATATTTGATTTTTTTTAACTGTGGTCTTAATTTTTAGAGAAAAATTATGAAAATTAGTACACATATAAAAGAAAATCTGTAGATTTGAAATTTCAAAACCACAAATCTGTATCTCTTTTTGTTTTCGAGTTATTGTCATATAAAAATGATAGTTGTTTTTCTTAAATTTGACAGTGCAGTTTTTAGATATTTTTTAAATTATGAGGGTACTTTTTGGAATAATATTATTAAAATTGGTGCATATATAAAAGAAAGTTTAAGAATTTCAAATTTTCAAACCGCATTTTAATATCTTTGTTAGTTTTAGAGTTATTTTCGAATAAAAATGAAGTTTGTTTTACAAAATTTGACAGCTTTTAATATTTATAATAAGCTATTTATATATCTATTATCCTTATGAAATATATACATATTTATACATAATATTAATAATAATAATAATGTCAGTATATATATTATAAAATAATACATGTATTCAAATAAATACGTACATAAATACAAAATTATTTTTAAGGTGTGTGCCCTTTTCTCCTGCCTTATTGCACGCTACTGTCCATATTCTTCTTCTTAGAAGTATATAAAGGCTATATTCAAGTATATTTGTTGTGTACCACAGTGTCACAAAGTATATAATATATATTTACACGTTTATTGTATATAATAACAATATATACAATAAACAATACATTGGATAATGAAACAACTATACTAACTTAAGTTACACTTAAATAACTAAGTTTACTCTTTAAGCAGTTGTATTTATTCTGTCAGTATTGATATACAACATGTTTTATTTATCGTCATTTTGTTGTATATGTTTAAATGAAGGCGAAGAACTGTATAGCTTAAAAAATACTGATATTGATAATATACAATTAATCGAAAAACTTAAGTTTTGTCAAATTGGTTTAGTAAGTATAGAGAGCTAAGTGTTTCCCTTAAAATAAGTAGAAGTTTTTGGGGCGAACTAATGACTTTAGAGAAAAATGTTATATACAAAAAATAATCTAGAATAAGGGGTTAATTTATTAGTAATAAAAAAATAAAATAAAAAATTAGGGACCAGTGGTACCTATGGTTTTACCTACAACAATATTATAACATTTTTAATAATACCATTTTTCTTGAAATAATTGTTAAACAACCGTAGAAAACATTTATATTGTTGAAATCAGAAAAACAATTTGTATCTAATATACTAAAAATAATATAGGTAGGTACCATTTAAAAATAATTGTAGCTCTTTATTTTGTATATAATATTTTTACCTACCGATAACCTTTAGTAAGAGAGATCCAGTAAAATTTTTGAAAGATATCCGATCAAGGTTATTTGTATCACAAACGAATTAACAAATAGGCATACATTTATCTCTTTCTTTTGCAAAGGCTATACGATTATGCGATAAGGATAGGTAAACACGACTAAGTTAGGACATTCCACTTTAAAGCGATGCTCGTTGTTGATAATACTTTCGCTGTAACGTAAGTTTATTTATTAATTCATAGTCGTACGGTTGGTATATATATTTTTATAATAATAAAATAACAGTAGTATCTTACGTTCATAAAAACTAAGCAAATGACACTACTGAATTTGTCATAAAATCTGAATTCATACAATTTGTAGACAACCTTGATCGGACATCTTTCAAAAATTTTTGGTAACAATTTTAAGGTCCCTAAAATCCAATTTTAACATTTTCACGATGATGTCTGCGTGTATGTATGTATATGTGTGTGTACGTTCTAACTCAAATACTTACCTTCAGAAAAATTTGAAACCTATTATTATTCTAAGAAAAAAACCATTAGATTTTGATCAAATAATAAATGTTATTTGCAGGATTGGTTGGACACAGAAATACCAACATTTATATGCGGTCCCTGTTGCCGAAATTTAAACATAAGTTACGAATTCAGAAAAACTTGTATAAAAAACAGTGATCGTTTAAAATCCTACATAAACCATTTTAAAGGAACACAACCCCAAACTATAAACCAACTCGAACCAATTATCGACAAGCCTGAACAGGTTGAAACAACATTTCGCCAATATTTCGAAAAAGAACAAGAAAATTTGACTTACTTCACTGACTGTCAAATAGAAAAAAATATTTGTGATACATACACACCACAAATTATGCCTGTATTGAAAAGCGATGCGCAGACCACCACAAATGATTTAAAAGATGAGTTTCAAGTTGACATTTTGACGAATGAAACTGACAGTATTGAAGAGACTCAGGGAGTTGTGGAAAAAGAAATATATAAATGTCATTTGTGCAACGCAAAATATGCGAAAAAAATATTGTTAGCTTCACATTTAAACACGCATAAACTCGGCCCAAAAAAATCTGAGGAAGTAATGGATACGAAACAAAAAATGTGTACGATTTGTAATAAATATTTTGTGAGAATATCTGACTTGAAACGACATTCGATGACGCATACCGGCGAACGACCCCATGTTTGTACCACATGTAATAAAAGTTTTATACAATTGACTACTTTAAAAGACCATATGTTGACACACACCAAAATCCGTAATCATACATGTAACTTATGTAGTAAATCATTTACTTTAAAACGAACATTACACAAACATTTATTAACACACACGGGTCAAAAATTACATCACTGTAATTTATGCCAAAAAAGTTTTTCTGAAAAATCGACCCTAGAAAAACATATTGCATTACACAATGGTATTAAACCACATCAGTGTAGCTATTGCGGTAAAAAATTCGCCGAAAAATCTAATATGGATAAACATATTTTGACTCATACTGGTTTGAAACCGCATAGTTGTGACGAATGCAATAAGCGATTTATAACGAAAAGTGCTCTCAAGCGACACGCTATGGTCCACAGCGGTCTTCGGCCATTTTCTTGTAACATATGTAGCAAAACATTTACTGAAAAAACTGTCTTGGAAAACCATTTATTGACCCATACAGGTCAGAGACCTCATATATGCACAAATTGCAACAAAGGTTTTGTTACAAAATCCGCTTTAAATCGTCATAATATGATTCATACGAATGAGCGTCACCACAGCTGTATGTTATGTTCAAAAAGTTTTATAACTTTATCGGCTTTAAATAATCATATTGCGACTCATACCGGCGAAAAAAGACACGCCTGTACACTTTGCAACAAAAAATTTATCCAAAAAGGTAATTTACAGCTGCATATGTTGACACACACTGGCGAGCGGAGGCATAAATGTACGCAATGTCAAAAATGTTTCGCTAGAAAAAGCGACTTAAAATTACATATTATGACACACACTGGCGAAAAATTACACCATTGTACTCAATGCGGCAAAAGTTACATCCATTTATTATCCTATAAAAACCATATACTGTCTCATACTGGCGAACGGCCCTTCAAATGCACATACTGTTCAAAATCATTCACGCAACGTCCCCACCTAAAACGCCACTTATCCACACATACTGGCGAACGACCACATTTATGTTCAATGTGTGGAAAATCATTCGCTGAAAAAAGTACCTTAGACACACATATTTTAACTCATACCGACCAAAAACCACACATGTGCCCACAATGTAATAAAGGGTTTACGAAAAAATTCGCACTGAAACGACACATCATGCGGCATAGTAACGAACGGATGGACTATGGAGCGAATAATTTTTAATTTTGTGGTTTTGTATACAGAGTAACAACTTAACCACTGATAGATCTCGTCCTTATTTCTTAATAACTTCAAATAAGTGTTGATTGTCTTACAATTTTTGGCTTGCCCAACTGTTGTAACATGAAATATGTAACAAGAAAAACGAGTTATCAATGGTTAAATATAATGTACTTATTCTAGTACACCTGTATAATAACGAAAGAATCGATTTTATGGCGAATAATTTTCGGAAGTACAATATTTTTGTTTATTTTATTAAGTTTCGGCTCTTATTTTTATAAATAAGTATATTTTGCACCAATATTGTTGTATTCAATTGTAATATATCTTTTAAGTTCATTTTGTACTACGTTAAAATATCAGTATTTTTGTAATTCTAACTAATTGTAAGTACTTAAGATTATATTGTTATTATAGATATATTTAATATGCAATAATAAAGTTTAAACAATATTTGATACAATTTTCTTCTTCAATAAATTACCAGTGTTTTTTTTTGTTACGTACCTTCGATAATTCGTGTACATTTGTATTTTAGCGCCAAAATAACAGCTAATTTAATAAGAAATAAATATATTTTTATATTATCAAAAGAATTGAATTATATTACGTAATTCTATAAAAAAATAAAAGATATGAAAAGCATAAACACTTATAATCAATTAAAAGCTAATAAAATTATCAGTAAATTTCAGATAAGTAGGTCACACGGGTCTAATATACGTATAATTGACAACAAATTATATTTATCTTTTTAGTATAATAGATGAATAAAATGAAATTTTGTGCCAATTTAACTTTTATGTATAATGAATTTTCTTTTCTTGAAAGATATAACCAAGCAAAAATCTATGGTTTTAAATATGTAGAAAGCGGTTTTCCATTTGGTGTTTCGATAGATGAAGTAGTTAAAGCAAAAGAAAATGCTGGTTTAAACCAAGTTTTGATAAACATTTATACAGGTTTGTATTAAATTTTTAAAATACGAATCCTAATTGAAATTAAAATTTGGTTTTAGGCGATATTTCAAAAGGGGATTTAGGGCGTTGTGCCCTTATAAATAAAGAAAATGAATTTAGAAATGATTTGGAAATGTCTATACAATTTGCAAAATCACTTAACTGCAATAAGTATGTTTTAAATAAATGTTTGTTAAACTATTTGACAATAATAATTTTAGGATCCATATTATGTCAGGAAAAGTTGAAAATAGAACTGAAGACAATTATAAAACTTATAAAAATAATTTGATTTTGGCTGAATATCGTTTGAAACAAGAAAATATTGTAGGTTTAATAGAACCTATAAATAAATTTTCTGTACCTAATTATTTTATGAATTCTTACGACACAGGTATTGTATTGTATTTATTTATTGTAAAATAATATCTCTGAAGGATCTATGATCTTACAATTTTTTTTCTCGCTATTTTATATCTGTATTTTCAGCCCTGGATATAATAAAAAAAATTAACAGTCCTCATTTGCGATTAATGCTTGATATATTTCATTTACAACAAATATCTGGGAACTTATATAGAAATATAGAAGAATACCTACCTTATGTTGGACATATACAGATTGCTCAAGTACCCAATCGAAACGAACCTGACAGTTTTGGAGAAATAAATTATAAAAATATATTAAAACAGTTAAAAAATTTGGGTTATAATGATTATGTTGGTTTGGAGTACAAACCGGAAGTTGACAGTGTCAAAGGATTAAATTGGTTGCAGGAGTATGGTTATAGTTTGTAAATAATAAACAATATAAAAAAATAAAATATTTATTCATTTATTTAAATTGAAAATCACAGACTAGTGCCAAATGGTCCGAAGGCACAACAATACTTGGAAGAGCTGTATGTTTTTTCATTTCTTCTTCATCCAACAAAGGCACAATTTGTTTTAAAATTAAATTATCATCGTAAAAAATATAATCCAAGCATTCTTTAAAATCATCAGTATAGTTTGTAAATTTTGGTTTTCCATAAGCACTTGTCAGTTTCTGATTGCACGTCAGATTAATATTTTCAACAATTTCGTTTTCATCTACAAAAATATAATAATTATTAAATATATACACAATTTTTGAATTATATAAACGGGACTATTTTTTTAAATCCTAGAGGGGGCAGAATAGGTAGCTTGGGTTGTTAGGAAGGTGTAGATATGACCCCAATTGGCTTGAGGATTTTTAGCATTAAAGATAACCATTATTGTTAAGTTTTTGACCAAGGAACACGTTTGTAAGGACCCGTGTCTTTGCTTGGCATAAGTTCTCTGAAGGGTCGAGAATCAGAACAACGATTGTCGCCAAAGGATAAGCGTTACTGAAGGCAACATCCCGACTTGTCTTGGCCCCCTCAAAAAGCATTGGGGGAGGTGGAACATCTATCCGACGATGACCGTACGGTGGGGCAGTTTGTGCTCCAATAGTTATGAGAAAATCCCGCTAGTTTCTACGATAAAGGGATAAAAAAGCTCCCAAACTGTTGAGAAAAATGCGTTTCTAAAAATATTTTTGTATACTTTTTAAAAAAATAGTCCCGTTTGTATTTAATTCCTCCTCGTTAATATTACTTTTTTTCCAATCGTCAGCATGTTTTGTTACACCCCCTTCCGTAAAAAATTTAAATACGTCTGACTCTGGGTGGCTGTTAAAATCGCCACAGAATATTACAGAAATTCGGCAGTTGCTTTGCTGAAAAAAAAACCTAATTGGTGTGTCGTATAAAAAATGTTTTAAAGATATACCATTCGATGTATAATTCCTTGTATATAAAAAGCACAAATTCCAGCTTGCAGCAATCTGATGTGTGCTGCTTCTGGGTGAAAATACAAATGTGTGTTTGCTACCAGTAAAAATTCTTTTTCTTTTGACTGAAGAATAACCACTTGTAAAACAGTATTTTGTTCAATAAGTTTATTAGCAACAATGTCATTTTGTTTAATTTTTTTCCAAAGATTAGCCATATTTTTATTTTCTTGAATTTCTTTACCAATGACCATATTTTTCTTTTGTACGTAACTACAAAAAATATATATTATTTGTTGGCAATGTCAAAATATGTATTGTTATTTACGAAAATTTTGATGGTATATAAAATAATGACAATCCTTCGCCTTTGCCCAATTTTGGGTCGTAGAAATACTTGTACCCCAATTTGGTCATTTCGTCACGAAGAAAGTTTTTGTACACTTTATAATCGGTTTCTTGAAGACATATTATATCGGCATTATAGTCTAAAATATATATACATATATTCAGGTACTCTTTTTACGTGAAACAACATTGTTGTAAAAGACAAATTTAAAGAAAAATAAACAGTATTATTAAGCACGTTTTAAGGTCCCTACAATCCGATTTTAACATTTTTACGATGATGTCTGTCTGTGTGTGTGTGTGTGTGTGTGTGTGTGTGTGTGTGTGTGTAGGTGTTGTTTCTTGTTGTATTAATAAGTTAAATACGGATTGGACATATTTCTTCATAGAATGTATTTAAAATGAAATATTCTAAATATAAAGAATAGATATAAGTAGAATTTTTGGTGTAGAGTGTAGGTATAGAAGATATGTTAAATACAATAGGGCGCAAGAAGTCATGTGACTTTTTTGGCCTTGACAAGCAGATATGGGGGTCCATGTCAGAATGATAGCTAGTAATTATGTACATAGATGTCAAATATCTTAATTTTTCATTCTAAATTTAGTATTTTTCGGGATAGCAATGATGGCCCATTTAAAATGAACATAAGTTTGTTAAATACAATGTATATAAGAAAAAAAAACTTACCAGTAAGTTCTTTTAAAATAAGTTGTTTTCTATAATCTATTTTTAAAGCCTCTGTGTCACAATATACAAATTTATCGTCTTTAACATAACTATCTGATAATATATTGTAAGATACAATTCTAAAACTAATAAAAAATATATTTTGACTTCAAATTTTAATTTTAAAACATACTTTCTTCCAGTCAGTTTATTTTTAGTAAATTCAGCCCTTTTTTTAAACGGACATTTCAAGGAAAAATCTTCCACTACACATTCAGAAAAAGCTTCAAATGGCTCACCAATAATACTTTTGAACTTTGGGATACACTTAAGTTTCAAATACGACCCTAAATCATTTTTATTTGGTGTGTAACTATTATCGGTTGAAACTTGTATCCAATTTAGCTTGTCTTTACTTTTGGACCAAAAATAGGCGGAATTTTTGGTATCAACCAAAGATGAATCAAAAATGGATGGGTATAGAGGAAAATGGATAAAAATTTTGGATGGTAGTTCCATATTAAATATGATTGGCTGATTTATAAGTATTGTATATGTTTTATCTAAAATTTCGAATTTGGTTTTGCTCTTTTGAGCAACAAATGCTCCAAATTTCATACTGTAATTTAATTCTTCGTTGTTTTGGTAGAATTTTATAAGTTTTGGTTCAATACATTCAATTTTTTGTTTTACTGCATTCTGTTTTTCTAATTCTTCTAATTTTATTTTTATACTTTTTCCAATGGATGACGCAATTTTCTGTTTCAAATTATGAAAATTCTCGTCTTGGCCCACAATAAAACGACATTTTCTGTTTATGTCGTATTTGGTATACTCAAAATCGAATATAAAATCATATTTACGTTTATCTTTTGTATTAAATGGATTATTTTCTGAAAAATATGCACTGAGATTTGACATTATTGTACAAAGAAATGATGAATCACGGAACTGCAAGGAAATGCATTGATAATTTGTGTATTCATACTTTATAATTACAATGACAAATAAATATAGATAATATATCAGCTGATAAATAATTTTCTTCTTATTATTATACAATATTTTATTGGATAACTTTTTAAAGACAATATCCCTACATATATACATTAAAATAACAAATATAAAATTAATTACATCAAGTAAATTTTAACCTAAGTATACCCAATAAATTATACTTATTTTCTGTATAAAATATAAAACCATTCCACATCCCCACTAACCCTGTTTGCTCAGCTGTCATAGAAACATCTGCCGATAACATTTCAAGGTCACACGTACCTGCTTGTGGACTTTGTACAGCGGTCGACTATACAAGTTGAATTCGACAGAAGTATTTGAATTTGCCTGAATAAGAGTACAAATAGTATATATGACTAGCGAAAAGCGAACTTCCCCACTTATTGTATAAATTGTACTTGATACTGATATCTGTCAATTAGTAATATTGATTTTTTGAAACTGTAGCAAAGATTATATGGGGTTTTGTTGTCGAATTTGCGGACCCGGGTTCAATTCCGACTGACACCAAAAATTACTTCGATTTTATAAATTCACGTAGTTAATTTATTATCAGGAGAGTGGAATTTACTTGTCGAGAAAAATAAACCACATGGAATTGGAAAATTATCAATTTTAGCTATCATTGGGATAGGGTCTGCTTGTTAAGGCCAACAAAGTCATATAACTGCTTGCGCCCCATTGTATTTAACATTTCTTGTATACCTACACTCTACACCAAAATTATGCTTATATCCTTTATATTTATATATTTAAATTTTAAATTCATTCTATGAAGAAATTTTGTCCTCTTCTAATTTTTCGAAATGTTTCCAATTCATTGTCGGCATTGACATTATTTCTGAAGGATATATTGTAATATACCTATAATTTTAAATATTTAACTATTAATACAATAAGATTGCGAAATACATATGTAGAAGTTGTTGGTGACCCCTTTTGAACCCAAGCGCGCCCGGACGACATGACTTCGACCAGACCCACCTCCGAAGACTCCAACAGGACAAACGACACGAACCAAGAACAAACCAGTATTTCGGCAATCACCGCAAGTAACATACCAGAATTTTGGGCCGAAGACCCCGACCTATGGTTCAGACAGGCAGAAGTCATATTCGACTCACGACGCATCACTTCCGAGCAATACCGCATGCGACGCCTCCTCTCTAACTATACGATGGCAGCCAGCCCATCTGCTGGTATCACCACAACTTTGGACCCGCCGCCAGAAGATGCAGCCCCGAATGCAAATACTTCTACAATAACAAGAATGAATATTTATTTTCTTTTTGTTTCCAAGAAATCTCGGAAAACAATTGTAACAATGGGCTATGCTAGTTATGATAACTTGATGTCGCTACACATATATTAAGTATTATAGTTCAAATTATAGAGATGTTGAATAATAATAATAAACAAATCATTTTAATGAAATATATTTAAACAACTTTAACAATATATTCTTAAATATTAAATATATATTATTGTTTTAAAAATATTAAACTACTTATTTGTACTACATTTTTAACATAAAAACAAAAAAATATATACATTATTATGTCTTTTAATTTTTAAGTCAACTGTATACAGTCTTTGGCATTTACAAATCGAAATACTCAGAAAAATCTTGAAATTATTGTCAATGTAACAAAAATATCTGAGTACATCAATTCTAAGAGAAGCCGTATAGAAATTCTAGAAAAGTTGTAGGAAATATCGAAAATTTACGAAAATTATTTATTTCTTCCTATTTTTGATATTACAAAATTAAAAAAAATGCATAAATGTGCCCTTGAGACATATTTTATGTCATTTGAAATTTCTGAAAATTTTAGCCATGTTGGACGATTATTTATTGTTTAAATAAAAAATCTTGCTGTTTTTAAATTTTTGCAGTTAAAAGGAAATTTATATCAAAAATAAAATGGATAAATAATCTTCGTGTTAATATTAGAATTAGAAAAAAGGTTTATACTATACAATATATTGGACAAATTTAAACCGCCAAAAGTTAAATCAAAATCTTGTTCTGTGTATACAGGTATTAACTAATATATAGCTAATCCTCCTATTCTTTACGTAAGTGCTACAGTCTTCAGCGATTTATGAATGTTTACACGCATTCCCACATTAAAATCGTGTATGAGCTACACAAAGTGCTGACGCCGCAGCCCCTCCTATGATAAGCACATGATTGTAAGTTACTCTCGGAAAAAGACGATTATATTAGAAATAAGTTTAACAAACTTGTGTTATTTAGAAATCAACATTTAAAAATTATTTATATTGAATTCCTATTATTTTTACAACAAAGTAAATTATTTAATTCATATTTAGCCCTAGAATATTTCGTTATTATTTATATTTATATTCATTGAATATTTTTTATAAACCTATAAAAATAAATATATGTCAAATAAAATTTAATATGCTCCCCGACGCTGAAGATTTTTTTATCATTTTAAATCCTGGTTCAATATATTGTATAGCGTAAACCTCGTTTATACAAAGAAGCGTTATAAAGGTACATTGCTTTAAAATGGACATTAGTACAACCTTTTATTCATAAGATCACTGTTACCAATCATTTATTTGGGGATTTTACCGGACTTAAGTCTTTATAAATCCCTAACTTTACGCCTAGTTCTTTTGGTTGTCTTGTAGTTGGCTGTACTGGAAATGGACTAAAGGTCCTGTTAGGGCTTAAAGGCGACTTTAGCGAACGTCTAGGCGGACTTAAAGTTGGTAAATTAATGAAATATTTGGGGCTTTTTGTTGGGGAGAGTAATTCTGGGGATTTTTCTTGGGAGCACATGGGCGAAAATTTTGATGAGCAGGGATTTTCGGTTTGAAAACTGGTGAATTGAAGACATGATAAATTTTTAGGGGGGGAAATATCTGGGGAATTTTGGAATTTATTTGGTTGTATTTCTATAGTTAATTTTTTTCGATCATAAATGGGGGATTTTGAATTATTGTCTGAAGATGTTGAATATTTAGAAGAAATATTTTCTTCTTTCAAATTGTCAAAATATTTTTTTGTGTATTTCTTCAAATTTTCATCGCTATCTTCAAATTTATATTTTGACAAACTATAATCTTCAAATTTGTAGTCACATGAAAAATCTTTGTGTGTATTAGAGTCAATCGTAGGATCTTCATTCTCAGTTTCTGTACTAATATTGTCTTTATTTTCTTTAAATTTAAATGAAGAATATGTTTCTTCTTCTATTGTATCTACAGTATATTTATTATCGTTAGAACTTGAAGAAATATTTTCAGTTTTAGAATGATCTAAAATACTTGAAGCAACATCATAACATGTTTTTTCTTCGGACATAATAGGCGAATAATCTTCAAATGTCTTCATAGGAAATGAAGATATGGGACTTGGGATTTTAGATTCAATTGAAGAAACAAAATTTGAAAAATCATCGTTTGTATATTTATAAGAATACGTGTCTTCGTTCTTTGAAGTTAATGTGTCTTCATTCTTCAAGTCAATTTCTTCTTCTATAAGAGCTGGACTGACAGAAAAACTTTCTAGGCCGCTTTCCAAATCTTCTTCGCCGTCTTTACTGCTTCTGTCTTCATCAGTCTTTTCATCTTTCGAAAGGAGACTTTCAGAACGCAGAAACGTTCGGGATATAGGCGATCGCGAAAGCTCATCTTCACTATCTTCTTTTTCACTTGATTTCTGCTGCTGAAGAATTCTGTGAAGGATTAAAGAATTTTCTTGAATTATCTTCAAAGCCCGTTCACTATTCCTTCGACCAAGTTCAAGGCGTTTATCTTCAACCTGAAGCAAATCTACTAGGGATTGTTTTTTGTGGGGTTTCTCTTCAATTTCCTCTTTTGGACTTTCTTCATCAATTTGATAAGGTTTCCATAGCGATGTTTCGATTGTAGGGAGGACGTTTATGTCAAAACTTTGTTGTTTAAAGATACGAGTTCTTTCAGTGTTATTCTTCGAATTTTCTTCATAACTGTGGTGTCTTCGTAACTCTGAAGATCTATTCTGTTCTTCTTTAGGTGAAGTAAGGCTTTCTGATGAATTTTCTTTTAGAATATTTACGCGTTCTTGAAGAAACGATTCGAAGATCTCATCTTCTTCAAATTTTGAGGAAGAAATGTATTTGTATGGTTCTTTATTTTCTTCAACTTTACATGTTTCTTCAGGACTACTCAAAACGGTACTACAAGAAAATGGTTTGTAAATATCTGCAGAATTTTGAAAAGTTATATTATCTTCTACTGAATTTGAAGACGTTTTCGTTTCTTCTTTTTTGAAGCAAGCATTTTCTGGGCTTAATATATTACAACTAATAAAAGATGTATACATTTCATTATTTTGGAAACTACAAAGATCTTCATTTATTTTTGAAGATACATTAGTTTCTTCAAATTTGAAGCACGGTTCTTGAGGGCTTAAAATATTACTTGAATTAAACGAAGAAAACATTTTGTCTTTATTCTGAGAACTACGAACATCTTTAATCATATTAGTTTCTTCAATATTACTGGAAATAAATGAAGAAAACATTTTTTCTTTGTTTTGAGAACCACGAATATCTTCATTTGTATTCGAAGATAAATGAGTTTCATCAAATTTAAAGCAAAGATCTTCTGGACTCGAAATAAATGTTTTATAACTTTTTCCTTCATTTTGCGGTCTAGTAATATCTTCAATTAAATTTGAAGAAACGTTTTGTTCATCAATTTTGAAAAAAGAATCTTCAATGTTACTAATAACAAGCTGTTCATGTATGTTTTCATCCAAATTTGAAGATGAATTTGTTTCTTTTTCAAGACCAGGTTTAAAACTTTGAAGAAACGATTCGTAATCTTCCATATTTTGATCTGAAGAAATGAATGGTGTATATGTGTCTTCAATTGAAGCATTTTTTTCGTCAACATTTGATATATTTGTTTCTTTTTGAAAAGATACGTCAAAACTATGAAGAAATGTTGTGTATAGTTCTCGTCTAGTATCTTCAATATTTTGATTAGAAGAGCATGTAATATTAGATAATGATTGGAGAAATTCTTCATTTATAGAATTAGGCTTTTTTTCTTTTGAATCTTCAAACTGAAGGAAATTGATGGTAGTGTTACTGATTGGGGTTTTTTCATCATTTTTATTTGAGGCTTCTTCTAAACTTAAATTGTCTAATAGTATATTTCTTGAAGATAATATTTCTTCATTTGAAGATAAAATAACACTGTCTATATTGTTTGTAAAGTTACTATCACTATTTAATTCACTAATAATTACATTAATGTCTTTTTTAATTTCTTCAACCTTTGCTACATCTTCTTTCTTCTTATCTTTGTTTTCTTCACATTTCTTCAATTCCAAATCACTTATTTTGTCGTCTGAATCAAAGTCGCTTAGTCGGCCAGGTTCGTCGCATAATTCTGTTGAAGTACTACTTTGATCACCGTCAGAATATGAAGAAGAGTCAGTGTCTTCAAACGTTTCTTCTGAAGCAAAGGTTTCTTCAGTGTATGATTGTCTACGCTTGTACTGTTCGGTATCTTTCCAGTGTATGGTTTCAGGCGCCACTGAAAAGAAGCAAATACTTTAAATACATACAGACAAAATTAATTATTATGTAATTCGTTATCAATGTGAGCTTGTGATTGTGACTGACGGTTATAAATAGAATGACGGTTGATAATAATTTAGATTCAGCATGAAATTCTCTTTCTTTTGATGTAAAAAAGATTTATTTACATCGTCGTATCTCGAGTTACAGATGCTTAAATTTACATGATTTTTCAAGGGAGTTTTGTGAATTTTCAATTCGGTTCATTTTTCATATTTTCTTTTTGTTCTCCTACACGGTTAAAGATAGAATGACGGGTGATAAAAATTTAGATTCAGCATGAAGTTCTCTTTCTTTTGATGTTAAGGAAGATTTATTTACATCGTCGTATCTCGAGTTACAGATGCTTAAATTTACATGATTTTTCAAGGGAGTTTTGTGAAATTTCAATTCGGTTCATTTTTCATATTTTCTTCTTGTTATCCTACACGGTTAAAGATAGAATGACGGGAGATAAAAATTTATATTCAGCATGAAATTCTCTTTCTTTCGATGTAAAGGAAGATTTATTTACAGCGTCGTATCTCGAATTACAGATGCTTAAAGTTACATGATTTTTCAAGGGAGTTTTGTGAAATTTCAATTCGGTTCATTTTTCATATTTTCTTCTTGTTCTCCTACACGGTTAAAGATAGAATGATGGGTGATAAAAATTTAGATTCAGCATGAAATTCTCTTTCTTTCGATGTAAAGGAAGATTTATTTACAGCGTCGTATCTCGAATTACAGATGCTTAAAGTTACATGATTTTTCAAGGGAGTTTTGTGAAATTTCAATTCGGTTCATTTTTCATATTTTCTTCTTGTTCTCCTACACGGTTAAAGATAGAATGATGGGTGATAAAAATTTAGATTCAGCATGAAATTCTCTTTCTTTTGATGTAAAGGAAGATTTATTTACATCATTTTATCTCGAGTTGCAGATGCTTAAATTTACATGATTTTTCAAGGGAGTTTTGTGAATTTTCAATTCGGTTCATTTTTTATATTTTCTTTTTGTTCTCCTATACGGTTAAAGATAGAATGACGGGTTATAAAAATTTAGATTCAGCATGAAATTCTCTTTCTTTTGATGTAAAGGAAGATTTATTTATACCGTCGTATCTCGAGTTACAGATGCTTAAATTTACATGATTTTTCAAGGGAGTTTTGTGAATTTTCAATTCGGTTCATTTTTCATATTTTCTTTTTGTTCTCCTACACGGTTAAAGATAGAATGACGGGTGATAAAAATTTAGATTCAGCAGGAAATTCTCTTTCTTTTGATGTTAAGGAAGATTTATTTACATCGTCGTATCTCGAGTTACAGATGCTTAAATTTACATGATTTTTCAAGGGAGTTTTGTGAAATTTCAATTCGGTTCATTTTTCATATTTTCTTCTTGTTATCCTACACGGTTAAAGATAGAATGACGGGAGATAAAAATTTATATTCAGCATGAAATTCTCTTTCTTTCGATGTAAAGGAAGATTTATTTACAGCGTCGTATCTCGAATTACAGATGCTTAAAGTTACATGATTTTTCAAGGGAGTTTTGTGAAATTTCAATTCGGTTCATTTTTCATATTTTCTTCTTGTTCTCCTACACGGTTAAAGATAGAATGATGGGTGATAAAAATTTAGATTCAGCATGAAATTCTCTTTCTTTTGATGTAAAGGAAGATTTATTTACATCGTCGTATCTCGAGTTACAGATGCTTAAATTTACATGATTTTTCAAGGGAGTTTTGTGAAATTTCAATTCGGTTCATTTTTCATATTTTCTTCTTGTTATCCTACACGGTTAAAGATAGAATGACGGGAGATAAAAATTTATATTCAGCATGAAATTCTCTTTCTTTTGATGTAAAGGAAGATTTATTTACATCGTCGTATCTCGAATTACAGATGCTTAAAGTTACATGATTTTTCAAGGGAGTTTTATGAATTTTCAATTCGGTTCATTTTTCATATTTTCTTCTTGTTCTCCTACACGGTTAAAGATAGAATGACGGGAGATAAAAATTTAGATTCAGCATGAAATTCTCTTTCTTTTGATGTAAAGGAAGATTTATTTACATCGTCGTATCTCGAGTTACAGATGCTTAAATTTACATGATTTTTCAAGGAAGTTTTGTGAATTTTCAATACGGTTCATTTTTCATATTTTCTTCTTGTTCTCCTACACGGTTAAAGATAGAATGACGGGTGATAAAAATTTAGATTCAGCATGAAATTCTCTTTCTTTTGATGTACAGGAAGATTTATTTACATCATCTTATCTCGAGTTGCAGATGCTTAAATTTACATGATTTTTCAAGGGTAGTTTTGTGAATTTTCAATTCGGTTCATTTTTTATATTTTCTTCTTGTTCTCCTACACGGTTAAAGATAGAATGACGGGTGATAATAATTTAGATTCAGCATGAAATTCTCTTTCTTTTGATGTAAAGGAAGATTTATTTACATCATCTTATCTCGAGTTGCAGATGCTTAAAGTTACATGATTTTTCAAGGGAGTTTTGTGAATTTTCAATTCGGTTCATTTTTTATATTTTCTTCTTGTTCTCCTACACGGTTAAAGATAGAATGACGGGTGATAAAAATTTAGATTCAGCATGAAATTCTCTTTCTTTTGATGTAAAGGAAGATTTATTTACATCGTCGTATCTCGAGTTACATATGCTTAAATTTACATGATTTTTCAAGGGAGTTTTGTGAAATTTCAATTCGGTTCATTTTTCATATTTTCTTCTTGTTATCCTACACGGTTAAAGATAGAATGACGGGAGATAAAAATTTATATTCAGCATGAAATTCTCTTTCTTTCGATGTAAAGGAAGATTTATTTACAGCGTCGTATCTCGAATTACAGATGCTTAAAGTTACATGATTTTTCAAGGGAGTTTTGTGAAATTTCAATTCGGTTCATTTTTCATATTTTCTTCTTGTTCTCCTACACGGTTAAAGATAGAATGATGGGTGATAAAAATTTAGATTCAGCATGAAATTCTCTTTCTTTTGATGTAAAGGAAGATTTATTTACATCGTCGTATCTCGAGTTACAGATGCTTAAATTTACATGATTTTTCAAGGGAGTTTTGTGAAATTTCAATTCGGTTCATTTTTCATATTTTCTTCTTGTTATCCTACACGGTTAAAGATAGAATGACGGGAGATAAAAATTTATATTCAGCATGAAATTCTCTTTCTTTTGATGTAAAGGAAGATTTATTTACATCGTCGTATCTCGAATTACAGATGCTTAAAGTTACATGATTTTTCAAGGGAGTTTTATGAATTTTCAATTCGGTTCATTTTTCATATTTTCTTCTTGTTCTCCTACACGGTTAAAGATAGAATGACGGGAGATAAAAATTTAGATTCAGCATGAAATTCTCTTTCTTTTGATGTAAAGGAAGATTTATTTACATCGTCGTATCTCGAGTTACAGATGCTTAAATTTACATGATTTTTCAAGGAAGTTTTGTGAATTTTCAATACGGTTCATTTTTCATATTTTCTTTTTGTTCTCCTACACGGTTAAAGATAGAATGACGGGTGATAAAAATTTAGATTCAGCATGAAGTTCTCTTTCTTTTGATGTTAAGGAAGATTTATTTACATCGTCGTATCTCGAGTTACAGATGCTTAAATTTACATGATTTTTCAAGGGAGTTTTGTGAAATTTCAATTCGGTTCATTTTTCATATTTTCTTCTTGTTATCCTACACGGTTAAAGATAGAATGACGGGAGATAAAAATTTATATTCAGCATGAAATTCTCTTTCTTTTGATGTAAAGGAAGATTTATTTACATCGTCGTATCTCGAATTACAGATGCTTAAAGTTACATGATTTTTCAAGGGAGTTTTATGAATTTTCAATTCGGTTCATTTTTCATATTTTCTTCTTGTTCTCCTACACGGTTAAAGATAGAATGACGGGAGATAAAAATTTAGATTCAGCATGAAATTCTCTTTCTTTTGATGTAAAGGAAGATTTATTTACATCGTCGTATCTCGAGTTACAGATGCTTAAATTTACATGATTTTTCAAGGAAGTTTTGTGAATTTTCAATACGGTTCATTTTTCATATTTTCTTCTTGTTCTCCTACACGGTTAAAGATAGAATGACGGGTGATAAAAATTTAGATTCAGCATGAAATTCTCTTTCTTTTAATGTAAAGAAAGATTTATTTACATCGTCGTATCTCGAGTTACAGATGCTTAAATTTACATGATTTTTCAAGGGAGTTTTGTGAAATTTCAATTCGGTTCATTTTTCATATTTTCTTCTTGTTATCCTACACGGTTAAAGATAGAATGACGGGAGATAAAAATTTATATTCAGCATGAAATTCTCTTTCATTTGATGTAAAGGAAGATTTATTTACATCGTCGTATCTCGAATTACAGATGCTTAAAGTTACATGATTTTTCAATGGAATTTTGTGAATTTTTAATTCGGTTATACAATAAAAGAATGAATTTCATCACGACAACATTTGATGTTGCTAAGAACTTTTCATTATAGGTACCTTGTTCCTTCTTTTTCGTGGGTTCCTTTATTCTGGCAGGAGGTATAGAACCTTTTGGAGGTCCTAATCTTCGTCCTCTAGAATTTACTATTGCGTTTTTACCTAATAATAAATGGTTCATAGCTATAGGGGAAGGTGCATTGGAATGCCCTAAAACATAAAATTATAATTGGTCGAAATTCAAAAATAATTTTTTATGATTACCCATTGGTTGTCTTGCACAGGCTGCCTGCAGGATAATATGGGCTTGTCTCTGACGTTCTCTTAATTTGGCGTATTGCTTTTTCAATGCTGAAATGTCTAATGCAAGGCGTTCTCTGTCAGGATGGTGGGTATATGGCTGTAAAGTGGTACCTTCTCTGCTTGTTGTTGATTTCTCTGAAATTACAAAATTAAATGTTTATAGTATTCATATAGCGCCATTTGTACCTTTTTTTCGACCAATAGAAATGCCATACGCTGCCGTTACTGCTGCTTTTTCATCATAATCACTTTCACCTTCGTCATCATCAGAATAAAATAATTTAAAACCTTTTCTAGCAGCCGATTGGACCGACTGAGTCCATGGACTAATATTATATAAATATCTACGAAATAATAATTTATTTATTTGAATTTTACAATGGAACAAACTTACCTGTCCCTCATTTCGTTTAGTTCATTACATGTTCCTATAGCGACAATCGATTTTATTAATGTGTTAGAATCAACTAAACCGAATTCTAACATTTCTCGAGTAAGTACACCCATTATCGAATAAAATTCATCGGCAGAATTCACAGCCAAAATTCGACTAAAACAATTTTTTTAATTTTTATTGTACAATTTAAAAATATATTTCTTACTCAGATAATTTTTCCCATATAGCTATTGCAGTTCTTAATAGAATTTCATTGCCTTCTAAAAATATTAGGTCCCACACTCTTAAAACAGTTGATTGTGGTAAACAATTGCAAAACAGAGTCAAAAACCATTGCATGGTAAAAACATTTGTTAAAGGAGGTTCATATGAATTTCCTAAAAATATAAAATTTTAAAGTGCAAAATTAATTATTGAAAAGTATGTTGTTACCCTATATTTAAGATGTAGATTACGAGAAAAATAAGTAAAAAAATCCTTGATCAACAGTTTAGCTATAAATTGATTTTAGATTTTTTTTCCAAAATTTTAAAGTGCAAAATTAATTATTGAAAAGTATGTTGTTACCCTATATTTGAGATGTAGATTACGAGAAAAATAAGTAAAAAATTCTTTGATCAACAGTTTAGCTGTAAATTGATTTTGGATTTTTTTTTCCAAAATTTTAAAGTGCAAAATGAATTATTGAAAAGTATGTTGTTACCCTATATTTGAGGTGTAGATTACGAGAAAAATAAGTAAAAAATTCTTTGAACAACAGTTTAGCTATAAATTGATTTTGAATTTTTTTTCCAAAATTTTAAAGTGCAAAATTAATTATTGAAAAGTATGTTATTACCCTATAATTGAGATGTAGATTACGAGAAAAATAAGTAAAAAATTCTTTGATCAACAGTTTAGCTATAAATTGATTTTAGATTTTTTTTTCCAAAATTTTAAAGTGCAAAATGAATTATTGAAAAGTATGTTGTTACCCTATATTTGAGATGTAGATTACGAGAAAAATAAGTAAAAAATTCTTTGATCAACAGTTTAGCTATAAATTGATTTTAGATTTTTTTTTCCAAAATTTTAAAGTGCAAAATTAATCATTGAAAAGTATATTGTTACCCTATATTTAAGATGTAGATTACGAGAAAAATAAGTAAAAAATTCTTTGATCAACAGTTTAGCTATAAATTGATTTTGGATTTTTTTTTCCAAAATTTTAAAGTGCAAAATTAATTATTGAAAAGTATGTTGTTACCCTATATTTGAGATGTAGATTACGAGAAAAATAAGTAAAAAATTCTTTGATCAACAGTTTAGCTATAAATTGATTTTAGATTTTTTTTTCCAAAATTTTAAAGTGCAAAATTAATTATTGAAAAGTATGTTGTTACCCTATATTTGAGATGTAGATTACGAGAAAAATAAGTAAAAAATTCTTTGATCAACAGTTTAGCTATAAATTGATTTTGGATTTTTTTTTCCAAAATTTTAAAGTGCAAAATTAATTATTGAAAAGTATGTTGCTACCCTATATTTGACATGTAGATTACGAGAAAAATAAGTAAAAAATTCTTTGATCAACAGTTTAGCTATAAATTGATTTTGGATTTTTTTTTCCAAAATTTTAAAGTGCAAAATTAATCATTGAAAAGTATATTGTCACCCTATATTTGAGATGTAGATTACGAGAAAAATAAGAAAAAAAATCTTTGATCAACAGTTTAGCTATAAATTGATTTTGGAATTTTTTTTCCAAAATTTTAAAGTGCAAAATTAATTATTGAAAAGTATGTTGTTACCCTATATTTGAGGTGTAGATTACGAGAAAAATAACTAAAAAATTCTTTGATCAACAGTTTAGCTATAAATTGATTTTAGATTTTTTTTTCCAAAATTTTAAAGTGCAAAATTAATTATTGAAAAGTATGTTGTTACCTTATATTTTAGATGTAGATTACGAGAAAAATAAGTAAAAAATTCTTTGATCAACAGTTTAGCTATAAATTGATTTTGGATTTTTTTTCCAAAATTTTAAAGTGCAAAATTAATTATTGAAAAGTATGTTATTACCCTATATTTAAGGTGTAGATTACGAGAAAAATAAGTAAAAAATTATTTGATTCACAGTTTAGCTATAAATTGATTTTAGATTTTTTTTCCAAAATTTTAAAGTGCAAAATTAATTATTGAAAAATATGTTGTTACCCTATATATGAGATGTAGATTACGAGAAAAATAAGTAAAAAAATTGTTGATCAATAGTTTAGCTATAAATTACTTTAGTTACTTAAAACGACATTTAAATTGACCTTTGAACTATTAGAAATGACCTTTCGTACTGCGAAATTTTTCTCATATATTTTCATTATTCTTATTATACTTTTAATAAGGGTTTCAGTGTTGCACTAATAATTTTGATTATAAATGTCACTAATTCAGTATACACTAATTATTTTATTATTATTTTTTTTAATTTTTCTTACCTTCCCTAGCGTCATTCTGTAGCGCTTCTAAATGCCTAGATAATTGTGGTAATCTCATTTTTAACAAATCTCGAAATACTATCATATCTACTGATAGTCCCCGTAAATTATTGGCAAAATAAGATTCGGGCAAAACACCCTCTATTAAAAAAATCATAACCTAGAAAAAATGCAAAAATATTTGTATAATACTATCGTTGAGAAATTAAAATATTTATTAAGTACTTACCTTCACCGAATCGGTTTCATTTTTATCCATAACTTGCAAGATAAGTGCAGCCAACATATTAAAACCTTGGCAATAGCCGACAGATTTGTTCCATCGGGCATACGCTAACAATACTCTTTTTAACAATGCTTGATTTTCTTGGCCAGCTGCGCCGCAAAATAAGCTGCATCCGGTTCTATGCAAATCCTAAAAAAGGTTACAAAAAAATATTTTTCAAAATATAATATTCTATATTTTTTGTTTGAAACATTTTTTGTATCTCTTTTAGTTTTAGAGATATTTCTTATTAATTAAAATAGTTTGAATGTGGTTTGGTTAATGAAAAATGATTATTTAAGTCACTTATTAGTGCGACACTTTACGATGTGTGTGTGTGTGTGTGTGTGTGTGTGAGGTTGTTGGAGTTACAATCCAGTTAATGAATTGGAAAACCTCGAACATTTAGGAGAAAACTTGCTCATAAAATGAATTAAAAATTATAGAAAATACGTAAATATTAAGGTGTAATTAGAATTTTTTGTGTACAAGAAATGTTAAATACAATACTTATATATACCAAAATGTATAATGTATAGACGGCTTAAATAGTATCTTTCGGGAACCAAACTTCATAACGGCTACGCGTGAGTAGATATGAGACGCAGGGTAGGCGTCATTCAAGGTTGGCGCAGAATGTACCCTACCATACTACTCACAACGCCCGATAACAAAATAATTAAATTAAAGTATCTATATACCTTAACAATCTGTATGCCCAATTCACTATCATCTGGGTTGGACCATTCATTAAAACATACTTTTTCAGTTTGGGTCCAATTGACACATTTACTTTGTAAATGCTTTTCAGCTAACGCAAGCCATAACTGAAACAATATTAATTGTATTTATCTGTTTCAGATGGGCCTGAAACGACTACAACAATTTTCAAAAAATGTAAGTTGAAATATTTTATATTTTTCTAATAATTTGTTGTTACTCAAAATAGAAAAATAGTTTATGCAGGCTGTTAAAAAAGGGTAAAATTTTAAGGCCATATAGTATTGACCAAAATGAGTTAAAAAAAATTATCAACATAAGTCCGATGATTAATAATTTTCGAGATATTAGTGAGAACATTATTCGCGATCGCGAAAGAAATAAAGAATATATAAATACGTCTGTTTCGTACAACCGTTTATTCAGAACTAACTTTTTTCTTACACATAATTTGCGTCTCCGTGTACGTAATATAATTTTAACAATTTAATTTAATTAACCAATAATAATGGATGAATGATTGCATAAACGGAATGCTCACATAAGCAGTGAAAAATGATTTACTTATGCTATCTCGAAAACTATAAGAGTTACGAAATTACCTTTAAGTAAGGAAGGTATTGTCTTTGGTCAAAAAATTCAATGATGAGTTTTAGTGAATAAACACGTTTTAGGGACCATATAATACGATTTTACCAATTTTACGATGATGTCTGTATGTATGTGTGTTTGTACCACAAATCCAAAAATTATATTTTTTTCGTATTCCTCAAATTTACATCCAGACGAACAACTGATTAGATTTTGGTTATAATTGGTTAAATATGATTTATTGACATTTAACGGTATTATAACTTAAAGAATATATTATTCTCTGTACGATTTGATTGCATTTTATACTTCATATTCAATAGATATAAGAAAAGTAATAGAATGTTTTTCCTCGATATTTTTACTCATTTTGGTCAGTATTCTTTCAAAATATTTACATTTTTATGTATAAAAATTCTTACATTAGTTTTTTGGTATATACCAACCTTTTTCCGGAATTCTGGCGGTATACCACCAGGTAGCTTCGCTACCATCTTCATGGCGTCTCGCCATTGGTTGAATCCGGAATCACCCGGAGCCGGATTGGGCGAAAATCTCATGTTTGTGTCTTCACCTATTTGATAGTGTAAACAAGCTTTAGGATTTGTATTATAATTAAATTTAATATTAATCTAAATCCAATTTTGAGAAATTAAAGTAAAATAAAAGAATTTGAAAATTTATGATTTTGAATATATTTTTCAAATTGTCCGTTTAATTGTTAACATTGACTGTCAAATGTGAAAGACGACAACGTTTTTCTTCTTAGATTTTCTTTTAAATAAAAGAAAATAATAAATTTTATTAAATACAGTGAAATAAAAATGTTACAGATTAGTAACTATAGCAACCAATAAACATATGTTTCGCAAATTACCTAATTTAGACACACTTGCTAAATTTTTTAGAGAATTTAGTATAGAACTCATAAGTACATTTCTAATAAGTATTTATTAAATATTAAACAACACTATAATTATTATTTTTCTACAATTTTAGAACATTTCATATTGCCTTAAATCACTTTAGTTAATAAAATTAACACAATTTTTTTGATACAGTAACCACGTTTAGTTATACGTAAAAAAAAATTCCGTTTTCATTTGTTTTCTTGACTGTTGACAACGTACTGAAGGAAAATCAAATGTGCACTTGTACATGGAAAACAAAATACTATCGCGCATGCTCTAAAGAAAATACGTGGGAAGGAAATATTGATAATATATGAACGAATTTTCCAGTAATCAATAATGATGAATGTATCAGAATTTGCTTCCCTTAAGTGTATATTGATTCGTTTGTACGTGGGGGCCAAAATTATGTCATTTTTTTATTATTTTATTATTTTTTTTTCTAATATTTGGTTATTTTTATTCAAAACTGATGAGATACGAAAAAAAATTCAAATAAAATTCAAAATTAAAAACTGTGTAATATTTATTTGAATATTTTTTGTATCTCGTCAAAAAAAAAACTTACTTTTCTTTCCACTAAATGCCTGTAAATGGGCTGTAATCACATTACATATTTTTTCTTGTTTTGATTTAAGCGCGTCTTTTTTCTTCAATTGTTTAACCAATAGGATTCCAGTATAGTTGACACGTTCTTTTAATGCACCAATCAAAATGTTTAACTCTATTATATCTAAAAAAATGTATATTTTTACCACTGCCTTATAGGGTATAGGTGTCGTGCAAAAATCGCGTATCGAAATTTTGGTAAATGACCACTTTTTAAGGTCCTTAGAACGAACCTGGTATTTAAATTTAATTTTAAGTATTTACAAGAATATTTATTATTTATTAATAGGGCGTAAAATGTATTTATAGAGCTGGTTATACATGGATTCATAATTAATTTTTTCTTTGTTCAAGACACATAAGACATAAAAGAGAAATATACACAGAAAAAGTAAATAAGTCTTTGATGTTCTGTGAGTAAATATTTGATGTGATATTCTTTATTTGCTTTTAATATGAAAATATATTATACAGTATGGTAGAAAAATGTATGATTTGGTATAATGTAGTGTAAAACTTGTACATTTTTTTTCGGAAAGTTAAAAATATGATCAATTTTTTATATATTATACTTACTCTTCGTCTTCAGGCGACTATATTGCAATTTTTCATCGAACCTATCCGTATAACTTTTCATCGAAGTTGATGAAAAATATTCGGTTTCGAATTTTTGATCAATATCAGGAGTGGTGTAAGTTGATCGTCCATATATATCCAGCAAGAGTTGATCAACTAATTCCGATGCTCTTCTGTTATTTCGACAAAGGTTTTGATCGTTCGAATCGCTCAAATATCGATTTCGATATGTGTTTTTTTCGAGTTTTTTATAATTTTCGATTATGTCCTGAGAGAGATTTTTTGAAATAGTTGTTCGTTCAATTGCTTTTATTTTGATTTTGTCTTTTTTTCGACATTTTTCGATGGATTCTTCGAACTTTTTCGACACATCGACAATTGGATAGTATAATTTAGTTGATTTGTTCGTAGGTAGTGATTGTTGTGAAATTATAATATCGTAGAAGCTTTTAGGATATTTGAATTTTACTTTTGGAATTGTTTTGTAATTTTGAAATTTAGGAGGATGTATAATAATGTCCATATCTGAAAAAAAAGTATGTTGAATGTGTGTAATGTATAGGATGTTCATTTTAAACGCGCCAGTATTAATATCTGTTTGTTATTGATTCTTAAACAAATAAAATAGGTATTGTTTATTTTTCCAAATTAATAATAGTATATAGAAACAAATAATATATTTAATTAAAATTTATTATCTAATATAGATAAATAAATCTGTAGCGTAGGAAAATGCACTCATTGCTGGCGTGGAGAATGCATCGCAGGGGTCAATTTTGTGCCATTTAAAATTCGAAATATTTGGCGCCGGCCGGAGGTGGCGGGAGGTATTGTGTTGGCCACATCAGATTATTTTAAATTAATATAAGATTTGTATACAGTCGCTCTATTTTTTAATACAGCACCTTTACGTTATATACGAAGTTTAAAAATATTTTCGACTAATTAAAACATGTTCAAGCAAAAAAATATCAATCAATTCTATGTTAAAGGCCTTTTGTATACATCCAGTATATATGGAACAATACACTTACCTTTTATATTTGAGAAAATCCAATTTTAAAGAGAAAATACACCTTGCACTATATACTATTAATTAATACAATGAATGTTAAATAGAACATGTATGTATGTATGTACCTACATATATAGATACACACGTATTTTGTATTCAGTGAATGGATTCTATTAACAATAACACCTGCACACATTGACTGTTGTATATACAATACAAACTGTGTTCATATCACTGAAATGATAAGGGTTTCCGTTTTGCGGTTGAAATAGACAGATATCACAAATTTAAAATAAAACGTTTTGTACAGCGTGTAAAATATATGACATATATGTCATTGTAAAATAAATGACAGAAATTGTTTTAAATTTAAGGGTTTGATGTGGTTGTCACAGTACACGTAGATTCATTTTCTGTATTCCTGAAGAATATTTTGAGGTCCCCACGTATCTCGCGAATTATTAAAGGTTCTCATAAATTCCTTAAGGATCTCTTGAGTTTCTTAAGGGTCTCCTGATTTCCTGAAGGTTCTTCCAGTCTCGTGGCCGTGTGCCTGAGTGTCTGGTCGCGAATTTAGGGACCTGGGTTCGATCCCAACCGACGCCAAAAATTACATCGCATTTTAATGGCACAAAATTGACTCCTGTGGCGCACTCTCCACGCCAGCAATGAGTGCCCGTGAGGTGACGCCTGGTAAGCGCCCACACGGTACAAATATTCCATCATTACCGATATCTGTGTACGAAGCAGATTGGCACACCCAGAAATGGGTAATATGCCGTGATGAAATATTTATTTATTCTTCCGAGTACTTTAAGGAACCCCCGAGTTCTTAAAGAATCTCATGAATTCCTTAAGGATCTCTTGAGTTTCTTAAGAAACTCCTGAATTCCTGAAGGATCTTTCAGGTTCTATAAGGCTCTTATGAATTCCTTAAGGTTCTCTCGAGTTGCCCAAGGATTTTTTTGAGTTCCTATAAGAACTTCCGAGATCCTAAAAGATCTCATGAGTTCTTGAAGGATCTCATGAGTTCCTGGAGTTCTGTAAGAATCTCGTAAGTTTCATAAGAATTTTTTTGAGTTTCGGAAAAATTATCTGAAGGACCTTCTGAGTCTTTTAAGGATTTTATGAATTCCTCAATGATTTCCAATGTTCCTGAAGGATCGCTTGAGTTCTTTGAGGATCTCATGAATGCCTAAAGGTCATACGAATCATGGCAATAGAAATATGAGTTCATAATATTTATTTTTAATAATAACACTATACAATTGTGTCAGAAATCGTAAGCAACAACTAGTAGAATGAATGTCAAAATTATTTTTGATTTATTCAACAAATAATTTTGACACTTATTCAGTGCCTTCTATAACAATCTAATCTATTCAGTAACATTTGAAATCCTTTATATTTTTCACTTCATGCTTTGAAAAATCTACATTCGTTATGTTCGTTGCTTCCAAATATTAAACAATATACATATGCAGGAAAACACTTAATTTTGGTCTCTTTCGCTGTTAAAAAAATTTTCAGGTTAAAAATAGTTAATTTGTAACAAATTATTCAACCATTCGACCCCTCCCGTCCCACGAGCAGCGGCCGCTCACCTAAAACTAAAGTGCGAATTCTATTCAAATATTAACATATTTCAATTGATTTTCGTTAAAAAATTAGTGGAAGAGACCCAAATAAGTGTTTTAATAATTATTATACTTCACATACATTTGAATAACTTTAGGAAGAAATTATTACATATAATATTGTCTTCGTTCTATTCTAATATATAGACATATACGAGCAATAATTTTAGCGTGCAGAGAACTTATATATTACATATTTGTGCATAACTTAACACATTATGTTATATATTTTGTACTGTCAAATTTTTAAACATATCTTCACAACGTATTTAAAATCGTATTTTATAAGTTGAGAAAATATGTTAAATTCATCTTAAAATCAATTTAAAGTTAGTCGAAATAATAAGTGTACATTCATACATTCAATAACTAGTCGAAATGCTAATATATAAACATACGTTTCAATGTCGAAATTCGACGAAACTTTGTCGAAATTCGACGTAACAGACAATTCAACAATTGACATACAATTACAACACCAAATAACAAAATGTACACCTCTTAAGGCTGTATATATACTGTTGCCAAATATATTTTATATTTAAAGAGACATTTTTATTACTTTGAGTAAATAATACATTTCGTTACATGCTGACATGGAAGGAGGGGGGGGGGTGGACTGTTTCCCCCTCAATATGCTTCCCGTTTTTGGTTTGTTTCCGTTGTGACAAAAGAATGAATTTCAACAAAGATTAGAAGCTGGTGAATAAATTAACAGATACACCAGAAGATGAAATTATATACAAATATAATACCTCGATCAACAAAAAAAATCATACGTCGAATTATGTTACAACAGGTGGCTAATCCAAAAATGAGGATATTTATATGCGATCAGGGTGTGTGTGATCTTGAGTTTTTTAGTTTCCGAGATATTCATTATCAAATTTTATTTTAAAAATGTTCTCTTTAAATATATAATATAGCCAGGGCTTAAATAAATTTTACAGGCAGTATTTTATCCTACAAGTATTACTTTTGAATATATTGCTATTCTATAATTCCAAATAAAATATTAATACAATCACAATTGTATTCGTTAAATTATATTATCATTGTAATATAAGTAAAGATTTTTAAACACAACATTAACAATTTACATATCTCCAAAAATTCCAGCGAAAGTTTTTCTCAAATTTTTCATAGTGTCTTCAGAGTCTTCACCAATTTGTTGTTGGCTGCCCTGACGGCTTAAAAAAGACCTAGGACCTGAAGTTGTGTCTTCGCTGCGTCGGGCTGTTGTAGGGGCACTGCTACTCACAGTACTAGACTGCGACGCTAAACAAAATTATTCAAAATTGGTGCCTTGTACTACATCATCCAATTTTCAGTGTTGCCAATCTGTGGATTATTTATGAAATAACCCTTAGAATTCTCTACAACTTGTATCTTGTACAGATTTTGAGATACAAAGCCAAATTGTATGGTTAATTTTTTTACCTTGGCTGTCCCGACGTCCAACGCTGGATAAAGTTTGATGGCCACTGTCAGTACTGACAGGTTCTTGACTGGAATGTGTTAAACTGGACAAACTGGATAATATTCCCCTAGATTCTTCATTTGGGGACCCTAGAGTACTTTGGCTGGTAACACTGGTTTTGGATGTTGCTTTTGGTATAGCTGGACGACACATGTTCTTAAAACAGAGTGAAATTATATCACACTATTTCAGCACACGCCTCGGCCGCACTCATAGTCGCATTCATACATGCTCTTCTTCTCTTCCCACTTGGAAACTTTCTTTAAGCACCCTACCGACCACATCCATCCACTTACACATTGGACGAAACGCCTTTCTGTTCACATGACCAACCATTTCGACAGACTCCTCACACGATCCCGTCTTACGTACATACACCACGTAAATACTTCATTTCCACGGCAGTCATTCTCTTTTTATGCTGTCCTGCCCATGCCCATCATTCGCTTCCATACATCAAAGCAGGCACTAGCACTCCCTTAACCGAGCATCCTTTGATATGTTGTTTCGCGCGAAATTATTACAATTTCTATTAACTTAGTTTTTGTTGAAGGAGCGTTTGCAAGCGACATCCCCTCTTAATAATACGCGAGATTTTTCCTGATGTACTAAATCTCGGTTATAAAAGACCGCGCAACGTCCAGGGAAAGGAGTTCTTCTTCAGTTCGTCCGACTGAATCCAGCAACTGGGTTCCCGACTAGAGCTGCAGAGCTCAGAGCGACTTGGCCGAGCTCTGAGAAGAACGTTTGAGTCGTACTTTATCTTTTATCAGATAATTGCATTTTTACTTACCGCCGTTGGAGACTGTGCTATTGCCATTTCGCGAGAGCACAGTTCCCCTAGTAGAGTAAACTCAGTCCGTCACAGTTTGCACAACGGGTTTTCATTCTTTATTTGTTTATTTGTTTAATTTTACATTACGTTGGGAATAATAAAGTAGTTGGTTAAGTTAAGTACGTGCTTTTTCTGAGACAAACCCTAACCCACCTCCGAAGAAAGCTATCCAGCATTCCTTCCTCTCTTTCAGCATCCGCTGAAGGCGCCCGAGCAACCCGAACCTTGCTGGAGAGAGGACAAGATGGCGCCCTAACCCACAGAACCGGCGTCACAAATGGCGATCAGTTCGACCATCCCTCGACATCATACTACAGTTAATTACGTGCTTTTTCTGAGACAAACCCTAACCCACCTCCGCAGAAAGCTATCCAGCAATGCTTCCTCTCTTTCAGCATCCGCTGAAGGCGCCCGAGCAACACGAACCTTGCTGGGAGAGAGGACAAGATGACGCCTCAACCCACAGAACCTGCGTCACAAATGGCGATCAATTCGACCATCCATCGACATCATACTACAGTTAATTACGTGCTTTTTCTGAGACAAACCCTAACCCACCTCCGCAGAAAGCTATCCAGCAATGCTTCCTCTCTTTCAGCATCCGCTGAAGGCGCCCGAGCAACACGAACCTTGCTGGGAGAGAGGACAAGATGACGCCTCAACCCACAGAACCTGCGTCACAAATGGCGATCAATTCGACCATCCATCGACATCATACTACAGTTAATAATTACGTGCTTTTTCTGAGACAAACCCTAACCCACCTCCGCAGAAAGCTATCCAGCAATTCTTCCTCTCTTTCAGCATCCGCTGAAGGCGCCCGAGCAACACGAACCTTGCTGGCAGAGAGGACAAGATGACGCCTTAACCCACAGAACCGGCGTCACAAATGGCGATCAGTTCGACCATCCCTCGACATCATACTACTGTTAACTACGTGCTTTTTCTGAGACAAACCCTAACCCAGCTCCGCAGAAAGCTATCCAGCAATTCTTCCTCTCTTTCAGCATCCGCTGAAGGCGCCCGAGCAATCCGAACCTTGCTGGGAGAGAGGACATGATGACGCCTCAACCCACAGAACCGGCGTCACAAATGGCGATCAATTCGACCATCCTTCGACATCATACTACAGTTAACTACGTGATTTTTCTGAGACAAACCCTAACCACCTCCGAAGAAAGCTATCCAGCAATTCTTCCTGTCTTTCAGCATCCGCTGAAGGCGCCCGAGCAACCCAAACCTTGCTGGGAGAGAGGACAAGATGACGCCCCAAACCACAGAACTGGCGTCACAAATGGCGATCAATTCGACCATCCCACATGCAACCCAAATATACAAACTCATTTACCTGGTCCAGTTTCACCCCATCCACCACATAGCATTCAGTCACCAATTTACTCCTTTCAAATACTAACACCTTGGATTCATACTATTCACTATCCTCATACGGGAACTTATATATACCTGCATTCTTTGGGTAACCAATTCGGCAATATGCCTGCGGTCTTCTTCTTGCGAATCGCCCATAAGTGTTAGAGCACTGTCATTTACTTCTATTATATATTCTTTGCCATCTTTCCCAACTATAATTTCCAAGGCGCAAATTTCCAGCCCCCCAAAAAGCTCAGAAACTTCATCTACCCAAGTTTTATAGCGTTCAGTCATAGATAACTGCTCTAACATTGCAGAACCGGTATTAGTTTTCCAATTACCAGATATAGATTTGCGCCTACAAAAGATAATATGGTATTGATAAGTATAACACACAAATCAGAAGTGGGATCAAGCACATCACATGATAACTTTTTTTAACTTACATGAATGCTTTATAGTTACATCCAATTTTCTGAACATGGATGTCAAATTTAGCGTCTATAAAAGGCTCAACAGTACAATAAGTAGCAGCTACGGCAACAACGCTTGCCATATCTTGAAAATCGGCGTTATTTTCAACTCTAACTTTTCCTAATCCACCATGAGCATGGCCAACTTTGAGGACTACTGGAAAACGTGGTGCAGTCATCTGAAAATAATAAAAAAATCTGTAGTGGCCAGCGCAATACCTCTCGCCACTTCCGTTTTTGGTTACAGAAGTATGGGGGCTCGTGTTAGAATGATAATTAGTAATTATGTAGTTAATTTGTCACCAGGAGTGTGGAATTTACTTGTCAATATGGAGGAAAATCACTAAATTTAAAATGAATAATTATGATATTTGGCATCTATGTACATAATTACTAGCTGTAATTCTGACACGGGCCCCATATCTGCTTGTCAAGGCCAACAAAGTCAATGACTGCTCGCGCCCTATTGTATTTAACATTTCTTGTACATCTACACACCAAAAATTCTACTTATATCGTTAGTATTTTTGAATATTAATACAATAAGAAATAATATAATTTTTCAATTGGTTTCCATGACATTATTTGGGCTGTGAGATTTATTACAACAGATATTATATACCTTGTATTTCTTTATCTCTAAATCTATAAAAGATAAAAAAAAAATTTTTTAAGCTGCTATATCCGGTTATCCAATTATTACCAAAACCTTTTTAGCTCTTCCCAGTAATGTCCGATTGAGAAATACGTAGTTAAACAAATATTAAGTATTATATTTTTGAGAAATCGTGCTTCCAACACACACACACACTCACACATAGACATCATCGTAAAAATATTAAAACGTGCTTAATAATTAAAATCTAGATATGCGATTTTTAGCATGAATCCAAATCTCTCTTAGCGAGAGGTAAAAATATTAATATTTTTGAAACGTCCTGTAAATGTATAAGAAAGTGAATGTTGTTTGATAAATATGGGTCGTTTAATATTAATGAGTGTACATTCATAATTTGGATCATCGCATATTAATAATATTTATTAATGCCTTAATGCTTAATGTATCATTTTGACAACAACATATTTCAAAGATATTATGCTATGAAATATAAAACAGTTTCCATTGCATGCCAAAAATTTCAAAGATTTCTTTTATACAATATAGACTATATCGGGACTATTGTAAAAAAAATGGTGATACATTAAAATATATTTATTATTAGTAATGACCACATTCTAATATAACAATAATTGTTAGAAGCAAATATTCTAACCATAATTTAAGATAATATACATTATCAGTATATGAATCAGATTGCATATAATATGTTTATTTCTAAGAATCGAAGTAGTCTGGCGATAACATATGAATAAATACGGTATATCCTTTCTCAAATTTAGTCTAGAGATAATATGAAATAAATGATTCATTTTTGATACAAATTTAAAATAATGTATCTCAAAAACTAAAAGAAATACAAAAGACAATACCTTCCTTACCTAAAGGTGACGGAAGGTAAGAAACCTCCAATAAAATTGTTAGATTCATAAATACTTCCTAGAGTTTTGACTATGATCTAATAATAATCTACATCGATTTCTACGAATCGATTATACCACATCGTATTAGGTTTATTATTATTTTGACTTGATTCATATTTTCAAATCTTTATTAAAAGTTGTCCACCCACAAGTTAATAACAAATGACTTATTTTCTTATTTATATTACTAGGGTAACAAGAATTTATATTGTTAATTTCTAGAATTTATTTATTCACCAAATATACGTATTGTTTTCGTGTTTGTAACCGTGTCAGAGTGGTGCATGAATTTGTAGAAATGCGTTGACAAAAATTATTTAAAATGATTGTAAACTTTTATGAATAGTAATAGTATTGTTTATTTTTTGAGTAAATTTATTATAAGCAATGTATTCAAGTTATATACACTCTATTAATACACCATATTAAAATTTGTTGAATTGGAGTAATAATCACCCAGAGGTTTATTTATTCTTTTATAAATAATACTAACATAAATATATTTGCCCGTAGATTATTGTTAAAATGATAAATTTAGCTTATAATATAATCAAATCCAGTACACTTTATTAATACATAAAATAAAAAATTGCCCAAATATAATCTTAACTATTACTAAAAATTGATTTGTTTTTGCTGTTATGATATTATTTATAAATAATTGACTAATTTTCAAAGAAAATAAAGTAATATTACATGAAAACTATTACAATTTTCGACCACAATAGTGAAAATATTTAAAATCAAAATATAAACATACATATATAGGAATGTGTGGTTGTATTAGTACTCAGTACAAGTTGATATATAAATACGTCTACGTGCGATTCATTCAGTTTGTTACCGAACGCTTTTGAGAACACATATTATGTTTATTTTAAAAAATAGTTCATATTTTCACGTATATATATTTTAAAAATAGTTAGTGTTGTTATTTTAATGAACAATCAGTTTTACAGTTAGTTTATTATAGGTAAGATTTCCAAATATTTTTTTATTTTAACATAATTTGTGACCCTTAAAATTTATCAAAGTTTAAATATATTTTTAAAGGTTAGTATGGTTATCAAAAAATGATAATTTTTATACATATAAATAGGCGAAATATAAAATAATGAGTTTTAGATTTATTAGCTAGTATATTTCTCTAAGCTATAACATAACCGAACCTAACGCACATAACTTGACCCGAGTTGTGTAGGCGTGAGTTTTGTGCGTTAGAATGTTGTGTTAACAAATTTAATAACAAATTGCGTCAAATAAATATAACATTTTGTCAAAATATTGAATTTCTTACTCTTAATACTGTGTATCAAATCATTTAACAATAATTCATTTTACACACATTTTAAAATACTTGAAGTGCATCTGTAAAATGCATTTATTATACCCATGAGGTCATTTTAATTTTCAATACTACGCAAGAACTATTGCGCATTTGGGCAATTGTGTTTTCAAAATTAACATAAATAACGTGGATACCAATATATTTGTAAATGTAAAAAATATGAATGAATATAATTTTAAATGGCGCATAAAAAAATTGAATAGGATCCAAAAAATTTATCAAATATAATTATACATGAATTACAAAAAATATAAACTTTATTGTATATATATATTTTATAGAGATATCTAATAATTAACATTATAATTTTTATTATAATCAAGTTTTACATAAAATTTTCATTTATGAATAATACAAGAAATATAATCAATATTAAATAGTTGATTTCCTTGGTAACAAAATAAATCTTTCTATAAACAGAAGAATATGATTTTATTTTTAAAATTACTCAAAACAAATTTAACAATGATTATATTATAACCTAAAAGAAATCCAACATTCATGGGAAGATCTGAAAAGGTTTTGGTAACAATTGAACAACCGGAAGAATTCTTGAAAACAATCTTCTAAATATTATTTTTTGTATTTTTTTCTTGGTAATATTAAAGAAAATCAAACATACTTTAATTCATAAATATTTCCTATAATGTATAATTTGCTAGATATTAACATATAAAAAAAACGTATACAAAAACTAGTATGTAAAAAAAATGACCATGAACCTTAAAGATCTAGCTTTAAAAATATAGATAATCCGCATCGTAAGCTGGTGTCATTAAAAAATAAAGAGCAAAATTGCAAAACGCCTACACATTCGAAAATATAGCGGACCATATACCGTTTCAACGCATTTAGAGCAAATTAAGACAAGTATTAACTTGCTCCACAATCACAAACTTGCCAAACAATCAAAATAATACTGATGCAACTGTGACGTCATCAAATTACATTTTATATAGGGTGTGTCGCTATTTTTCAAGTATTACAATATACAATATAATTAGTGAATAAATGGTTTTGAATTTAGGTCATCTTATAATTTTTTAAATTTGTAGTGATATCCAGGAAAATCACACGTAAAATTTAATTATCTAAATTCTAAGGGTTGATGCCTAAATCTGTGCAAATTTAAATAATTGTTGCTAACATGATATATTTTAATAATAGGGTTAAGCCCTTATTTAATGCATTTCAAAATGCATACTGGTATATTTCCACGTAAAACTCTGGCGCCCTTTTTTCCACTGTTATTACAGCGACGATGGACCACCCCGTCTCCGCTGTTAGCTGGCCGGAGCCCCAAACCTTGTTCGGTAACTCAAAAACCCAAAAAATGTTTCTCACGCATAATAGATTAATAGCACAAGAAATAAACGTTTGTATAATTTCATAATTATTTGTAAAGGTATAAATGTTTCATTGCTGAATATCTTTTCTAGAAACACTTAAATTTTAAAGGCTCGTTAAATAGTTACACGTTTTTTAATTGTTATTTAAATTTGCAGATTTTTAATGCTCTTTTTACGACGTACTATTTTTGTTCGTTAAATCAGCATTTTTCGAAATACGCAAATACTCATTTTGAAGTACGTCAATTTTTGATTTATCAACTAGAGCATGTGTCTGTTACGTTGATTCTAAAATTACCATGTTAATTTTTGCAATATGTGAACAATTTTATTTAGATTTATAAATAGTAATAGCAAATTTTATGAAGTAAATTATTTCAGATGTATAGCAATTACAATTTCTTGTACGTACTAAGTTGTACTGTAGTAAATATCGTTAATATAGGTTACTGTGTCGTTTAAATATATCTATACAGACATACGTATACATATGGCGTCTTAAAGCTGTTTAAATTAAAGCATAAATATTACTTTCAAATGAGTCGTTGTTCTTTAGTTTTTTACCTTCCGTCACCTTTAGGTAAGGAAGGTATTGTCTTTGGTCAAAAAATTCAATGATGAGTTTTTACTGAATAAGCACGTTTTAGGGTCCATATAATACGATTTTACCATTTTTACGATGATGTCTGTATGTATGTGTGTCTGTGTGTGTGTGACAAAAATTCCGGATTCCATAACTTCAATACCACGATTCCAAAAATTATAATTTTTTCGTATTCCTCAAGTTTACATCCAGAAGAACAACTGATTAGATTTTGGTTATAATTGGTCAACCGGAAGTAGTCTCATTTGAAGATTTAACAGTTAAATTGACATTTAAAGTTATTATAACTTAAAGAATATATTATTCTCTATACGATTTGATTACAATTTATACTTCATATTCAATAGATACAGAGTTAAAGAATTTTAAAGAAATTAAATTTTATAATTCAGCCAGCTATGCTAAACTTGGGCACTAGTAATATATTCATATAATTCAAATTGACAGATGTCAGTATCAATAAAAAGTAAATTAATGTGGCAGGTATGAGGATGTTGAAGTAGATATTGGGGAATACACGGAAAGATACGGTAAGAAAATAACTCTAGTGTTACAAGTTTTTATAAAGATACAAGACGATTACATTGGTTTGAACATGTCATGAGGAGAAATGAAGAATTATATTGGAACAAGAATGAATAGTTTAGTAATAGGACGTTAAAGAAACAGAGGAAGACCAAAGATAACATGGAAGGACTGTATTGCGGAAGATTTGAGAGAAAAGGAACTGAATGAGAACGACATGCAAAAATAGCGACCCCTAACGAATGGGAAAAGCTAAAGAAGAAGAAGATGCCAGTGTCAAGTGCAATTTGAATAGTTTGTTTATGAAATAATTTTACTGGAAATTTAGAATCTTTTGTAAGAAAAATTATGAAATTTATACATTATACACGAGAATGATGGAAGGTATTGGTGCTGGCCACAACAGATTTTTTGTTTTGCAATACGATTTGATTAAGCTGGTGCATTGTATTGCCCAGTTACAGTTTTTGATTGTATTGAAATTTTTTGCTTAAACTATGTTAATATCTTTTCCTTAATCCGCAGTAGTATAGTTTGTTATTGTAAATAAATAAGGTATATAGGTCATGGTTTAACATTGAAAAATAAAGGTTTTCTTCGTTAGAGCTAAATTCTTTAAAAATTTATTTGCTCAACTTATTTTAAACTTATGAATAACATTCTGAACTATTTCCTAAACAAATATTTTACATCATTTCCTCCAAATTCAAAAATATAAACATTTCGTGATCAAATAATAAACAAATCCGATCATTCAAGTCAACAATTTTTTATTGAAAATTTATAGCAACTTATAAATATGAATTTATGACCGACGAAATGTATATTTTATTTCGGCGAAATGGAATATCCTGGATTGCACGGCTAGTAGACCTAAATTCAAAACTAAGTACGTTACAGCAAAAATATTGTCAACAATGAACATCGTTTTAAAATAAAATGTCCTGAATTAGTCGAAACAATATGAATTTTTGAAAGACAAGCGTGTTATATCCGTCCGTACCGCACTCGCTTTTAGTCTTTACAAATGATAGGATAAAAAGAAAGTTACAATTACAAATTTGAATATCTACATTTTGAGATTATTACTATATACGGAACAATATATGATGTAAGAGGTGACTCAATAGACATTGTAGACTTTAAGAAGACTACATGTAGGTGTATGTGTATGAATTCCTGAATTCTCAGTCATTCTTTCAAGAATTGTACTAGCAAATGTGTACCAGACTATTATTAAACTACATAAACCCAAAATAGAATACTGTCTTAAACATAGATTAAAGGAAATACTGAGTAAATATCAGTTAATATGAGCTATTAAAAAACACATTTTTATATAAAAAATCTGATGTGACTAACCCATTTAATTTTCATTAATGTAAATACATATACCAATAGGGTCTCAACGCCGCGTGCCTGAGTGTCTGGTCGCGAATCTGAGGGACCGGCTTCAATTCCTACTATAAAATATTTCGAATTTGGCACAATTTTTTTGTTTTAAAACCTTATTATTATTAATTTGAAACTGTTTGAGAAATACGTAGTTAAACAAATAGAGACGTCATCGTATTTTTTAAAATGGATTTATATTTTTGGACAATAACGAATACTGTGGAATCTCTAAACCAAACAGATAAAAGTGTGAAAAAAATTTAATGTTTACAGCTGTGGTCCATTATTTTCAGCTGTTTAGTTTTTAAAGGAATTAAAAAGTTAAATTTAACTGTTATTTGTAAACAGACAGTATATTATAGTATATTTTTAACTTTTTTATTGTGATTACTACAATGCATAGAGAAAATGTTTTTCTCTATAGGCCAAAGTTTAAATAATATTTTTATTTACTTATTAATAGACTCTGTACTACAATATCTATATTTGCTCTTAAAATTTGAACCCGAATTTGACAAACAACTATATATTGTTAAACTTAATTTGTTTTATGATATCGTAATATTTGTTTAACAATTAGAATCTTAAAATTTCTCAAGAATAAATTTTACTTTTAAATTTTCTTAAAATGAGATCATTTGAGAATAAATAAGAATAAATTTCTTAATTACTGTTTATCTAATTTTAAATTTCATTCATGGATATAAAAGTGACTCACATATTATATGACTCTTTATAATTTATATAGTATATTGTTTTATTAGGATCATTGTTATAAATAAATAAACATTTCGTCATTGTACGAGTATACCGAAGTAATGAGTAAAAATTATACATACTGATTTATTTATTTGAAAGTAAAGCGCAATAATTAAAAAGATATTAACATTTTTATTTTAAACTTAATTATTAGAATTGACAGTTATTAATGATAATTTGAAATAACTTTCATTTTTTAATAGTATTTCTTTAAGACTAGCTTACATTAGATATTAGTATAGCTATTAGATATTACGTGTGTGTGTAAATTGTAAAATTAATTTATAGCTAAACTGTTGATCAAAGAATTTTTTACTTATTTTTCTCGTAATCTACATCTCAAATATAGGGTAACAACATACTTTTCAATAATTAATTTTGCACTTTAAAATTTTGGAAAAAAAATTTCAAAATCAATTTATAGCTAAACTGTTGATCAAAGATTTTTTTACTTATTTTTCTCGTAATCTACATCTTAAATATAGGGTAACAACATACTTTTCAATAATTAATTTTGCACTTTAAAATTTTGGAAAAAAAAATGTAAAATCAATTTATAGCTAAACTGTTGATCAAATAATTTTTTACATATTTTTCTCGTAATCTACATCTCAAATATAGGGTAACAACATACTTTTTAATAATTAATTTTGCACTTTAAAATTTTGAAAAAAAAATTCAAAATCAATTTATAGCTAAACTGTTGATCAAAGAATTTTTTACTTATTTTTCCCGTAATCTACATCTCAAATATAGGGTAACAACATACTTTTCAATAATTAATTTTGCACTTTAAAATTTTGGAAAAAAAATTGTAAAATCAATTTATAGCTAAATTGTTGATCATAGAATTTTTTACTTATTTTTCCCGTAATCTACATCTCAAATATAGGGTAACAACATACTTTTCAATAATTAATTTTGCATTTTAAAATTTTGTAAAAAAAATTGTAAAATCAATTTATAGCTAAACTGTTGATCAAAGAATTTTTTACTTATTTTTCTTGTAATCTACATCTCAAATATAGGGTAACAACATACTTTTTAATAATTAATTTTGCACTTTAAAATTTTGAAAAAAAAATTTCAAAATCAATTTATAGCTAAACTGTTGATTAAAGAATTTTTTACTTATTTTTTTCGTAATCTACATCTCAAATATAGGGTAACAACATACTTTTCAATAATTAATTTTGCACTTTAAAATTTTGGAAAAAAAATTTCAAAATCAATTTATAGCTAAACTGTTGATCAAAGAATTTTTTACATATTTTTCTCGTAATCTACATCTTAAATATAGGGTAACAACATACTTTTCAATAATTAATTTTGCACTTTAAAATTTTGGAAAAAAAAATGTAAAATCAATTTATAGCTAAACTGTTGATCAAAGAATTTTTTACTTATTTTTCTCGTAATCTACATCTCAAATATAGGGTAACAACATACTTTTCAATAATTAATTTTGCACTTTAAAATTTTGGAAAAAAAAATTCCAAAATCAATTTATAGCTAAACTGTTGATCATAGAATTTTTTACTTATTTTTCTCGTAATCTACATCTCAAATATAGGGTAACAACATACTTTTCAATAATTAATTTTGCACTTTAAAATTTTGGAAAAAAATTCCAAAATCAATTTATAGCTAAACTGTTGATCAAAAAATTTTTTACTTATTTTTCCCGTAATCTACATCTCAAATATAGGGTAACAACATACTTTTCAATAATTAATTTTGCACTTTAAAATTTTGGAAAAAAAATTTAAAATCAATTTATAGCTGAATAGTTGATCAAAGAATTTTTTACTTATTTTTCTCGTAATCTACATCTCAAATATAGGGTAACAACATACTTTTCAATAATTAATTTTGCACTTTAAAACTTTGTATTACAAGTGTCTAGAAAGATACAAGCGAGATGATTACATTGGTTTGAAAATGGCATGAGGAGAAATGAAGAATATATTGTATGAAGAATGTATAGCTAGGTTTTGAACTTAATAAGTGGTGGTTACCTGTTATTCGTTCATAATTTTATAAACATGTTGTCTTGACTACATAATCGTGGTGAAATATTCTGTATGTATCATTATAATCAAAGATTAATTCAGATTAAATCTGTTTATTAAAACAATTCAAATATCCATTTACGCACATAATTTATTATTCTTTTCAATGCAAAATAGCCAATAAATACATAAATTACTATCCATATCCATTTAAAGATTTAATCAATATATTATTACTATTGATAGACATATCTATAGTATACTTTGAACAGTAATAATTTATAAACAATAATTGTTGAATTAATGGATAGACAATTATATTTTTATAAGATGTTACTGAATAAATTTACTTTACAAAAAATGGCGCCGTAAATTATGCCTTTAGGATAGGAGAAAGTGTTCTGCGCCATATATGGTTGTATTATATGTCTGGTTGAACATGTTTCTTTCTACAATATGTATACAGGGTGATATAGTTGATAGCTATTATCTTTATTATTAATTTCAGAAAAAAAGATTCTAAATTTCCAGTAAAATTATTTCATAAACAAACTATGCAAATTGCACTTGACACTGACATCTTTTGTTTTGCGTGTCGTTCTCATTCAGTTCCTTCTTCTTCCAATATATTCTATATCTCTCCTCATGACATGTCCAAACCAATGTAATCATCTCGTTTGTATCTCTCTAGAAATTTGTAACTTATTTTCGTATCTTTCCCAACATCTAATTTAACTTTTATTGATACTGACATCTGTCAATTTGAATTATCTGAATATATTAGCAATTTAACTCTATATCTATTGAATATAAAGTATAAAATGCAATCAAATCGTATAGAAAATAATATATTCTTTAAGTTATAATAACGTTAAATGTCAATAAATCATATTTAACTGTTAAATCTTCAAATGAGGCCACTTCTGGTGTATTATAAACAAAATCTAATCAGTTGTTCTTCTGGATGAAAATTGGAGGACAATACCTTCCTTACCTAATGGCAGGTAAATATAAAATTGACTAATTTTCAAAATTTTGTTCCAGGGTCAAAATGAATCCATATACACCATTAGCATTTGTAGTACTTTTTTTGGTACTTTTTAACGACTATACTGAAGCCTGTTCCTGTGCAAAAAGGTTACATCCACAAGAAGGCTTCTGTAATTCAGATTTTGGTAAGTTTGACAACATTTCAAAGTAATTATAATTATTATTAAATATTTATTATTTACAGTTGTGTTAGCCAGAATTCGAAAAGTTGTTCGTAAGGATGCTTACACAAAAATATACAAAATAAGAATACGAAAGGAATTTAAGGTAAATATTTATAAAATTCGATTATAAAATATTCAAATTATAATAGTTTTTTTTAAAAAGTGCTACCGCCGCTGTTTTAGTTTTGCTATTGTAGTCAAAACAGCGATTATAGAAGTCAAAGAAATGAACTTGAAATAAATTATATCATGTTGTATTTTGTTTACAGATGACAGAAAAAGCCAAAACAGCTTTTAAAGCGGGAAAATTATTCAGCCCAGCAGATGACGGGATTTGCGGAACATCATTTGAACTTGGAAAATTATATTTATTAACTGGCCATATAAACGGTCTTCAAGCAAATATAAATTTGTGCAACTACTACACTCCTTGGGATTTAGTAACGGCGCGTCAGAAAAAAGGTTTAAGGCTTTTGTACGGCAGGGGGTGTAACTGCAAAGTAAGTAACTACCCTACACATATTAACGTAGATTACATTTTTTCTGTTTTTAGATTTCACATCGTTGGTTATTTAACCCATCAAACGCAGACTACTGTCAACTGTCAGACTACAATTGCCAATCATCGTTTGGCATTTGTTTGCGATCACCAATGGGGCATTGTCAGTGGTCCAAAAGTATGGATCTTCGAAAGTGTTTAAAGCCATTTAAATATGAAAAACCAAAAAAAGTTTTTGACAAAAATGTAGAAAATTATAATAAACAAAATAATCAACCCTTGCAGTATAGTTATTATAGGGATAAACAGAGTTTAATAAGTTAATAATGAAACACAAATTATTTTTTATTTGATTTATGAAAACTACAAAACCTTAAAAAAAAGTACAATTATATTTAAAATAATTACTGTACTAGGTAATGACGGTTTATTGTTTATTGTTTCAATTTTAAAAATTCAAAAGTATTGTTAAAAGCAATAATAGCAAGACAGAAACAATATTATTTTTTTCTATTTCGGTTTCTAATGACCCTATAAACGCCCTGATAGTCCAAACTTCTCCAACTAGTATTGTCCTTTCTCGGGATAATCAATTAGTAGAATGCCTTTGGCGTCCCAAAAGACTGACGCCATCACCTTTCCTGCCAACTGAATTAGTTTTGCTTTCTTCGGGGCCGACTCGCCATTCCCGGGCGTTTTTCTTGAATTGCTGCTTTCAGCTTGTCTAAAAGTGTGGCGTAGTATTGTCCTTTATAAGGATAACCAATTAGTAGAATGCCTTTGGCGTCCCAAAATACTTACGCCATCACCTTTCCTGCCAACTGAATTAGCTTTGATTTCTTCGGGGCCGACTCGCCATTCCCGAGCGTTTTTCTTGAATTGCTGCTTTCAGCTTGTCTAAAAGTGTGGCGTAGTATTGTCCTTTATCAGGATAATCAATTAGTAGAATGCCTTTGGCGTCCCAAAAGACTGACGCCATCACCTTTCCTGCCAACTGAATTAGCTTTGCTTTCTTCGGGGCCGACTCGCCATTCCCGGGCGTTTTTCTTGAATTGCTGCTTTCAGCTGGTCAAAAAGTGTATCGTAAATCCAATCACAGCTAACTGCTAACTTAATTAATTTCGCTTTCTTCGGGGCCGACCCTGAGGTCAACACACTAGGTCCAATGTTCTTCTAACATTTCAATTCCCTCCCGAAAATGGATTTCTTTGAGGCCCTCAAAATAAACATTTATTGCATCGATGGCTTCTTCGTTGGGTCGAATTCCAGCGTTGAACGTTGTGGGTTTTCGGATAGAGGACGATATTAAATCTCAGTCCGTTCAATATGAATAAGCTAGCGCATTGTCGTGGTGAAACATTTCCGTTTCCGGGCGTTTGTCTTGAATTGTTGCTTTCAGATGGTCTAAAAATGTGGCAAAGTCCAATCACAGTTTTTCTTTTACCAAGATAATCAATTAGCAAAATTCTTTCATAAGAGATTCCTATGGCTTTCTTAAGCTCACGCATTTTTGTCGACCTGAACATGTTTCGTGACAGGTATGTGTCCAACCCTTAAATTCCGAAACCCAGAAACTCACAGTGGAAAAGGACGGTGAAGCATTCATAAGGACAGCACGAATTTCGTTTTTATCCATTTCCGATTAACACTAAGTAGATCGATACAAATGCTTGTGACGATTGGACCGATTGACAGATTGTATTGAAATTTCTTGACAGTTCAAGAGTTAAATAAAAGAAGATTTCCAACCTACCCTCGCAAGGTCTATAAAGTTTTTGGTAGAAACCGTCATCACCGCTATAGAGATTTTTTTAAACGTCTGTACATTTTTACTTGTTTTACTTACCATTTCTCGGTGATTAGGATAAAATGTTTGTTCAATCAGAGGAAAGTTATCTTTTCCCAAGCGACGTTGTAACTGCATCAGATGACCAAAAACCCAAGGCTTATCCTATAAAAAAGTGTACAAATTATGTACAATAGATAATAAATGTTTTCTACTAACAACCATACTGTAGGTGCACCCATAATGAAATTTAAAACCAGCATAAAGGAATATGAAAAACTCAATATTGCTGTTATTTTTCAGGAGTAATAGTTAATATAGCTATATTTTTGGGGCAATGTTCATACCGACATTCTGCCGGTAACAAGCATGCAAAATAAATTTTGCTTATTGATTCATATGCAGAATTTTATGCTCTACAACTTTTATTTGAAGCATTTTTACGTAAAAAAATAAGGAAAGCTATAAATTATGAAAGTATGGATGTACGTTCACTATGATAGTGTGACGATAAATAATCGTTTCCCTAACTGTGCAAGTTGTTGCATAAGTCTATCTATTACCCAAGTCTTGATTATTGCGCATGCGCGGAGGCTAACGACGGTATCTATGATCTGGTTATTAAAGACTAGCGAAACTTTAAATTTAAATCTGAAAAATTAAGTAATGCACCTACTATTTAGTAATAATAACAATGAAATCTAAATAACACAATAAAGTTAATTTCTAATATAATTGTCTTTCTCCGAGAGTAACTTAGTCTTGTGGATATCATAGAAGGGTCAGCGGCGTTAGCACTTTGTATAGCGTATGCACGTTTTAATGTGGCTGTAAGACAGCGACGGTAGCGCCTCAAAACTTGGGAAATTGATCAAGACTTCAGCTAGTCTCTTGGCCATATATTAGATAACAGGTATATGGTCATATCGTTGTCTTTAACGATTGAATACAAATTTGATCTTTATCTTCGGGCGGGGGGGCTAAGCCCCCTCGAGAATAGGCCCCCCGTAGTCAGCACCTATAATTGTTGTTAGTAGAAAAAGTGGTACAAGATAAGTTTAACTAAAAAATACTTATAAATTTTGTAATGTAAATATCTAATATTGAATTTAATAATTAAGATCTGCTATTTATTGTATTATAAGATTTTTATATGTTAAGATATATTTGTTGTGCTTGTTAATACATGTTATATATTTATGTAAATTTATGTAAAATATATTTATGTTTATAATTTTTCATTTTGCTGCAGATACTAACATTGCAGTTAATATTGATGGTACATTTTCAAATCAAGATTACATACCTGAAAACTATAAATTGCACTTAAGTTGTTGATTGTAGGCACCCCGCCATATTTAAAACCAAGTAAAATGTTTTTGTTGTCCTCGCCTGCGTCCTTGAGATTTTGGCGAACTAGGACAAAATCAGGACGAAATGATCGGGCTACTTTTGTCCCATTTCTATAAACTGCCATGGATACAATAGTACCATGTTCAGCTGAAGCAGTCAGGGATATTTCCTAAAACAATTTTTTATTAGGAATTACTCGACAGTCAAACAGCATTTATTCTTATTTGCCAATGATTCGGTGTCTACAACAATTATATAACAAAAACTAGGAAAATTCATGACAATTTTAAAAGCAACAGCCCCAAGACACACAAATATTCGATCTCATTTCATACATCCTGAACTTTTTCATTCAAACTACGTTTACGTAAGGACAGACGCGATTGGAGACCTTTGGACCCTATATACACAGGTCCTTACAAAGTATTTATTTATTGTTGTTTATATTTCATAATGTTCCTTTTATCTGGGGGGGGGGACTAATGTAGCGACATCAAATTATCCTAGTCGTCTTAGGCTATTGTTAACTATTTGTTCCCGAGATTACTTGGCGACAAAAATAAATATTCATTCATAATTTTGTAATTCATTTGTAATACGACACGCGTAGTGTCACAATCACGCGAATAAGATATCCTACAACTTGCTACATTATTGTTGGTGTACAGACGACCAACAGGAGTCCGTATCAATCACCAGGATATTTCCGGCTATTTTCCGTATTATTCGGTTGATTTTTAGAGCAAATGGATGTGTGTATGTTCTTTGAATTGTTGGTACGATGTTTAATAAATTAACTGAATGTTTTGTACGAATGTATTTTATGTATATGAATTGTAACAATTTAACTGTAAGTAATTTTATTTTGTATGTATTTTTGTTGTATAATTTTTGTAGTCCCTGAAGAAGGTGCAATGCACCGAAACGTTGGTATAGTAAGAATAAATGCTGTTTGACACAATTACAACAAATTTTGATTTAAAATTACTTTGAATTCAGCCTGCTCCACTCTTATATCGTAGTCGCCGTGGAGTCGTTTCCCTCTGAAATATTTACTCCAATCAGTGTTCTGATCATCGATGACTAAAAGTGTAAAGCAACGATCTTTGTTATAAGACGGTCTGGTAGCACTCGAAACAGCGGCTCCCAAAATGCTGGCCCCCTGGTCCCGGGCTTGGCCAGTCAAAGATTGTACCCTTTGAAGCAAACTTTCCCTGGTTTTAGCTGGACTTGAAGGAGCACTAGTAGTTCTGAAATAAATTCATTTTTAGTATATTTTAACTATTTATTTTGGGCCACCCGTAGAAAAATTGATTGCATAATGTGTATTTTTTTTTATAATCATATACGTAGTTTACAATATTTTTTGTATGACAAACATAGTCGAAATATAGCTAAATTAGCTAGAAAATACATTTTCTCAAAATTGTTAATAACAATTCAATCCTACTAGTGTATTCTATGGTGAAAATTATGAACTATTGTTTAATTGTTTGTTGTAAATAAGTACGTTGTTGTATCGTGTAAATAGGCGAAAATCAATAATAATGATTTTTTCAAATTGACCAATCATATTTTTAGAAATTTTGTGGTATTATATGTTTAAATAAATTTCCAGTGCAGACGCCTTCTTTAAGGGGCCTGTTTATACGATGCCCCCAAATGCTCATATAAACAATACATGGCAAAAAAATTGTATCGACAGGCATGGAATAGATCTTGTGTGACGTCACGAGATCCAATGGTCATGCGCAGTACACTAAATTTAAATTTTGTGCGGTATTTGAACATAGCAATAATAAATACGAAAAAATAGACTATTTGACATGTTTTTAGGGCATTTTTGAATAAATTCAGTTTTTTAGTTAAAGTAAATTTTCCATTATTTAAGTTATTAATTATTAATTTATTAGAATGAATAGCTAAATGAAGACGACACGCAAAACAGAAATGAGTACTGGATATATAATCTTTGCATAGGGTCGTCATACTTGCTGCCGGGGCGTAGATTCAAGCTCAAATCTCCACTTTGCTGTCCGGTACTTGGCGGCGGGGGTGCCACTGCTGATGGCCCAACAGACCCAGGAATGGGTGGTGGAGGAGCTGGAGGGGGACCTCCCGCCGATGAAGCATGCTGAGACGGCATTGGTTGTTGCTGAAGTGGTTTTGACGTACTGGTAGGTTGTCGACTAATGTAAGGATCAACAACTTGATCACCATCTTCACATTCGGAACTCAAATCGCCCGAACTGAAGCTGGAAGGAAGAAGAAGATTACCTATAGGAATGTTTTAATGAATGATTGTTGTGCTATGATATGAAAAAATGTTTATACATTTCTCTAAATGAATTGAACAGTATTCTAAAGTCTAATCTATGTAAAAGCGACAATGCAGAATTCATAATAATTTCAGTAAAATATATGTAAGTGTATAATGAAAAATAATTACACTTATGCATGCCAATATATGCGATTTATTATAGCGAAACATGCATTGTAGAAAAACACTTATTGTGGAAAACTGAACTTAAATATAAACATGTAATTAATAAGTTTTTTTAAACATTTAAAAATTTATTTAAATTTTTTAATATCCACAATAAATGCAGATATAATTAGACAATAGAAAATTGCTGTCCAAATTCACTTACTCTGATAAGGAAGGTATTCTGTAAAACAGAAAAAAATGTAGTAGTAGATTATCTATTTTCAGCAATACACAATACATATCAATAAATAGAACATTTTTTAATAGTTTATATTTATTTATTTATTATATAAATAGTGTATAATTACGGCCTGTAGAATACGAATCCGAGGTCAGATTTTCATCCCAAAGGCTTAATAAAGGGCAAAGGGCTTAAAAGAGACCTTGGGAAAAATGTGACCTAAGATTCATAATCTACAGGTCCAAATTAGTGTAATAAAATTTATTCGACCCTTCTAGCCCTATTAATAACAAAGTTACCCCTAGAAATTTAAAGGGTAAATATATCCAAAACCAAAGGGTTTTATGCAATTCTGCGCAGGCCAATCGAATGAGCGGTTCAAAATACACCCGATACGCTATTTTTTAGCCCTTAATTCCTTTAAACAGGCGAATTAGGGTAAAATACCCCCCAAAATCTTTAGGGGCTCGTATCTCGGAAACGGCTGGGATTTGAGCGATTTCCTTGAAATTTCGCGTTCCCTTCGAATCCTTTGAAATGTCGGGGTCGTAGAACAACATATTTAAGTTTCAAGGGCCTAGGGCCAAGGGTTTCAAAATCGCCTAATTGAAATTTGACAGCTTTTAATTGAAACATTTCGATTCAAAACGCATCACTACAGTAAATAAGAAAATGGACTGTGATTCTGAAACTATTAGGATTAGGAGGGTGAAACAAATTCTATTATTTTAATTTGGACCCGTAGATTACGAATCTGTGGTCATATTTTCCCTAAGGGCTAATTTAAAGGGCAAATTCATATTTAATTAAGAATAATGTGTTATAATTCTGAAATTATTAGGGGTAGAAAGGCCGGACATACTTTATTAGACTAATTACAACACGTAGAATACGAATCCGAGGTCAGATTAATCCCAAGGGCTTGATAACAGGCCATGGGCTTAATATAAGTGCAAAGGGCTTAAGAGTGCCCTTAGGAAAAATTTGAGTTCAGATTCATAATCTACAGGTCCAAATTAGTGTAATAAAATTTATTCGACCCTTCTAGCCATAATAATAACAAAGTTACCCCTAGAAATTTAAAGGGTAAATATATTCAAAACCAAAGGGTTTTATGCAATTCTGCGCAGACCAATCGAATGAGCGGCTTAAAATACACCCGATACGGTATTTTTCAGCCCTTAATTCCTTTAAACACACGAATTAGGGTAAAATACCCCCTAAAATCTTTAGGGGCTCGTATCTCGGAAACGGCTGGGATTTGAGCGATTTCCTTGAAATTTCGCGTTCCCTTCGAATCCTTTGAAATGTCGGGGTCGTAGAACAACATATTTAAGTTTCAAGGGCCTAGGGCCAAGGGTTTCAAAATCGCCTAATTGAAATTTGACAGCTTTTAATTGAAACATTTCGATTCAAAACGCATCACTACACTAAATAAGAAAATGGACTGTAACTCTGACACTATTTGGGTTAGAAGGGTGAAACAAATTCTATTATATTAATTTGGACCCGTAGATTCCGAATCTGTGGTCATATTTTCCCTAAGGGCTTAACTTAAGTGCTTAATAAAGGGCCAAGGGCTTAAAAGAACCCTTGGCAAAAATTTGAGCTCAGATTCGCGTTGAACGGGTTGTAGTTACTCTAATAAAACTTATCCGGCCTTTCTACCCCTAATAGTTTCAAAGTTATAACACATTTTGCTTAATTTAAAAATGTTGCGTTTTTTTGATGGTATTAGGATAACATGAATAAAAGGAGTTCTTTTAAAGAAATTAATTATTTTTTTGTTTGTTTACAGGTTCCTTGGACTACACCCTAATCAAGGATGTGGAAACTACAACTATAAATAAGAATTAAATTAAAAAAAAACATTCTGTAAATTATAAATAATGTATTGTGTTTATAATAATGATATTTATTTCAATGTATTACGTTATATAATAAAAAGACAATGTTATATGATGAATTATATATGTTTCAATTATAAATCCTTATTATGTATACCCTCTAGTACCCCTATATTTAAGCAATAAAATAATCATCAAATGAAATATTTAATAAATTTAATAGGTAACAAAGGGCCTTAGTGTAAATCAAACCTCAGATTCGTAATCTACAGGTCCAAATTAGTGTAATAAAATTTATTCGACCCTTCTAGCCCTATTAATAACAAAGTTACCCCTAGAAATTTAAAGGGTAAATATATCCAAAACCAAAGGGTTTTATGCAATTCTGCGCAGGCCAATCGAATGAGCGGCTCAAAATACACCCGATACGCTATTTTTCAGCCCTTAATTTCTTTAAACAGGCGAATTAGGGTAAAATACCCCCCAAAATCTTTAGGGGCTCGTATCTCGGAAACGGCTGGGATTTGAGCGATTTCCTTGAAATTTCGCGTTCCCTTCGAATCCTTTGAAATGTCGGGGTCGTAGAACAACATATTTAAGTTTCAAGGGCCTAGGGCCAAGGGTTTCAAAATCGCCTAATTGAAATTTGACAGCTTTTAATTGAAACATTTCGATTCAAAACGCATCACTAAACTGAATAAGAAAATGGACTGTAACTGTGAAGCTATTAGGGTTAGGTGGGTGAAACAAATTCTATTATATTAATTTGGACCCGTAGATTACGAATCTGTGGTCATATTTTCCCTAAGAGCTAATTTAAAGGGCGAATTCATATTTAATTAAGAAAAATGTGTTATAATTCTGAAATTATTAGGGGTAGAAAGGCCGGACAAACTTTATTAGACTAATTACAACCCGTAGAATACGAATCCGAGGTCAGATTAATCCCAAGGGCTTGATAACAGGCCATGGGCTTAATATAAGTGCAAAGGGCTTAAGAGTGCCCTTAGGAAAAATTTGAGTTCAGATTCGTAATCTGCAGGTCCAAATTAGTGTAATAAAATTTATTCGACTCTTCTAGCTCTATTAATAACAAAGTTACCCCTAGAAATTTAAAGGGTAAATATATCCAAAACCAAAGGGTTTTATGCAATTCTGCGCAGGCTAATCGAATGAGCGGCTTAAAATACTCCTGATACGCTATTTTTCAGCCCTTAATTCCTTTAAACAGGCGAATTAGGGTAAAATACCCCCTAAAATCTGTAGGGGCTCGTATCTCGGAAACGGCTGGGATTTGAGCGATTTCCTTGAAATTTCGCGTTCCCTTCGAATCCTTTGAAATGTCGGGGTCGTAGAACAACATATTTAAGTTTCAAGGGCCTAGGGCCAAGGGTTTCAAAATCGCCTAATTGAAATTTGACAGCTTTTAATTAAAACATTTCGATTCAAAACGCATCACTAAACTAAATAAGAAAATGGACTGTAACTGTGAAGCTATTAGGGTTAGGAGGGTGAAACAAATTCTATAATATTAATTTGGACCCATAGATTACGAATCTGTGGTCATATTTTCCCTAAGGGCTAAATAAAAGGGCGAATTTAAGACGCAACATATTTAATTAAGAAAAATGTGTTTTAATTCTGAAACTATAAGGGGTAGAAAGGCCGGACAAATTTTATTAGACTAATTACAACCTGTAGAATACGAATCTGAGGTCAGATTCATTCCAAGGGTTTAATAACAAACCATGGGCTTAATATAAGTGCAAAGGGCTTAAGAGTGCCCTTCAGAAAAATTTGAGTTCAGATTCATAATCTACAGGTCCAAATTAGTGTAATAAAATTTATTCGACCCTTCTAGCCCTATTAATAACAAAGTTACCCCTAGAAATTTGAAGGGCTAATATATCCAAAATCAAAGGGTTTTATGCAATTCTGCGCAGGCCAATAGAATGAGCGGCTCAAAATACACCCGATACGCTAGTTTTCAGCCCTTAATTCCTTTAAACAGGCGAATTAGGGTTAAATACCCCTCAAAATCATTAGGGGCTTGTATCTCGGAAACGGCTGGGATTTGAGCGATTTCCTTGAAATTTCGCGTTCCCTTCGAATCCTTTGAAATGTCGGGGTCGTAGAACAACATATTTAAGTTTCAAGGGCCTAGGGCCAAGGGTTTCAAAATCGCCTAATTGAAATTTGACAGCTTTTAATTGATACATTTCGATTCAAAACTCATCACTACACTAAATAAGAAAATGGACTGTAACTCTGACACTATTAGGGTTAGGAGGGTGAAACAAATTCTATTATATTAATTTGGACCCGTAGATTACGAATCTGTGGTCATATTTTCCCTAAGGGCTAAATGAAAGGGCGAATTTAAGACGCAACATATTTAATTAAGAAAAATGTGTTTTAATTCTGAAACTATTAGGGGTAGAAAGGCCGGACAAATTTTATTAGACTAATTACAACTCGTAGAATACGAATCCGAGGTTAGATTCATCCCAAGGGCTTAATAACAAACCATGGGCTTAATATATGTGCAAAGGGCTTAAGAGTGCCCTCCAGAAAAATTTGAGTTCAGATTCATAATCTACAGGTCCAAATTAGTGTAATAAAATTTATTCGACCCTTCTAGTCCTATTAATAACAAAGTTACCCCTAGAAATTTGAAGGGTAAATATATCCAAAACCAAAGGGGTTAATGCAATTCTGCTCGGGCCAATCGAATGAGCGGCTCAAAATACACCCGATACGCTATTTTTCAGCCCTTAATTCCTTTAAACAGGCGAATTAGGGTAAAATACCCCCCAAAATCATTAGGGGCTCGTATCTCGGAAACGGCTGGGATTTGAGCGATTTCCTTGAAATTTCGCGTTCCCTTCGAATCCTTTGAAATGTCGGGGTCGTAGAACAACATATTTAAGTTTCAAGGGCCTAGGGCCAAGGGTTTCAAAATCGCCTAATTGAAATTTGACAGCTTTTAATTGAAACATTTCGATTCAAAACGCATCACTACAGTAAATAAGAAAATGGACTGTAACTCTGACACTATTAGGGTTAGGAGGGTGAAACAAATTCTATTATATTAATTTGGACCCGTAGATTACGAATCTGTGGTCATATTTTCCCTAAGGGCTAATTTAAAGGGCGAATTCATATTTAATTAAGAAAAATGTGTTGTAATTCTGAAATTATTAGGGGTAGAAAGGCCGGACAAATTTTATTAGACTAATTACAACCCGTAGAATACGAATCCGAGGTCAGATTCCTCCCAAGGGCTTAATAACAGGCAATGGGCTTAATATAGGTGCAAAGGGCTTAAGATTGCCCTTAGTAAAAATTTGGGCTCAGATTCATAATCTACAGGTCCAAATTAGTGTAATAAAATTTATTCGATCCTTCTAGCCCTATTAATAACAAAGTTACCCCTAGTAATTTTAAGGGTTAATATATCAAAAACCCAAGGGTTTTATGCAATTTTGCGCAGGCCAATCGAATGAGCGGCTCAAAATACACCCAATACGCTATTTTTCAGCCCTTAATTCCTTTAAACAGGCGAATTAGGGTAAAATACCCCCTAAAATCTTTAGGGGCTCGTATCTCGGAAACGGCTGGGATTTGAGCAATTTCCTTGAAATTTCGCGTTCCCTTCGAATCCTTTGAAATGTCGGGGTCGTAGAACAACATATTTAAGTTTCAAGGGCCTAGGGCCAAGGGTTTCAAAATCGCCTAATTGAAATTTGACAGCTTTTAATTGAAACATTTCGATTCAAAACGCATCACTACATTAAATAAGAAAATGGACTGTAACTCTGAAACTATTAGGGTTAGGAGGGCGAAACAAATTCTATTATATTAATTTGGACTCGTAGATTATGAATCTGTGTCATATTTTCCCTAAGGGCTAATTTAAAGGGCGAATTCAACGCCCAACCTATTTAATTAAGAAAAATGTGTTGTAACTCTGAAACTATGAGGGATAGAAAGGCCGGACAAATTTTATTAGACTAATTACAACCTGTAGAATACGAATCTGAGGTCAGATTATAAATAAAATAATTCTTTTTATTCATGTTATCCTGATACCATCAGCAAATTTCTAATAGAAAATCCTCAGTTTCATATATTCTGCAATTGATAAGAGGGTATATGGATCTTCACATTCGCTCAAGCCGATTGGTGATGCTACTATGCTTCCGTGGTGAAATATAAAACTATATATGTAGTGCTGAAAGTAAATATTTATAAGGAAGTTCGTAAATAAAAATCATAGGTACATTTAACTAAAAATAATTTATTATATATTTTAAGGATTCTCAAATACAAATAAACAAAAATACAAACAAAATAATAAACATAAATAATATAAACAATAATAAATTTTACAAAATAAACATAGTATACAATAAAAATAATATAAATAAATAAACAATTTTAATAATAACACAATTATTGAAAATAACAAAATTAGATACGCCGTGGAAAAAAATTGCACTATTATTTTACATATTTATTAACTAAAAAGCATTTTCAAATCATGATTTATAATTCGACAGCTTTGACAGATATTATTTATGGCCCTAGGGCGACTTATGTGCAAACGCACCCGGCACAAGTCTTGTTACAACCACTAGCCGGTGCCCGATAGCTAGGGTCTGCCAAATTCGATCCCAAATTGAAAAGTAACGGGAGTGGATACCGACTAAGGTATCATAAATCAAAAAATAACAAGAAAATAATATTCGTCTCGTCTATAGCAAGCTTTATAAACCAGCGCGTCTTTTCTACAGCCCTTACCGTCGTTTCAGGTAATTGACATTGGAAGTGAAGGATTGTCTAAAGCTTGAGAAAGACAGGGTTGGGCCTTGAGGATTTCCTGGGCCACAATATTTGTTGCACCCGGCGTCCTGAATGTTGGAGGCTGTAGAAGACTACTGTTTGACAGTGTTAACAGGGGTCTATGTTGACACAATGTTGACGAAGTTGACAGGGATCTGGAACAGAAGAAATAGGTGTAAGTTTTTTGTACTAGTTAAAGTAGTAAACATAAAATTTTGTTTAATCGAAAGAATAAGAAAATTACGGAGAAGTCTTGGATTTTGGAAAGCAATATTTTTTTTCTTTTATTCAACTCTTCATATGGGACGCCAAAGGCATTCTGCTAATTGATTATCTTAAGAAAAAACTGTAACTAGACAATACTACGCCACACTTTTAGACAAGCTGAAAACAGTAATTCAAGAAAAACGCCCAGGAATGGCAAAGAAAATTGTTTCACCAACACGCCAGGTCATTCTATCTTTTCCCGATACTCAAAACGTTCCTTATTTGAGGACCTCAAAGAAAAGCATTTTCGGGAGAAAAATTTAAAAAAAAGGTAGACTACGTAGAAAAATAAAAAACTTTTCTACACTAAAATACATCAAACTTCCTTTAATTTAAAGATATCTTTAACAAAACATCCATTCATCCATTCAAGATTCAAGCGCTTTCTCCAACTAAGTGTCCGGATTCCGGAAGCTGATTGTTCTTAGCGGAAACCCTTCTTGAAAAGCGAGTGTTGACGAATGTTGTCGACAATAGCCGAAGTACAACATGTGGGAAGTTCGGTATTGATCGTGGAAGAGGGTCGATACCCGAATACGGCAGAGGCGTACGTGAATAGGAGCAACAGTTGATATAAAATCAGAGATTTCAAAATGATTTCTTGATGTTAGTTATTACAATAATAAAATAGCTTTCCGATTAAAGTTTTATTGGTTGTCCATAAAATTTGGAATTGTAATTGTAATGAAATATTACGCCGTCAGAATTTATTACAGAATTTTATCTTCATATTTAATGGCACTTACAGCCCTTATAAGTCCAAGGTCTCAAGTATCCTCTGTACAATAGACCAATCAAATGTGGGACATATTATTCACAAGCCTTAAATTCAAAAATTATATATTTTTTGGCTTATTGTTCTAATAAAACAAAATTATTAAAATTAAATTTGTTTAACCCGTTGTAACTTCAGAATTATTAAAAATTTAAAATTGTTGCATAATTTGTTTTATTGAAAATTCTATGTAGATTTCAAATTTGTCAACCGGAAGTCGCTACCTTTAATAGTGCAAGAGTTATAGACAAAAATATAAAAATGCGCCACATCAAAATTCCGACAAAATTTTAATAAAATTAAGTGCGTTTTTAACACTTGGTAACATCGGAAATATTGGAATTTTCAAATGATTGGATAATGTATTTTATAGAAAATTTTATGTAGATTTCAAATTTTTTAACCGGAAGTCGCTACCTTTAAAATTCCAAGAGCTACAAATAAAAATATAAAAATGCGCTATATCAAAATTTCGATGAAATTTTATTAAAAATATGTGCGTTTTTAACACTCTGTAACTTCTGAACTATAAATTATTTAAAATCATTCCAGAATATGTTTTATAGATATTTTCATGCAGATTTTAAATTTTTAAACCGCAAGTTGCTATCTTTAAAATTGTAAGAGTTACAAATAAAAATACAAAAATGCGCTATATCAAAATTTCGACGAAATTTTATTAAAAATATGTGCGTTTTTAACACTCTGTAACTTCTGAACTATAAATTATTTAAAATCGTTCGTAAAATGTGTTTTATGGAGATTTTCATGTAGATTTTAAATTTTCAAACCACAAGTCTCTATCTTTAAAAACGCAAGAGTTACAAGGAAAAATATAATAAATGAACTTATGAACATTTCTCGCCACCTTAGAATTTTATGTGGATTACTTGGGTTATTCCAAATCGATAAAGAATACAGAAAAATGTTTTCTTTAACATAAAAGTAAGTGTACATGTAAAAAACACATTACAGAACACTGTATGTAAATTGTATAGATTTCCTTTGATATTTAAATTATATAGTAATAAATCATTTTTTAAAAATAGGTACATTTTTTGTAAAAAATACCTCGAAAACTATCCATGTTAAAAAAAGTTTCGAATAAAAGTTGTAGAGTCTGAAATAGTAAACAATTTTTATTTGAAACATTTTTTTCTAGGATGTATATATTAAAATATTTATACAAAATAAATTATGTATATTAACCGCGAACTACACTAATATATATTTATGTTCCAATTTAAATTCATAGAATATATTCGTGTACTGTACTATATATTGATTCACAATTCGCAATATTTATAATTTTAATTTGTATGTAGCATTTCGATTCTAAATTTTTCTGTTTATGAAAAAATGTTTGTAATAATTTTAGTTGTTATAGATATTTATCAAAACTTTAAGTATGGTAGCGTGCTATGGAAAATTAGGTTATCTGATAGGGAATTAGTTAGAATGTGTTAATAAATTTGTCTATGAAAAAAAACATCATATATTGTCATAATATTTATGATAAAAAATAGGGTGTTTTAGCGTCTTGTAACTTTTGAAACAGTTAATAATAAAAATTGTTTTTTGATGTATCTTATAGAAAATTTACGTAGATTTCAATTTTTCTACGTACAAGTCGTTATCTGTACAAAAATTTCGATAAATGTGTATTTTGTAGATAATTTCTTGTAGAAAAACAAGATTTACTATCTGTCAGTTTAATGGTTTTAACACTATGAAGTTATTAACATTTATGTTTTGTTTTAAATTAAGTTCATTGTTTTTTACCTCCCGCTACCCTTGATAAGGGAGGTGTATTAATTCGTAATTACGTAATCTGTAAATAACATTCCAGGGATGTAATATGTAAAGTTATGAATGATTTGGTGACCTTTGTGACCCCTACAGGGTAGGACTGAAAATAATTATAGATTTTCGGGATGAAAAAAATTGTATTATTTATAAACATTTTGTAATTTTATTTTTATGTTTTTTGTAATAGTTCTTATATAAAAATTTGTTTGTAATTATGTTATAAAAAATATATAACAAAAATACATATTAAATTATTATAATTACACATTAATTAAGTGTAGTTTTATTGTGATAATAAAAATTATAACTTTATTTTTTAAAAATGTTATATTCTATTGCAAAATTTACATATTAAATACATTTTATATTTCAATAAAATTTATTATTTTTCTTTGCAAAAGAAATATATTATCTAAATAAAAAATACATACAACAAACTTACTTTAAAATATATAATCTTCTTCACAACGTGTTTCACACAATTTTTATTTTACCCCGAAAAAATCGCGAATTGACTAATTATTATAATCAAAACTAGTGCACCAACAATACTAAATACACTTTTAGGTAAAGCTACTGTTAATTTTATATATTTAAAGGCGATTTAACGATTTCTCAGAACAAACGAACCACGAGGTACAGAGAATGCCCTACTAACTGAAATAGGAAGATTTGAAGCGCCAATATGGCAAAATTGTAAACTAAAATATCGATATTTAAGGGTTGTAGAGGCTAGTTGTTGAATTGGCACACAGAGAGCAGCATTTTCTGTATAAGGGTTGTTAAACGTTAAATAGGAAATAATTATAATTATTTATTTCCTATTCAACGTCTGGTACGTGTTAGATAATTCATTATTTTTAACAAAAAAATCAAGTCGGTATTATTGTATTAAAAAGAATTATGAAACACTTTGTATATTACAAAATTTAAATTTAAATATTTAAATTCCAAAAAACCCAAAAGATTTTTTAACTTAAATATACAGGAATTCATTATAATAAAATATATGTTAGAAAGAGATCTAAATATATTTTAAGTGTATTAAAAAAGGATAGCAAACTCAAGCATAAGTTATCTTATGTGCAATATGAAACCAAAATAGTCTCTATGTTATTGTTGATAAAGTTTAAAATTGCTTGAATTTACAGTTTAAATGGAAAGTAATATTGTATATTTTACTTAGTACTAAGTATAGTACGTTCATTACTTAATTGCTATACTGGATATTACTTGGATAAGTTTTAAGTTTAAGGTACCTACAATCCGATTTTAATATTTTTACGATGATATCTGTGTATGTGTGTGTGTGTGTGTGTGTGTGTGTTAATACTTAATATCTGTCTAACTACGTATTTCTCAATTGGACATTATTGGGAAGAGCTGAAAATGTTTTGGTAATAATTGGACAACCGAAAGTAGCAAATTCTTAAAAAAATCTTCTAAATATTATTTTTGAAATTTTTTGTTCTTACTAGTATTAAAGAAGAGTAAATTCTCTATCTGATACATATAAATATTTTATTATATCTTCTACATATATAGAGAAATATAAGTTATATAATAATGTTTTAATAGCATCATTACTGATTTTTTTTCTGGGAAGTACATACATTATGTCTTATTGTATTAATAGTTAATCCCGGCAATGAATTGGAAACATTTCGAAAAATTAGAAAAAATCTAATTATAAAAGATATAAGTACAATTTTTGTGTAGAGTGTAGGTATACAAGAAATGTTAAATACAATAGGGCGCGAGCAGTCATGTGACTTTTTTGGCCTTGACAAGCAGATAACCAAGATGGCGATGATGGTCTTGGGGTTAAAATAATTGGAAACATCTCGAAAAATTTGAAGAGTAGGACAAAATTTCTTCATAGAATGAATTTAAAATTAAAAATCTAAATATAAAGAATAGGTATAAGTAGAATTTTTGGTGTAGAGTGTAGGTATACAAGAAATGTTGTTGATAAGTACATATTTTTCGCTAGTCCTTATAGTAAAGATATAATTCACGGCGAAGTCGAGATTTCGCTAGTCCTTATACTAAAAGGCATAATTCACTATCTAGAGCGTAAAATTGTTTCAAGTTGTAGAAAATTATTGTCTCTAGTGCCCTCCATGTAAGTGTAATTTCTGTAGGATAGCTAGTAATTATGTACATAGATGTCAAATATCATAATTATTCGTTTAACTACGTGAATTTAAAAAATCTTGATATTTTAATGAAAATTTCTCAGGGCCAACAATGTTACATGACTGCTCATAGACAATGCTATAAAACTGAGCGTGCTATAGTACTTTACCTCATACCAAAACTTCTTTCTGGGAATTTCAACGGTACACCAGACAACCAACTTTCAGAGAAGTCTAGCGTTTTCCATCAACAACATGTAATGTTGTTTATTGTTGTTAAAATGTTATAGTGTTGTTCGAACTTCGAAATCGATCGAAATATTTTGTGTAGTGATAAAAGTGATAGTGTATATTAACAATGGAGAACTTTATATTGTTAGGAATTATACTATTCTTCAGTTCTATAGTAAGTATTGTACTAAATACACTTAATACTTATATAAATATAGTTATCGTACTTCCTAGAAAGGTACTATATATATATGACATATTTTAAAAATTTATGGACACTATAAAATTAGGTTTAACTTTTAAAGTTAAGCGTTTTTCCCAGAAAAATGGTTTCACGCAGGTAGAAGAATAGACCCATACTGTTAGGGATTATACAGTATACCAAAAATAGGGAATAGAAAATCATACTTTATATATTATATATTTACAATGACATTTAACTGACAATATTACGTTTAGAAACTTCTGTCAATTTTTTTCAGTTTTTGTTTAAAAATTGTGAAGGTTGAGGTTCTTAATGAGGGTAAATGATTGTAAATTTTTACGCCTATATAATTTAGAGATAGTCTAATTATTTTTAATCTACTGATAAGCCTCTAATTTCATTTTTCCTCGTATTATAATTGTGAAAATCTTTATTACGAAGATGGAATGAGTCGAGACACCCCAAAAAAGTGACACTAGGATAGATTTTATATTAAAATATCTATAAATGCTTTTTACATATTCATAAGAATGCTTATCTATATATATGAATCTACTGTCCTTAGAATGAAACATAGTCAATATGTGAGTCATCCAATGATTCAAAAGATAATTCAATATTTGAAATTCGTTTGTCACACCTGTACTTAGAAATTTGCTAATGGTAATACCAAAAAATCTGATGTACCTCCCGCCATTTACCTATGTATTTTATATTACTCTATAAATTTATCCATAAAATATATAGAAAAAAAACTATTTTGAGCTTCAAGTAAACTTCCATTTTCGGTTATGCGATTGCAACCAAAATCTAATCAGTCCTTTTCATATTTGAATAAGGTAGAATTTTTTAGCAAGATCCCTATCCGGGACTCATAACTGCGCGTATTATTTTTATACTTTAAATACACTTACAAACAGATAACATTTTTTGAACGTAATACAAATTAAAACACTGTTTATGTACTGCATAAGTATTACATGTTTACACGTTTTATTTAAAATAGTGGCAAGTGTGTCAAATATATTGCCAAGTGTGTCAGTAATACTAGTAGCATACTACTAGAATTTTAAGGAAATTATAGTCCAACATAGTCCTAATTTGACAGTACAGATTAAACTGTATTAGTTTTGTTGACAAATTGTCTAATGTTTTATAACAACAACAAAAACAATGTTATATAACAAATTTCATTAACAATTAGAATTAGATCAAAAAGAAAACGAATTATTCTTTGTATTGTTTTATTATGTAATAATAGTCAGGATATTCTGAAATGTAGCAACGAAATTATTTTATTACAAGAAAATTTCGAAATTTTCAAGGATTTTCTAGTACTATAAAGTAGATTATTTATAATGAAGAAAAATTGTAATACTTTATATACTTTCTAGTATTGTTACAGAGAAAATTTCTGAATTTTTTTGGCCCATTATTTATAGACATTAGTAGACATTTATACAAGAATATTTTTCTAAGAATCTGCTGCTTCTGATTGTCCAATTATTAGGAAAACCTTTTCAGCTTTTCCCAGTAATGTTCGATTGAGAATTAATTAAACAATCACATACATCATCGTAAAAATGTTAAAAATACAGTTCAAATAAATGATATTCTTTGAAACATGAAATTCCATATAGACTCGATGGTATAATAGTATTGCTATGTGAAATATTCTTATGGGTCGGCGATTGCCACGCCTAAGTACACCTGAGAACGCACGTGTACGATATATAACCGTATTGAGTGGTTTTGATCATGCACTATACCTATAATCATTGTACAAATTTGTACTTGTTAAAATAATATTAAGGTTTATCATGCAAGCATTTACTCTAGATTATAATAAAATTTAAATACTTTATTATATTTATAATTTTTTTTTACATTCCGTTACCTTTAGGTAAGGAAGTTTTTAATGAATAAGCGCGTTTTGAAGTACCTAGAATACGAATTTACTATTTTTACGATGATGCCCTCGACTTATGTCGAACAGAAAATGAAGACGGAGACAAGAATTTTCTGTCACTTGGTACCACAACGAAAATCGCTCTACCCGTTAAAGCAGTAGCCGTGTCTATATGAAATGCGATGCTCGTGTTGAAAGTATAGATAGTGAATCTATCCTATTAGTATAAGGACTAGCGGAAGCTCGGTTCCGCCAAGCATCCCCTAGGGATCCGCCGATAGTGTTTTATGATAGTCAAATATAAAATTTTCTAATGATTCTTCAAACCAATTATATATGTTGTATGCTTTGAATTCATTTCATGCACATGCGTACAATTATTCTGTTTGAATTCTGACATTTAAGATCTAATTATTAACCTTTCCTAACTCCACTTGTGATTTATAGATATTCAGCATTAAAAATGACAACTTGAAAAAGTAAATATAAAATTTCATAAAAATAACATTTTATAATACATACTGTTCGAATACCAGCATTTCATTTATTTGTTTATAATTGCACTTAATCACAAAAATATTCTTTTTATTCCAAAAATATTATCATTTATATGTTCAGATTTTTTATACAAAAACTATGCTCTTACTGTAAAATGAGGCAAATTAGGAAATCAAGTTGAGCTTGTCTCTACAATATGAAACAATCTTCATCACAATCGGTCGCACCGTTTAGGCAGTGTAGACCGACAAAATTTTGCCGATCGTCGTGATGAAATCATAGATAGTGATTCATGCCTTTTAGTACAATTTATTTTGTATAATACTTTTTTTAATTTTTTTGTAAAATATACATTGTAATCATTTTCTTTTTGTAGCTCTTGAAATGATTAAAATTTAACCGAAACGTCGAGGAATTGAGAGTTTTGTTTTATAATTGGTCCAATTTTATGTTGAAAAATTCATTGTGTAAAATATATGTAAATATATTTCGTAACGCTTCAATCTGGTGACGTTTTAAACCTGTAGGTTGGCTATACACTTTCTTATAGCTCACCATATATAGCAACGAATCCAGACTTATTCATATTTCTCTTATTCGTTTTGTTTTCATTTATATGTTCGTATTATTGAAACCTACAAAACAAGGACCATGGTGTTTATATTTTTTATAATTTAAAAGCTACATACGTAGAGATGTCAGGATAAAATAATTTAAAAGTTTGAATATTTTTGTAATTAACGATATCCTCTGTCGAATTATGAGAAAATATATAACTAAAGGAAGTTATTATTTTTTTAACTTTCTTTTAATATGGAATGTTATCTTTGTTAATGAATAACTAAAAATAATTAACTTTCTTTTATAAAAGTTATTTAATTATATATTTTCATTTATTTTTACTTTTAATTATTTCATAAACAAATTATGCAAATTGCACTTGACACTGGCATCTTCTTTTTTAGCTTTTCCCATTCGTTAGGGGTCGCTATTTTTTATTTTTCTTCTTCCACTCATTTCTGTTTTGCATGTCATCATTCAGTACCTTTTCTTTCTTGTTTTCCGTGTCTTCCCAACATCTATCTCAACATCCTCATCTCTGCCACATTCATTTACTTTTCATTGATACTGACATCTGTCAATTTGAATTATCTGAATGTATTTGTAGTTTTTATGATTAGCATAGCTGGATGATTAGAGAATAACATATTCCTTAAAATATAATAACATTAAAGTCAATAATTTTTTAAAGAATTACTCTTAAAAGTTACAAATGGGGGTAATTTTGGTGGACCAAATATAACCAAAATCTAATCAGCATATGAATCTAAACTTGAGGAATACGAAAAAAATATAATTATAATATTTAAAATACTCGAGTTATTAAAAAAGAATAGATTTATGAATCACTCTATTAAATAATACAATGTATTGAAAACATTAGTTATAAGAAATAATAAATAATACATAAAATAAACCAGCTGTTTATAAAAAAAATATTTTATGTGCAATAAAAATAAATAAACTAGTAATAATATTTGCATTTAATATTTTATGCTTATAATTTTACAGTTATACATTTCTCTCTTGACAAAAACAACCACAGTCCAAATATTGTAAAACTGTTTTTTGCAAAATGTATTATAGTCACAAGTTATTACTCGTACATTTTAAAATTACAAAACTAAGTATTATACATTTGCTATTGCTAAGGGGTCCACTATTCATTGATCTACTCTCGGTATAATTATTTCCAAATCATTAATTTTGTTGACATTTCCTGTTTTTCAAAAAACAAGGTCGTAGGGAAATTAAATTTTTGACATTGAAATTTGAAGTTCATGTCATCAACAATTTTGTTATTAAATTTAGCTTTGTGCTAAAATTGGTGTCTGGTTTATATTTATACACAACCTTAGTGAATACCAATATTGTCTAGTTGCAAAAAACCTGCTGACCTTAAAATAAAGTAGAATGAAATGTTAGTTTTTGAATTTTATATAAAACAGATGTAGTTACTATAAATTTTTATTTGACAATACGAAATATAAATGACATATGTCAAACATAATTGTTTATTCTGTTGTCATGACGACCGTACCGTTAAGAATAGACCTCGCAATAGACTAAAAATAATTGTTGATGTTACATACGTAGGTACTGGTTTTACAGTTACAAAATAACAACATTTGTTTATGTTGACATTATTAGTTATATTTTATACATTGTTTCATATTTACATATAAAAATGTAGTAAAAATGAAATATTTTGCAAGCAGATATATATTGTAGTGAAATGGTAAATAAGTATTAGTAATAATTTTCAAAAAAATATTTTTTTACAAATTTCTTTAAATAAATATCACGAATTGTTTCAAATATATTTTGTATGACTAAAGATTGATTAATTTGTAAAACAAAATTTCATAATTCATTTCATTCATTTATTTACAAGTTTTGTTTTCAATTTTTCCAAAAACACTATTCAATTTTCAACGACACGACTAGTTGACTCTAAAACATGTATACGAGTTTAAGATGACTTGAAATTTTTTAAGGTAGCCGAACAACTTTCTCTAAAGATAAATATACTTTCAATTTCAGACGATGCACTTAAGATAAAAATTTGTTTTATTCTTCCAACGGATATAAAATTAATTTTTAGAAAATCATTAACAATTATATTTAAATTTTACTGAAACATAGTCTTGCTGTAGGTTGACCAAGGTTTTAACCTTGTTTATTTTTATACTTTCATTATAAGTATTGCAAAAGAACATATGGTTGACTAATATTTATTTTATGTTAATTAAAACAATATATTGTCTTACCATAAACGACGTTTCTTTGTTTTGGGTTGAATGGAGATGACATCAATCAAACAGTTGACCATCGAGTTGACCAGATACCTAAACACAAAATAAAATGTATTAGAAACATGAAAATATATTGGTATATTGAGTAAAACTATAGCTCAAATACTAACAAATTCAGAATTTTTAATTCGGTTAATTTTTCATATTTTCTTCTTGTTCTCCTAGACGGTTAAAGATAGAATGACGGCTGATAAAAATTTAGATTTAGCATGAAATTCTCTTTCTTTTGATGCAAACCACCATTTTTTTAGATCATCGTATCTGGAGTTACAGATGCTTAAAATTACATGATTTTTCAAGGGAATTTTATGAATTTTTAGTTTTGGTTCATTTTTCATATTTTCTTCTTGTTCTACTAGACGGTTAAAGATAGAATGACGACACATGAAAATTTAGATTCTGCATGAAATTTTCTTTCTTTTGATGCAAAGAACTATTTTTTTAGATCATTGTATCTGGAGTTACAGATGCTTAAAGTTACATGATTTTTCACGGGAATTTTGTGAATTTTTAGTTTTGGTTCATTTTTCATATTTTCTTCTTTTTCTCCTAGACGGTTAAAGATAGAATGACAACTCATAAAAATTTGGATTCAGCATGAAATTCTCGTTCTTTTGATGTACGACACGATATATTTACATAATCGTATCTCGAGTTACAGATGCATAAATTAGAAAAAAAGTAAATAAAAATAATAGCACGGTTTTCTTATGCGCCATACCCAAAACTGGGTGGTTTTACACCCACGACAATACGATTTTCGAATTCTACACATTTTTTTACGTACGTACCCAAAATTTGGTTAAAATTTGTTAATAAACACCGGAGTTACGAATTTTTGAAAAATATCAATTAATTCAAAACCCTTAAAAATACTAATAACTACCCTAGAAGTTATGGACCTAAGCATAGGGGAGCGCACAACGATAATTAAAGTCAAGCAACGTGGAACCCAAAAATTTGGATGGGAGACCGCCAGAATATAATTCAAAAAATAAAAATATATAATACAGATAAACATTAATAATTATCCACAGAAGTATGGACCTAAGGGATGGAATACACACAACAGATAATGGATGTCAAGCAACGTGGGGCGGAGTTGGAAAATGGATGGGGGAGCGCCAGAATGTAATTCAAAAAATAAAAATAAATAGAACAGATAATTCAAATCCCCTATAAACATTAATAACTACCCTTAGAAGTATGGACATAAGGAAAGGAATACACACAACGGATAATACATGTTAAGCAACGTGGAGCGCAGTTGGAAATTGGATGGGGGGCCACCAAAAAAAATAAAAAAATGGAAAAAATATAAAAAATAAGAAAAAATAGATAGGTGGTCCCCCAAAAAAAGAGAAAAATAATAAAGAATAAGGAAAATAAAAGGACAACAGGAAAAAGAAAAAATATGACAAAAGGGCAAATAGCCAATGGCAGAAATTGGATTGGGGGGCCACCAAGAAAAATAAAAAAAATAAAAAAGGAAAAAAAGATAGGTGGTCCCCCGAAAAAAAGAGAAAAATAAAGAATAAAGACAACAGGGAAAGGAAAAAATAGGACAAAAAAGGGCAGACAGAAATTGGATGGGGGACCACCAGAAAAATAAAATAAAAAAAGAAAAAATAGAAAATAAAATAAGAAAAAAATAGATAGGTGGTCCCCCAAAAAAAGAGAAAAATAAAGAATAAAGATAATAAAAGGACAACAGGAAAAGGAAAAAATAGGACAAAAGGGCAGATAGCCAATGGCAGAAATTGGATGGGGGACCACCAGAAAAATAAAATAAATAAAAAAAGTAAAAATAGAAAATAAATAAAATAAGAAAAATAGATAGGTGGTCCCCCGAAAAAAGAGAAAAATAAAGAATAAGAAAAATAAAAGGACAAAGGACAACAGGAAAAGGAAAAAATAGGACAAAAGGGCAGATATTGGATGGGGGGCCGCCAGAAAAATAAAAAAAAATAAGACAAGAAAAACAGATAGGTGGTCCCCCGAAAAAAGAGAAAAATAAAGAATAAGGAAAATAAAAGGACAACAGGAAAAGGGCATAGGATTAAAGACAAAAAAAGATTTAAACAAGGAAGATAAAAAAGATAGAAGGGTAGAATGTAATTCGAAAAATAATAATATATAATACAGATAAACATTAATAATTATCCACCTAAGGGATGGAATACACACAACGGATAATAGATGTCAAGCAACGTGGAGCGCAGTTGGAAAATGGATGGGGGGGCACTAAAAAAATAAAATAAATAAAAAAATGGAAAAAATATAAAATAAAGTAAAAAGAGTAAAATAATAAAGAATAAGGAAAATAAAAGTACAACAGGATAATAAAAGGACAACAGGAAAAATAGGACAAAAGGACAGATAGCCAATGGCAGAAATTGGATTGGGGGGCCACCAGCAAAATAAAAAAAAAAAAGGAAAAAACAGATAGGTGGTCCCCCGAAAAAAGAGTAAAATAAAGAATAAGGACAACAGGGAAAGGAAAAAATAGGACAAAAAAGGGCAGATAGCCAATGGCAGAAATTGGATGGGGGGCCGCCAGAAAAATAAAAGAAAAATAAGAAAGGAAAAAACAAATAGGTGGTCCCCCGAAAAAAGAGAAAAATAAAGAATGAGGAAAATAAAAGGACAACAGGAAAAGGAAAATAAAAGGACAACAGGAAAAGGGAAAAAGGACAGGATTAAAGACAAAAAAGATTTATAAACAAGGAAAATAAAAAAGATAGAAGGGTAGTATGTAATTCGAAAAATAAAAATATATAATACAGATAAACATTAATAATTATCCACAGAAGTATGGACCTAAGGGATGGAATACACACAACGGATAATAGATGTCAAGCAACGTGGAGCGCAGTTGGAAATTGGATGGGGGGGCACAAAAACAATAAAATAAATAAAAAAAATGGAAAAAATATAAAATAAAATAAGAAAAAATAGATAGGTGGCTCCCAAAAAAGAGAAAAATAATAAAGAATAAGGAAAATAAAAAAAACAGGATAATAAAAGGACAACAGGAAAAAGAAAAAAATAGGACAATAGGACAAAAAGACAGATAGCCAATGGCAGAAAATGGATGGGGGACCACCAGAAAAAGAAAATAAAAAAAGAAAAAATAGAAAATAAAATAACAAAAAAATAGATAGGTGGTCCCCCGAAAAAAGAGAAAAATAAAGAATAAGGAAAATAAAAGGACAACAGAAAAAGGAAAATAAAAGGACAACAGGAAAAGGAAAAAATAGGACAAAAGGGCGGATAGCTAATAACAGAAATTGGATGGGGGGCCACCAGAAAAATAAAAAAAATAAAAATTAAAAAAACAGATAGGTGGTCCCCCGAAAAAAGAGAAAAATAAAGAATAAGAAAAATAAAAGGACAAAAAGAAAAGGGAAAAAAAGATATAGGATTAAAGACAAAAAAAGATCCAAACAAGGAAAATAAAAAAGATAGAAGGGTAGAAAAAGATATAAAAATATGTAAAAGGATAAAAAGAACAACGCGATACAGAAGTACAAAAGTGCCAAAGATAATAGGATAAAAAAGGACAAAGAGTTAAAAAGGAGAAAAACAAGAGAAGGATTTCCGGACAATAGGGCAAGTAAGGAAAAGTGCAAATGAAGATGTACTAAAAGGGTGAAAAGTGTAAATAGGACAAAGTACCAAAGGAGAAAAGTACAAAAAGGACCAAAGAGAATAAAGTGCAAAGAAGAAGGAGTAATGTATAGAGAGTACCAAAAGAAAAAAAATGCAAATGAAGAAAAGTACTAAAAGCGTCATTCTATCTTTAACTGTCTAGGAGAACAAGAAGAAAATATGAAAAATGAACCAAAACTAATAATTCACAAAATTCCCTTGAAAATTCATGTAACTTTAAGCATCTGTAACACGAGATACGATGATCTAAAAAAATGGTGGTTTACATCAAAAGAAAGAGAATTTCATGCTGAATCTAAATTTTCATGAGCCGTCATTCTATCTTTAACCGTCTAGGAGAATAAGAAGAAAATATGAAAAATGAACCAAAACTAAAAATTTACAAAATTCCCTTGAAAAATCATGTAACTTTAAGCATCTGTAACTCTAGATACGATGATCTAAAAAAATGGTGGTTTACATGAAAAGAAAGAGAATTTCATGCTGAATCTAAATTTTCATGAGCCGTCATTCTATCTTTAAGTGTCTAGGAGAACAAGCAGAAAATATAAAAAATTAACCAAAACTAAAAATTTATAAAATTTCCTTGAAAAATCATGTAACTTTAAGCATCTGTAACTCTAGATACGATGATCTAAAAAAATGGTGGTTTACATGAAAAGAAAGAGAATTTCATGCTGAATCTAAATTTTCATGAGCCGTCATTCTATCTTTAACCGTCTAGGAGAACAAGCAAAAAATATGAAAAATTAACCAAAACTAAAAATTTATAAAATTTCCTTGAAAAATCATGTAACTTTAAGCATCTGTAACACGAGATACGATGATCTAAAAAAATGGTGGTTTACATCAAAAGAAAGAGAATTTCATGCTGAATCTAAATTTTCATGAGCCGTTATTCTATCTTTAACCGTCTAGGAGAACAAGAAGAAAATATGAAAAATGAACCAAAACTAAAAATTCACAAAATTCCCTTGAAAAATCATGTAACTTTAAGCATCTGTAACTCCAGATACGATGATCTAAAAAAATGGTGGTTTACATCAAAAGAAAGAGAATTTCATGCTGAATCTAAATTTTCATGAGCCGTTATTCTATCTTTAATCGTCTAGGAGAATAAGAAGAAAATATAAAAAATGAACCAAAACTAAAAATTTACAAAATTCCCTTGAAAAATCATGTAACTTTAAGCATCAGTAACTCCAGATACGATGATCTAATAAAATGGTGGTTTACATCAAAAGAAAGAGAATTTCATGATGAATCTAAACTTTTATGAGCCATCATTCTATCTTTAACTGTCTAGGAGAACAAGCAGAAAATATGAAAAATTAACCAAAACTAAAAATTTATAAAATTTCCTTGAAAAATCATGTAACTTTAAGCATCTGTAACTCAAGATACGATGATCTAAAAAAATGGTGGTTTACATCAAAAGAAAGAGAATTTCATGCTGAATCTAAATTTTCATGAGCCGTTATTCTATCTTTAACCGTCTAGGAGAACAAGAAGAAAATATGAAAAATGAACCAAAACTAAAAATTCACAAAATTCCCTTGAAAAATCATGTAACTTTAAGCATCTGTAACTCCAGATACGATGATCTAAAAAATGGTGGTTTACATCAAAAGAAAGAGAATTTCATGATGAATCTAAATTTTCATGAGCCATCATTCTATCTTTAACCGTCTAGGAGAATAAGAAGAAAATATGAAAAATGAACCAAAACTAAAAATTCACAAAATTCCCTTGAAAAATCATGTAACTTTAAGCATCTGTAACTCCAGATACGATAATCTAAAAAAATGGTGGTTTGCATGAAAAGAAAGAGAATTTCATGCTGAATATAAATTTTCATGAGCCGTTATTCTATCTTTAACCGTCTAGGAGAACAAGAAGAAAATATGAAAAATGAACCAAAACTAAAAATTCACAAAATTCCCTTGAAAAATCATGTAACTTTAAGCATCTGTAACTCCAGATACGATGATCTAAAAAATGGTGGTTTACATCAAAAGAAAGAGAATTTCATGATGAATCTAAATTTTCATGAGCCATCATTCTATCTTTAACCGTCTAGGAGAATAAGAAGAAAATATAAAAAATGAACCAAAACTAAAAATTCACAAAATTCCCTTGAAAAATCATGTAACTTTAAGCATCTGTAACTCCAGATACGATAATCTAAAAAAATGTTGGTTTGCATGAAAAGAAAGAGAATTTCATGCTGAATATAAATTTTCATGAGCCGTCATTCTATCTTTAACCGTCTAGGAGAACAAGAAGAAAATATGAAAAATGAACCAAAACTAAAAATTCACAAAATTCCCTTGAAAAATCATGTAACTTTAAGCATCTGTAACTCCAGATACGATGATGTAAATAAATGTTGTTTTACATCAAAAGAAAGAGAATTTCATGCTGAATCTTAGTTTCATACATTTTGTAGAATAATATTAAATAATTGCTAATTTTAAAATTAAAAAATAACTTTCTATGATGCCTTTCTCTAAACACAAGGTAAATCAACAATTACTATAATTTAACAATTAAAACCAAGTCTGTAATTTCAATATTTGAAATGCTTGAGTTGGTAAGAAATATTTGTACCAATTAAAAAAGCATTTCAAATTTATTATTATACTTCATTATTAAATATTCTGACTTCCACTGCAAATAAAATTCAAAATACTAATTTTATTTTGCAAATAAGTATGTAGTTACTTACAACTGCAATGTGAACTGTATTTACGTAGTATGCTATGAAACAAATGAATTAGGGTGTGACGTAATTCAGCAAGCGGATTTCCGCCAACATTCATTTGTTTATATCATTTATTTGCTCTTCAAATATTTCGCTATATATAAAATTTGTAATATCACTTTTACTAGCCACTTTATATATAAAGAATGGGCTTTTAAACAAATATTGATGATTTTTTTTTCTTTTTCAGGTTTCCAGCCAATTGATAGATACAGACTTCGCACCTTCTGTCTCAGCAACTTGTAAGGGTGGCTATATGACTATAAAAGTGGCTGTCAACCAGTCATTCACTGGGGCCGTACACGCCAGAGATTTTAGGACCCCTGCTTGCATGATAAATGGCAATGGTACCAAAAATATTGTCCTTAAAGTGAACTTGTTGGCGACTTCTGGTTCACCGGATTATTGTGGAGTTTTAGTCATAAATGTATGTGGTACTTTACATTAAGGCATTTGATACATTTTTTTATGAAGAATAAGATATTTAAACTTATCTATAAAAATAACGGAACTACATTACATATTAAGATAAAATCTAGTACATAATCTACACAATTATTTGATTTAAGTATCGTTAAGAACAACAGTTAATAGTTAAACCTAACCGTGGTTAATTTATTCTTGTTAATTAGCCGTAAATTTATTTAATTGATAATTAGTTTTAATTGTAATATGATATATTAATTGCAAAATCAATCCATAAATCCTATTTCCGTACAAAAAATGGAAAATATATACGGGTGCTTATTATTACTTTTTAAAAAAAGAGACATGCCTTAACCACAGATTCCTGGGCCCAAAATAAAATGATTTAATTAAAGTGCACGGTTTAGGCTGTATTCTGCTTCAAAGTCCTTAAAAAAATGCTTCAAATAACATTTTGTTTGATTTGAATTCCCTAATTTCCTGCTTCCCTAATTATTTTAGGTAATATTCAAATAAAACTTGTAGAGCATAAAATTTTCTGAATCAATAAGCAATATTAATTTTGAATGCCTTGTACAAATAATAATAAAAATAAATTAACCTAGCTTAAATTTATGGCTTTAAACACAAGTAAAAATAAAAGTACAACAAAAATTCATTACATAAATATTCTATAGAATTTTTTTCTTGAACTGGATCATAGGAACATAGAAATTGCATGTGTATAAGCAATATATTACATAATTTCACTTTTGACATGAATTACGATTTTCTCTATTGCTTAATACAAAATATATACTGGTACATGTATTTTAAAAATAGAAACATTGTATTATGATTAAGAATAATAATCCATCTATTTATTAAGCAAATAGCGTATTTGAATCGAAAGAACATATACCATTAAATATTTTTTTGACGCCAGTCCACAAATTGCTTATAATAAATTCATTCATATTTTTCTTTTGATTTATTTGGTAATAACTGACTCCCTGCATCATTAGCAAGTTCCCTTATTTCTGTTGACATAATATATTATTACTTATGGGGTCCCGTGGCCGTATGCCTGAGTGTCTGGTCGCGAATCTAGGGGACCCGGGTTCGATCCCGACCGACGCCAAAAATTACATCGCATTTTAATGGCACAAAATTGACCCCTGTGGCGCACTCTCCATTAGGTGACGCCTGGTAAGCGCCCGCACGGTACAAATATTCCATCATTACCGACATCTGTGTATGAAGCAGATTGGCACACCCAGCAATGGGTAATATGCCGTGATGAAATATTTATTATTTATTTTAGATAAACTTATTACTCTGGGCAACTCCAAAAAACAAAAAACTCTAAAAATGTTCAAAACAAAACAAAGTCATAACCAAATATTTGATATACCGCGTTAATATGCGGCTAAATAGATTGTGATTCGTCGAAAGCCGTGCGGAATTATTCCAAACAGCGTACGGAATTATTCTACACGGTTTTTTGGAATTAATTCCAACATAATTTTTAGTTTTAATAATTTATTTGTATATTTTTTTATAGAAAACTGAAGAAAGGAGTATTCCTATAGCTGTAAGAATACACAAAACTTTAGAACTAGCGGATGATAAATTTTACGTCATCACATGTGGAAAAGCAGGATTTAAAAATGCACGGTGAGTTTTATATTATATTAGTATGAAGGACGCATCTTAAGACTTAAGGACAAACTATTTTATATATCTATTAATATAGTATGAGCCTAAACTCATAATAATTCTTTCCAAAGATAATACCTATAGGTGACGGAAGGTAAAATAAAAAAGCAAATTCCAGATTCTGTGGAATTTCAGCAGCACATCTTCCAAATGACCTTAAAAATACAGCTCGAACTATTATCAATTATTTGGTCTACGTTTTAAAGCTTTATTTAAAGTAACTAATATTGTATTTTTTTGCAGAAATGAAACTAGTTTAGTAAGTCTCAAAGTTATCGAAGATGGCAAGAAAGTCCAAGAAGCTATTATGAGCCATCCGTATACGTTAAGGGCTGAGATGTCTCGACCAGACGGTAAGAATGAACAATTTATTATATTAATAATCGTATCGTAGGGACCCCGAAACGTGCATACATTCAAAACTCACAATATAATTTTTTGACTAAAGACAATACCTTCCTTACCTAAAGGCTAGGGAAGGTAATATTTTAAAGAAAAATAATTATACAATTTACTTACATTAGATACGATTTTGAAGTTCGTTTTCCAGGTTCTACCGCAGCGAAACCTAAAAATAAAAATATCTTTTATTATTTTTGTTACAAAAACATTCTATGTAGGAGTAAAAAACGGCATACTCCTTCACAAAAATTTTGTAAGGTCTTTGAACTTAAAGACTACTTAAAATTCAAAACGGCTTTAAAAATAAAAGTAGTTTTTTGTCTAAGAATGCTGTCAAATTGAAAAGGGATAATGTATGCATGATTTTTTTATTATTTGTATTTCGATAGATTTACATATTCAATAAGACAAATATACATATACATAACAATATCTTCAGCAATTTTTTTTCATTTATTACCTCCCGCTACCCTTGGTAAGGGAGGTATAGGGGTCGTGACCATATTTCTATACTTTAAGGCATATTCTTGAAACATCAGTTACAAAAGACAATTTCGTTAAGAAATGAAAGTTGTTAAGTACAGATATTCGTTTTCTCTTTTCGCGTTTTTAATCTTGATCTCGCTTTTTAATTGTTGTCATCGTTGAAGATTAGAAATCATTTTAATACACATACATTCGTATTATATATTATAATAATTTTTGTTTTTAGGTACATATGGAATTAGAGTCAAATCTTGTTTCGCGTTTAACAAATTTAATTCAAGTACTCTTCTTATCGACGATAGAGGGTATGTATTATTTTTATTTTTCTATATAATCCCGTCTGTGGTAAACACACTTCCCTCCCGAAAATGGTTTTATTTGAGGTCCTCAAAATAAACATTTACTGCATCGATGGCTTCTTCGTTGGATCGTTTGAATTACTTTCAGCTGGTCTAAAAGTGTGGCGTAGCATTGTCCAATCACAGTTTTACTTTTACTAAGATAATCAATTAGCAATATTCCCAGTAGACTGAAGTCATCACCTTTCCTGCCAACTGTCCCTTGAGTGTAATGTATACCCATTTCCATCCATGGTTCCGCACTTTCATTTGGAGATCTTCCAAAACCATATCGTGAATTTTATTCACAATTTCCGTTGATTGACAGATTGTATTGAAATTTATTGACAGTTTATATAAAGAGTCAAATAAAAGAAAATTGCTTTCCAAAATTTGTAAATTTCGTTTATCTTTCTTCTTCGCTCATTTTGTCTTTCATGTTCTTTTTGTCTTCCTTGTCGTTGTTGTCATTCTTCTTCCATTATTTTCTTGTTTTGTTGTCCTTCAACCAGTTTTTGGTCCCAGACCTTCCGGTTATCTTTATTTGTCCTTCTTGCGACATCCTTGTCCTACTCAACCCTTGATATTTTTCTCGCCTTTCTTGTTCTTCTTGCCCTCCAAATCTTGTTTCTGTACTATTATCGCTTTCATCCCCGGTCTCCCTCGGTCTCCTCATCTTGACGTCCAGTCATGTTCAGAGTTTTTTATAATCAACTATGTTTATTATTGTAGATGTCCAATAAAACCGAGCATAATTTCTCAATTTAAATACGATGAAAAGACTGGTTATGCCGATGCTCAATTGTTTTCGATGTTTCGGTTTCCCGACACCACGGAAGTGCATTTTCAATGTGACATAGGGATTTGTAAAGGTTCGTAATATATGTCAATTTTTTTTTCTCATTATTTAATTGTTTTTTCTTTTAGGTACTTGTATAGAAACTCCTTGCGATTCAGACATACAACCTTTGGCTCAAAGTAGATCTCTAGCTAACGATATTTATACATCGCAAGATGAAGGGGTATTAATGGCGTCTACGAGTGTATATGTATTGGAACCGGGCGATACTCCACGTAAGTCAAAGCTATTGACTGAGAGGTACTACATAAGTCTACATCACTCAATTTTGACGGTTTGATTATTGACAACTAGCGCAAACTTTATATTTAAATATGAGAAATTAAGTAATGTACCTACTATTTATTTTGTTTAAATTATTCAACATAAATAAATAACAGGCCCAGGAGAGCCAGCGGCGTTAGCACTTTGTATAGTTTATGCATGTTTCCAATGTGGGAATGCGTGTAAACCGTCATACTGTATACAGCGGCAGTAGCACTTTTTAAAAATGTACAACTATTATAATTTACGAATCTACCTAGGGGAAGTTCGGCGTAGCCGAGTTTTCGCTAGTCTATATACTATTTATTTCGTGTGTAAATTCTTGAACAATGAAATGTTATAGTGCTAATTTGAATGAAATAATTTACTTTGTTGTACTGTATAAGTAATAGGAATTCAATCTGGTCAGGATTAATTTATTTTGGTGAAGATACAGAGCAAAAGAAATAATATATAAAATATTTATTGATTACACAATTTTGTTAATATATAATATAATCGTCTTTCTCCGGGAGTAACTTAGTCTCACGATTGAATCTAATTTGTAAAAAATGTATCAATTGTAATTTTTATAATTTGCGTTTTATGATTATCTAAAATGATCTAAAAATTCTGTAAAATATATTAAGAACCATCTGTTCTTTTAGTTTTTTATTTCAGCCTTTTTACAAATAAATATATCTTTTGAGGGGGAGACTCCCCCGATTTTTTATATTAATTAGTATACTCGCTCTTGTATCAGTCCTAACAAAATGAGCAAATGTTCATATTTCTATTAACATTTACAAAATCTTCTCCACAAACAGGATTTTTAATTCCTTTTTGAAGAGACCTGTAATATATTAATACCGGTATGTAAGATTGTAAATATATTGATTTTAAGATTGTTAATTCATGTGGATATCATAGGAATAGCACTTTAATTTACATTACAACCCAGTCCAGAGTTCGTTTTAGGAAGAATCTATCATATTAAAAGGCAGAATTCACGACGGAACCCAGATTTCGCTAGTCCTTATACCAAATATTTATCTAACAGTAAGATTGTAAATGTATTGATTTTAAATAGATATCTTAGGACTGCCAGCGGCGTTAGCACTTTGTATAGCTTAGCACTTTTTAAAAATAAAATTGAGTGAGATAGACTTATGCAGCAAAGGATAGGATTCTTTAATAATATTAAATATTTTTCTTTAGGAATTCAACAGTTATGCGACGACAGTTCAGTTCACCCATCGTGGTTATTGTGGTTATGTATAGCTCTTGGAGTTCTCTTCTTAATCATGTTAATCATCAACATCTTCTTATGTTCCGCTATGACTTGCGCATGCGCTCGGACAGAAATAATCGAAAAAGAACCATCAATTATTGAAGACTATGATCCATATAGATCTTGGCATGGGAGCCAATATGGATCAAGATATTCCCTGAATGGGGCACCCAACCCCAAACAGGGTTATACAAGTGGGGGATCCACTATGAACTCCACTAGGTAAATTTTTTTTAAATCATATTTGGTCCAACGTTTTTCTAACTTTTTGATTCCCGAAAATGGCTTCGTGGATCGAAATCTTGTCTAAAAGTCGTAATGTATGTGTAATATTTTCAGGTCTATATCGTCGCACAGTGATCATTACGCTATAGTACACTCCAGGCCGGGAAGTAGATATAGCGGCCCGCCTAAACACCATAGAGGACCTCCAAGCAACATAGGGTCACATTATAGTGGAAAATAATATTAAAAAATATTATTTTGTATATATTTTTTGAGTAAACGTCAAAATTTAAATAGCTTTAAAAGCTTTGTATATAATATACTAATAAGATGAACAAGCTTAAAATTATTTCGAACAAAAAAAAACTAATATATTTTAAGATCATTGTAGCTGATATTTGGTGCTTTTCAAAAAGTATACTTAAAAAATGTTGTCCTTAAAATTTAACTTTAAAAAAATATTTTCTAATTTGTGGATCAAGGTACTTGGGAAACAAAAGACAACATTTATTTTTCAATATGACAATTTTAAAAGATTATAATTGTATGCTTGTAATGAATGATTGTACTGTCATATTGAAAATAATTTAATATCCCCAAAATATGAAGATTATTCAATTTTTTGAACATATTTTGCGGATATGTAACATATATGTAACAAATGTAACATGTGATACTGAAAAATAAACTGTTACCATTTTTTTTCATAAATTTATTAATATACAATCTATATACATGTCAAAATTATACAAAAAACAATATAATGTACTATTGTGCATAGTAAGCTACAAATTAAATTCTGTAACATACTAAAATGAACCATCAAATATTGTTTCACTGATACGGACCCAACCCCAAATGTATTCGTACCCTCTGAAATAAATATATTAACTAAATTTCTCATTTAAACAATAATCTACGGGCAATATTTTTTTCAGAGGGTATGTATACATTTGGGGTTGGGTTCGTATATTTCCAATAATTAATAAAAAAACACTATTGTTTAAATAAAATTATCTTGAAATTCATTCTGGTACGTTATAAAATTTATTCTTACTACATAACTATAAATAAGTGTGCTGCTAATTATCTGTTACCTTAGTGTATTAACTAAGATTTTAAAGTAGGTAAACTTTAGCTAAAGTTCGTTTAAATTTTCTCTACTTTAAAACCGTGGAAGACTAACAAACAAATAAAAATTTGTACATAAATATTGTTTTATTTTTGACTAGCTACTTCCAGTAAAGTTGACTTTAATAAATTCACAAAAATTTGTTTAATGAAAAACACATATTGATAATTTTACATAAAACACCTTCAAAAATACGGGAGGTCTTCGAGGAATACATGAGATTCTTCAAAAACTCAGTTGATTTTTCAGGAACTCAATGAATACTTAAAGAATTCGTAGGAACTCTAGAAAACCTTTAGGAATTCATGAGATCCTTAAAGAATTAAGGTGCTCGTTCAGGAATTAGGAGATTCTTTAGAAAATCCTACAGGAACCCGAGAGATCCTTCAGGAGCTCGGAAGATCTTTCAGGAGCTTGTGAAATCCTTAAGGAATTAATGAATTAGGAATTTATAAGTCCATAAGGAAATTGGAAGATCTTTAAGGGATTCGGAAGATCTGTAAGAAACACAAGAGATCCTTATATAACTTGGGAGATCCTTCAGGATCTCGAGATTCTTAAAGAAGTCGGGAGACCCTTCAAGAACTCGAGAGACCTTTTAAAAACTCGAGAGATCTTTCAGGAGCCCGGGAGATCCTTTAAAAACTCAAGAGATCTTAAGAAACTCAAGAAATCCTTAAAGAACTCGGATGATCTTTAAGGAATTTATACAATCTTTCAAGATCACGGAAGATCCTTTAAGGAACTCAAGATCATGAAGGAACTCGAGAGATCCTTCAGGAACTCGGAAGATCTTTCAGACGCTTGTGAAATCCTTAAGGAATTAATGAATTATGAATTCGTAAGTCCATAAGGAAATTGGAAGATCTTTCAGGGATTCGTGGGATCTGTAAGAAACTCAAGAGATCCTTAGATAACTTGGGAGATCCTTCAGGACCTCGAGATTCTTAACGAACTCGGGAGGCCCTTCAAGAACTCGAGAGGTCTTAAGAAACTCAAGAAATCCTTAAGGAATTTATCCAATCCTTCAAGAACACGGAAGATCCTTGAGGAAAATAAAATTTTGTTCCAAATATTTCAAAAACTGAAAACAATTTTGAGAAAAACAATCCACAGAGTTAAAGATATTATTTTTTTATTAAAATTTAAAAATGGCACATATTTGAACTTTACAATTGTGTATTTATAAAGTCAGCTTTAAAATTGTTCATATTATAAATCAGTCAAACTAAAAACAGTCTTTAAAATGAAGTACATGGCACTCAACTTAATTCAAGCCTTATTGACATTTTGCAAAACCATACTACACAACTGCAAACAAAATTTTGTTGACAATTGCTTCAAAAACTCAAAAGATTTTTGCGTTTTTTTCGCTTCAGAATCTTTCATCATTCCTTCGCCGAGATTATTGTTAAAATTTTTGCAAAACAATAAAATTGATAATGGATAAAAATATTTATCCATATTTTTGAGTAGAATATTTTCTAGTATGTCTACTGGTAGGTTATTTGACAGCCAAAATTGCATACATTTAATTAAAATATTTTGCATTAAAATATGGTTGTCTAGTATTTGTGGTCTACTGCAGTAGAATTCTACTATTTTAGACGCTAAACTAATTATGTCGTGAGTGGAACAATTTTCATTGTTTTCTACTTCAAAACTGCAAGATTCTACTTCTAATATTGTCGGATTCATTTCATTTTTAGTTTCATCCGAATTAATAATATCCATATCTAGAGATTCTACATATGTAACTACCGTTTTTCTGATTATATCTGTAGTAGATTCAGTTAGATTATCAGTTATTTCTGGAAGAATTAGATCAGGTTTAGTTAGATTTTCATTAATTTTAAGTTTATCAATAAGATCTGTTTTTAATTTGCCCGGTTGCTCTATTTTAGGCTCTAATTTTTGCTCTAAATCTAAAAAATTTAAATCATTTTCACATAGATCTTCCACACCTCCTTGGAAAAATAATTCATCGTTAAATTGCTTAATACTTTCTAGACTACAACTAGCGCTTATAACACTAACTGGAGTTAAATTTTTAGTTATTTTTTCTTCAACAATCTGTGGTTTTTCAGTTAGGTTTAATTGCCAGTTAAATTTTTCCATGTAACTTTTAAAACTATTTAACTGGAAGCCTAGGCTGTCGCTGTAGTGACCGTCCAAAAAAGATATTTTGCTAGCAGCTTGGAAATTTTTAAAATCTACACATTTGTGAAGGATATATTCAGTGTCATATAAAGAAAAATATGTTTCTAATACAAAATGTAAAGTTTTCTGACCGTGAACATATATTTTTTCAAAATTATATTCATCTTCAAACGTATTCAAAATATTTTTTGGTTCAATGTAACTATTTTTGACTTTAGAATTGACAAAATTATTTTCTATTTTCTTAAGTGGGTAAAAATACGAAAAATATTTATTAAAATGTGGATATTTGTCGTAATTTCGATATGTAATGTGTAATGATGGTATGTTCGGTATTTCTTTTGGACTGTCGGTAGTATTTTGGCCAGTTTTCGGTATTTTTAGTATTCTTTTAGTCGTTTTTAACATCACCATTTTTCCCTCCAAACTGCGTTCATCATCGTCACATATTTTACCAAGCTGGAAGATATATTTTTGTTATATAGAGAAACATCAGGATCTCGAGAGATTAGAAAAAACTTTAAATACCATGGAGAATGTTTTAAGGTAGTTATATCGTGAAACCATTTGACCCAGAATTAATTGAAATTTTAAGTACATCTCAACTAAAGTTTTAAACAATTGACCACACGGGGAATGGCGAGTCGGCCTCGAAGAAAGCAAAGCTAATTCAGTTGGCAGGAAAGGAGATGGCGTCAGTCTTTTGGGACGCCAAAGGCATTCTACTAATTGATTATCCTGATAAAGGACAATACTACGCCACACTTTTAGACAAGCTGAAAGCAGCAATTCAAGAAAAACGCCCGGGAATGGCGAGTCGGCCCCGAAGAAAGCAAAGCTAATTCAGTTGGCAGGAAAGGTGATGGCGTCAGTCTTTTGGGACGCCAAAGGCATTCTACTAATTGATTATCCTGATAAAGGACAATACTACGCCACACTTTTAGACAAGCTGAAAGCAGCAATTGAAGAAAAACGCCCGGGAATGGCGAGTCGGCCCCGAAGAAAGCGAAGCTAATTCAGTTGGCAGTAAAGGTGATGGCGTCAGTCTTTTGGGACGCCAAAGGCATTCTACTAATTGATTATCCTGATAAAGGACAATACTACGCCACACTTTTAGACAAGCTGAAAGCAGCAATTCAAGAAAAACGTCCAGGAATGGCGAGTCGGCCCCGAAGAAAGCAAAGCTAATTCAGTTGACAAGAAAGGTGATGACGTCAGTCTTTTGGGACGCCAAAGGCATTCTACTAATTGATTATCCTGATAACGGACAATACTACGCCACACTTTTAGACAAGCTGAAAGCAGCAATTGAAGAAAAACGCCCGGGAATGGCGAGTCGGCCCCGAAGAAAGCAAAGCTAATTCAGTTGACAAGAAAGGTGATGACGTCAGTCTTTTGGGACGCCAAAGGCATTCTACTAATTGATTATCCTGATAAAGGACAATACTATGCCACACTTTTAGACAAGCTGAAAGCAGCAATTGAAGAAAAACGCCCGGGAATGGCGAGTCGGCCCCGAAGAAAGCGAAGCTAATTCAGTTGGCAGTAAAGGTGATGGCGTCAGTCTTTTGGGACGCCAAAGGCATTCTACTAATTGATTATCCTGATAAAGGACAATACTACGCCACACTTTTAGACAAGCTGAAAGCAGCAATTCAAGAAAAACGTCCAGGAATGGCGAGTCGGCCCCGAAGAAAGCAAAGCTAATTCAGTTGACAAGAAAGGTGATGACGTCAGTCTTTTGGGACGCCAAAGGCATTCTACTAATTGATTATCCTGATAACGGACAATACTACGCCACACTTTTAGACAAGCTGAAAGCAGCAATTGAAGAAAAACGCCCGGGAATGGCGAGTCGGCCCCGAAGAAAGCAAAGCTAATTCAGTTGACAAGAAAGGTGATGACGTCAGTCTTTTGGGACGCCAAAGGCATTCTACTAATTGATTATCCTGATAAAGGACAATACTACGCCACACTTTTAGACAAGTTGAAACCAGCAATTCAAGAAAAACGCCCGAGAATGGCGAGTCGGCCCGAAGAAAGCAAAGCTAATTCAGTTGGCAGGAAAGGTGATGGCGTCAGTCTTTTGGGACGCCCAAGGCATTCTACTAATTGATTATCCTGATAAAGGACAATACTACGCCACACTTTTAGACAAGCTGAAAGTAGCAATTCAAGAAAAACGCCCGGGAATGGCGAGTCGACCCCGAAGAAAGCAAAGCTTATTCAGTTGGCAGGAAAGGTGATGGCGTCAGTCTTTTGGGACGCCAATGGCATTCTACTAATTGATTATCCTGATAAAGGACAATACTACGCCATACTTTTAGACAAGCTGAAAGCAGCAATTCAAGAAAAACGCCCGGGAATGGCGAGTCGGCCAGGAAGAAAGCAAAGCTAATTCAGTTGGCAGGAAAGGTGATGGCGTCAGTCTTTTGGGACGCCAAAGGCATTCTGCTAATTGATTATTCTGATAAAGGACAATACTACGCCACACTTTTAGACAAGCTGAAAGCAGCAATTCAAGAAAAACGCCCGGGAATGGCGAGTTGGCCCCGAAGAAAGCAAAGCTAATTCAGTTGGCAGGAAAGGTGACGGCGTCAGTCTTTTGGGACGCCAAAGGCATTCTACTAATTGATTATCCTTATAAAGGACAATACTACGCCACACTTTTAGACAAGCTGAAAGCAGCAATTTAAGAAAAACGCCCGGGAATGGCGAGTCGGCCCCGAAGAAAGCAAAATTTTTCAACAGTTCTGCTTCCCACAGCTGGATAGATCGTCATTTTTCTCGGGGACGACAGTATATTATTCTCCAGGATATTTAAAGTGAGCAACAACGATACAAACCTGAGCTTTCGAGTTATTCCCCCACGCTAAGACCTTCCCCGAATAGTCTATAGCTATAGTATACTCAGAACCACAACTGACATAAGAACATTTTAAAGGTATGTCCAAATCACCACTCACTCCAGCATTCAAATTATTTATAGTATTCAGCGGGTTGACTTTAACTAAAGTCGGACTTAAGACTTCATTTCGGGTGTTGTTACCGATTTGACCATCAAAATTCTGGCCCCAAGTGTAAAGACAACCATCTTTAGTTAATAAAGCTGAATGATTACATCCAGACGAAATCTAAAAGAAAGTGAGACATTGGCATGTTTTTTCGGCAACATATTTTCTTCGGATTTACTTGCACGATTTGACCTTCAAAAGTGGTTTGTATTAAAGATGGAAATAAATGGTTATTGTCTATACTGAATGGTGTTGTTGAGGACCAGTCTATTGGTGCTGGTTCAACATTTTTATCGTATTGTTGAGTCATTTTTGTTCTTTTATAATTGTGTACTTGATGCCTCAACACTTGAGGGCTAGCCCCCCAAATATACAATTTATTATCTTGGGCTACAGCAAGCTAAACATATATTTTAATAAAAAAAATATCTATAAACACATATTTTTAACTCACATTATGAAAATAATTTGTAGCTATCAACACAATTTTTTCATTCAATAAAATTTGAACAGGAACACTAGATTTAGTTGAAGTACCATTGCCTAATTGACCGAAACTATTTGACCCAAAACTATAAACAACACCTTCATTTGTTAAAACAACAGAATGCGCATGGCCTGCTTGAATCTGAGTGACAATTTTATCTTTGAAAAACTGGACCATTTTTGGTCTAAAGACATCAATTATATTTCCATGACCCAATTGACCATAAACGCCCCAACTGTAAGAGATAATATTAATTGGTACCAAAATTGGTCCACCAACTTACCCCCAAGTGTAAACTTGGGCTTCTGAAGTTAAAGCCATTGAATGGTACTGGCCACAACTTATATCGATAATATTTATTGTTGACAGATCTTCTACTAAAATTGGGTACGAAGCTTGGTAGACTATACTTCCCAAGCCTAATTGGCCGTATATATTCGACCCCCAGGTATATACCTGAAATTAGGTAGGACCGTTTTAGGTTTATACAATCTGACAACTTTTGGCATTACTTACACCGAAATTCGTTAAAACCATGGTATGATTTCGACCACAACTAATACTAACAACATCAACTTGATAGTTGTTTAATAGTTCTACTTGTTGTGGTAGACTATATTTGGTAACCATAGGGCCAAAGCCTAAACAACCATAAGAGGCGTTGCCCCAAGTGTATAAACTGCTGTTTCGTATTAAACCAACATGGGTATAACCAGCACTTAATATCCGAGGTTTAGGATGTGTAAAATTAGGTATGTTTTTAGATACCTAAAAATTAGGTGTAGTAAAGATGTTGTCCTACGAAGATAATTTCATAAGTAATGCACAGTAAAAGTGTTTTGTTTTCATCCTTGTACTAAACGATTAGATTCACTATTTATACTTTCATCACGACGATCGCTGAAAATTTGCTCACCTCTACAGGCTTAACGAAAAGACCGATTTTAATGAAACTTATACCAAACTGTAGAAAATTCTTGTCTTCAGGTTAATAATTAGATCTTAAATGTCAGAATTCAAACAGAATAATTGTACGCATTTTAGTGGAATGAATTCAAAGCATTCAACGTATATATTTGAAACAGACTGAAGAATCATTAGAAAATTTTGTATTTGACTATCATAAAACACTATCGGCGGAGCCCTAGGGGAAGCTCTGCTAGTCCTTATACTAATAATAAGAATAATATTAGTGTTAGCACTTCGCGTTTAAAGTATGCCTAGACGGATTGAATGTACGTATAGACTAGCGAAGCCGAGCTTCCGCTAGTCCTTATACTAATAGGATAGATTCACTATCTATTCTTTCATCACGAGCATCGAATTTCATATCGACACGGCTACTGCTTTAACGGGTAGAGCGATCGTAAAAGTTGAACCAAGTGGTAGAAAATTCTTGTCTCTAGTGCCCTCGACTTATATGTTTAGTAAAAACATATAAGTCGAGGGCACTAGAGACAAGAATTTCCATGTTCGTTGTAAATTTTCAAGGAGGACTTTGAATTTCTTAATTTTCCACATTTAATATTTTTTTCCGCGAAAACTATGCATCCTACAGTAAGTAGGATGCATAGTTTTCGCGGAAAAAAATATTAAATGTGGAAAATTAAGAAATTCAAAGTCCTCCTTGAAAATTTACAACGAACATGGAAATTTGAAAGAAACGAAATTTTGAGAATGGGCAATTATTTCACAAAGGTAAAAAGGCCTAAAACATTGGATTTAAAAATGCTAGTCCTATATATACTAAAAGGATAGATTCAATATACTTTCATCACGACGATCGCCCAACATTTGAACAAGGCTACAGCTTTACCCGTTTAAGAGATTTTCATAAAAGTTTTACCAAGTGGTAGAAAATTCTTGACTCGAGTGCCCTAGCCTTACGTAATTTTTCTGTAGGATGCATAGTTTTTGTGTAAAAAATATTTAAAGAGGGTTTTTTGGATTTTTGTTTTTACACTGAAATGAAAGATCAAGTACTTTTTGAAAATTTTAAGACGAATATCGCGAGGAAATGACACATTTGACATTGTCAATCAATCTGAACATATAAATGATAATATTTTTGGAATAAAAAGAACACGTTTTTATGATATTAAGGGCAATCAGAAACAAATAAATGGAATGGAATGCTGGGAACCGGAAGTAGCAGATTCTTGAAAAAATTCTTCTAAATATTATATTTTAAAATTTGTTCTTTGTAATCTGTTGAGATATTTAATTCTGTGCAATATTTATGAAATGATCTTCATAATTAAAGCTGTCTAGGATCTAAGAAAATACCTCTGATTCGTTTTCATAGTCGACCAAGTTTAATAAATTAATATCGTATTCATTTGATGATTTACTTATTAAAACTATTAGAACACATATAAATGTTTCTATTAAATCTTGTGTGGTCTGTAGTAATTCATCCTAAAATGATAAATAAGCATATATCTTATACTATATAAAGTGTTTATTTTGAAGGTACCACCATTGTCATCTCGCAAAGTATAAAAGCTTCAAAGATTTTAAATAAAAACACGCAATTTTATTTGCTTATTTGCTAGAGAGTATATTTAGACAATGGGTGCGTTTTCAGGAAGACGGTGTGTGCCACGCGACTAAGATTGGGCTGACTTTGGCTGCCTCTGATTCAACGCGTGTGTTTGATAGCAATGGTGGTCCATTTAAACTGAACATTGTGTATTTATACTTACAGGGGGTTCAGATTCTACTGAATCAAGTGTAGAATCTAAACTCGAAGATTGATGACTTCTCTGTTTCTGAAAAACTTTTGAAATAACTGGCCACGCTATAGGAGAGCTCGGATCTAACGAATTTGATAATTTCTGAAATATTTTTCATCATAAACAATAACTATAAATTATTATGATTATGAGGATGGATTGTAAAGATTCCAGAATTACGGGTCGTATATTTTTCTTTTATTTAACTCTTCATATGTCGAGAAATTTCGATACAATCTGTTAATCGGTCTAATCGTGTCGATCTAGGCAACGACAGGTTTCTGGGTTTTATAATTTAAGAAAATCCGGTCGATTTTAAAAAACGTTTCATAATCATGGATGAAACTTGGATTGGTGTATCCAAGACCTCAGAGACGAAAATTCAGTCGAAAGCGTGGATTAGACATGCTGTGTTGGCCCCGAAGAAAGCAAACTCAGTTCAGTCTTTTGGGACACCAAAGGCATTGATTATCTCAAGGGAAAACTGCAACTGGACAATACTACGCCACACTTTTAGACAAGCTGAAAGCAGCAATTCAAGAAAAACGCCCGGGAATGGCGAGTCGGCCCCGAAGAAAGCAAAGCTAATTCAGTTGGCAGGAAAGGTGATGGCGTCAGTCTTTTGAGACGCCAAAGGCATTCTGCTAATTGATTATCTTAATAAAGGACAATACTACGCCACACTTTTAGACAAGCTAAAAGCAGCAATTCAAGAAAAACGCCCGGGAATGGCGAGTCGGCCCCGAAGAAAGCAAAGCTAATTCAGTTGGCAGGAAAGGTGATGGCGTCAGTCTTTTGGGACGCCAAAGGCATTCTACTAATTAATTATCCTGATAAAGGACAATACTACGCCACACTTTTAGACAAGCTGAAAGCAGCAATTCAAGAAAAACGTCCGGGAATGGCGAGTCGGCCCCGAAGAAAGCAAAGCTAATTCAGTTGGCAGGAAAGGTGATGGCGTCAGTCTTTTGGGACGCCAAAGGCATTCTACTAATTAATTATCCTGATAAAGGACAATACTACGCCACACTTTTAGACAAGCTGAAAGCAGCAATTCAAGAAAAACGCCCGGGAATGGCGAGTCGGCCCCGAAGAAAAGTAAGCTAATTCAGTTGGCAGGAAAGGTGATGGCGTCAGTCTTTTGGGACGCCAAAGGCATTCTACTAATTAATTATTCTGATAAAGGACAATACTACGCCACACTTTTAGACAAGCTGAAAGCAGCAATTCAAGAAAAACGCCCGGGAATGGCGAGTCGGCCCCGAAGAAAGCAAAGCTAATTCAGTTGGCAGGAAAGGTGATGGCGTCAGTCTTTTGGGACGCCAAAGGCATTCTACTAATTAATTATCCTGATAAAGGACAATACTACGCCACACTTTTAGACAAGCTGAAAGCAGCAATTCAAGAAAAACGCCCGAGAATGGCGAGTTGGCCCCGAAGAAAGCAAAGCTAATTCAGTTGACAGGAAAGATGATGGCGTCAGTCTTTTGGGACGCCAAAGGCATTCTACTAATTAATTATCCTGATAAAGGACAATACTACGCCACACTTTTAGACAAGCTGAAAGCAGCAATTCAAGAAAAACGCCCGGGAATGGCGAGTCGGCCCCGAAGAAAGCAAAGCTAATTCAGTTGGCAGGAAAGGTGATGGCGTCAGTCTTTTGGGACGCCAAAGGCATTCTACTAATTAATTATCCTGATAAAGGACAATACTACGCCACACTTTTAGACAAGCTGAAAGCAGCAATTCAAGAAAAACGCCCGGGAATGGCGAGTCGGCCCCGAAGAAAGCAAAGCTAATTCAGTTGGCAGGAAAGGTGATGGCGTCAGTCTTTTGGGACGCCAAAGGCATTCTACTAATTAATTATCCTGATAAAGGACAATACTACGCCACACTTTTAGACAAGCTGAAAGCAGCAATTCAAGAAAAACGTCCGGGAATGGCGAGTCGGCCCCGAAGAAAGCAAAGCTAATTCAGTTGGCAGGAAAGGTGATGGCGTCAGTCTTTTGGGACGCCAAAGGCATTCTACTAATTAATTATCCTGATAAAGGACAATACTACGCCACACTTTTAGACAAGCTGAAAGCAGCAATTCAAGAAAAACGCCCGGGAATGGCGAGTCGGCCCCGAAGAAAAGAAAGCTAATTCAGTTGGCAGGAAAGGTGATGGCGTCAGTCTTTTGGGACGCCAAAGGCATTCTACTAATTAATTATTCTGATAAAGGACAATACTACGCCACACTTTTAGACAAGCTGAAAGCAGCAATTCAAGAAAAACGCCCGGGAATGGCGAGTCGGCCCCGAAGAAAGCAAAGCTAATTCAGTTGGCAGGAAAGGTGATGGCGTAAGTATTTTGGGACGCCAAAGGCATTCTACTAATTGGTTATCCTTATAAAGGACAATACTACGCCACACTTTTAGACAAGCTGAAAGCAGCAATTCAAGAAAAACGCCCGAGAATGGCGAGTCGGCCCCGAAGAAAGCAAAGCTAATTCAGTTGGCAGGAAAGGTGATGGCGTCAGTCTTTTGGGACGCCAAAGGCATTCTACTAATTAATTATCTTAATAAAGGACACTTTTAGACAAGCTGAAAGCAGCAATTCAAGAAAAAGGAATGGACCATCTTTTCCCGAAACTCAAAACGTTCCTCGTTAGAAAGAGATTTCGACCCTACGAAGAAACCATCGAAGCATTAAATGCTTATTTAAGGACCTCAAAGAAAACCATTTTCGGGAGGGAATCGAAAAGTTAGAAAAACGTTGGATCAATTCTAGAAACTTTACAATTCATCCTTGTATCTACTTACCCTTAAAGTTTTCAAATTGAAATGATTTAAATTCTCTTTAATATAATTCAAAAATATTTTACAATATTGATGCTTTGCTAAAATACATTGTAAAAATATAGGATCACTTATACAATTATGAAACGTATCATCAATTATATCGGCATCTTTCAACGAATTTTTCTCGGTTGGTGGATTTTTTAAAACTTTGCAAACAACTTCAATTATATCAAAACCTAAACATCTTATTTTGCCTAGAAGTGACAAAATAGACCACAACGCAGTTTGGCATACGACATTAACGGCTAGAACTTCGTCATAATATTCGTTATATGCCAAAAAGTTTCTGCAAAAATAAAATTTAAAGAAAATATTGTTTTGGTAAGTCTGCTAACTTACATGAACCGTTTAAAATTTGACATCTTTTGAAAAATATTTACAGAACTGCGAAGTAATAATTCAGTGTAAGACATTATTGCTAAATTAGACAAATGTTTTTTGGTAGAAATAGACATTTCTGTATTTGCGGCTGTTAGACAAACAGTTATATAACTTAATAATTCGTGACAATGACCAGATACGGCGAATTTTAATACTGATTTTAAAATTCGACACTGAAATACAAAATTTATTTTATTTTATATAGATTTTTTTATTTTTTTTGTACCTTTGACAATCTGTATAAAGCTATAGCATGTTTAAACCGTTCTTGAGATAATAACAAATCCCCAGAATATTCTAATAATTGTTGGACGCTAAGTCCGAACATACTTGCAAGTCTTTCGGCCTTATCGAGTATCAAATCATCAGTAACCAAAGTTACAAATTTTTCAATTATTGAACAACTAAAATTATACATAATTTATTTAAACTCAATAGTTTAATATTTAAAAAAAAAATACCTTAACGAAATTTTATATACGTTTTTATTAGTTACAACAACACAAGTATCAATTTTGGGTTTTCTAATATTCAATTCAGTTTCTGATTTTGCGAGAACAAAAGTTTTTTGAACTTTTTTCGCAATGTCATTATCACTTTCAATATTCATCGACAAATCTGATAATTTGTAAACAGATAATATTTTTTCTGCCTCAAACGAGAATATTGAGACTAAAGCATCCGGGTTAAATTCCTAAAATTAAATATTTGTAATATTTGTATCCGAGGTTTGGTTATTAAATAATGAGACTGCGCGCGCAGAGGATAGGGGGGGGGAACTAATGCAGCGTTGGACAATGTGTGACGAAAAACACAAGCAGGAACGGTGTGTGGAGACGGGAGGGGGGTACCCTTTTTCAATTTATTGTACTTACAGTGTCCCCATCTAATCTAGACTCAGAAAACTGACAACTGACTACAGATAATGTATCTAGATCTTCATTGACTATGAAGAAAAATCTGTCAGTTACCAAAATTTCCAAAATATTTGGAAATAATTTATGGACAAACATAGGTATAACATCTATGTCAACTCCGTGTATCTATACAGAAAAATATTTATACATAGTCAAATAATTTTTGTTTGACTTACTGTTAGTATGTTTGAGGGTTTATAGTAACCCGAAAACAAATGCCTATTTCTGGCAAACTGAGGGCACAAATACGTGTCGCATAAATGCGACAATTTTTCTGGAATATTCGATTCATTTTGACTGGAGTTCGAGTCGTTACTTCCGGTCGATTTCTGGTCATCAGAAATGACTAAAATACATAATTAAATATTGTCCTTGGCGCAAAACAAAATGGTGTCTTACTTTTAGAGTTGTTGAGGCCACGTGCTCTAGTTTCAGCTAGCTTTTGTTTCAAGGATGCTAGTTTTTCAACGCTCAATTGTTTTAAACCTTGTAGTCTTGATCTACTAGACTTTGATTCATCCAGATGACCATTTGATAAACCATTTATGGCATATTCTACTGTTGTTTGTATTTTATTGCCGCATTCTGGTGACCAGAGAAAACCAGAAGATCTTTGCTCAAGGAGCAACCGCCATTGTTGGCGATTTGTGTTGGTTATCTAACAATATTTTTTATTAGAGTCGCTCTATTTATCGTTCGATCGATAAACTTACCAGTAAAGTTATAGAATCTAGATTATTATCAGGACAAATATATAAGCTTTTGACACTGTCAATAATATTACAAACACCAATGTTCTGCCCGTCTGTCAAACTGACAAAACTGACAGTACCATCTTCGTGGCCTAAAATGGCATTTTGATTCGAGTCTAAAGTTTGCCACCATATGGTACTAATTGGCTTGACATTAGGTGTTTTTTCATGTCGTGGGAAAAATGTTACATCACTTAATGACCATTTGCAATCTATTTTTTGTTTTTGGTCAACAATGTTTAAAGCTGGGATGATATATAGCGATACATCTGAGGCTTGAATGGTACAATTCATTGAAAATGGTACTACTTGTAATGCATTTAAAATGGTATTGATTATTATTATAAGGGCACTACGCCCAGTTTTCCCTAGGTGGATAGTGTTTTATGATTGTTTAAATGCATTCCTAAATTATAATAGTTGAAAATTTTTGAAAAGTGCTAAGCTATACAAAGTGCTAACGCCGCAGACCCTCCTATCATATCCACATGAATTAACTTAAAATCAATACAATTACAATCTTACAAATCCTGTTTGTGCAGAAGATAATCATAAGACGCGAATTATAAAAATTATAATTGATACATTTTAAAAATTAGATCTTTAGACTAAGTTACTCTCGGAGAAAGACGATTAAATTAGAAATTAACAAAATTGTGTTATTTAGAAATCAATATTTCTTTTACTCTTTACATTCACCAAAATAAATTAATCCTAACCAGATTGAATTCCTATTATTTTTACAAAGTAAATTATTTAATTCTAATTTAGCACTAAAATATTTCATTGTTCTTTACTATTATTATTAGTTATGTTCAAGAATTTACACACGAAATAAATAGTATATAGACTAGCGGAAACTGGGCTACGCCGTAGATTCCTAAATTATAATAGTTGTACATTTTTAAAAAGTGCTACTATCACAATCTACAACGTTTTATGGCTGTTTACACTCATTCCCACATTGGAAACATGCATAAGCTATACAAAGTGCTAACGCCGCTGACCCTCCTGGGCCTGTTATTTATTATTATTAATATTTATGTTCAACAAATTAAACACAAAATAAATAGTTTATTGTGTACTGTAAAATTAGTAAAAGTTTCTAGTGCCCTTATAGAAATAATCAATTCAATTTAGCAGAGTGTTTTTACCATAAAACCATGGTTATACTTACTGGTTACAAGCAACCATGTGGCTGTCGGATCAAAGCAAATACTTTGTATGGTTTTTTCATTATCTGTAAACCATGGTATGTGTTTCAAAACTGGTGTCATACCACCAAAATTATAGTATAATACTATATTGCCATCTCTGAAATTTGTAGCAGTATAAAATATACTATCTTTTATAGTATTTTATAATAAAGAATATGACAGATTTGATATAAGGTTTTGGTAATAATCGGACAACCGGAAGTTGAAGAAAATTTAAATATAATGAATAGATTTTTGGTGTAGAGTGTAGGTATACAAAAAATGTTAAATACAATAGGGCGCGAGCCCTGACAAACAGATTTGGGGGCCCGTGTCAGAATGATAGCTTGTAATTATGTACATAGATATCAAATATAATTTTTCTTTTCTTTAAATTTGTCTTGTAGCTCTTAAATTTCTCGAAATTTCTCTTGTTTCCTGCATAATATAATACTGTTTCTTTGTTATGTATTAGGCTGTCAAAATGTCATCCAAAAATTATATAAAGTATCAAAGGATAAAAATGATTACAAAACGGGTTTTGGCAGTGTCAAAATGTTGTGAAATAATGTCAAAAACTGTCATATTCTTTGTAATTATTGGAAAAACTTACTCTGTGACTATAGCAAGTATCTGTTTAACTCCATTTTCAATTCTACAACTTTTTTTTATGTCGATATCAGTTAAAATACACTTTTTTTCGAATATATTTAAATCTAACAATGATACTCCCATTATATTGTTATTGTTATAGCAATTGTTTATTATTAATTACAAAAATAGATTAAAATTTTGAATCTATTGTATATGTAGTTATTATTTTATTTAATAGCATTACGAAATTAAGTTTAAGTTTAAAGCAAGTACAAAATTATTAAAAAATTGTCTTATTTTTAACTTGTGTCAAAATATAATAATAGGTTACTATTTGCAAACTACCAACATTATAAAAATATTTGGATAATAAACTAAATACATTGTAATATTATTTGTATATATTTTTCAGGTACACTTATATATCATAAATAGGTTTAAAGCTAATAGAAATATGTCTAAATTATTTTATGTCTTTATAAGTGTCATAAATCCTATTGTGTTCCTTATCCGTACATTCCATCTCAAATTATATACATCTAAAATAAATTTCGTTGAATATTTTCAAAAATGCACAAAATATCTGCCGAAAAAATATTACAAAATATACAATAATCATTCTGTTATGTATTAAAAACATATATTTTCAAATTCCAATCGTATATTGTTTAAAATATGACTATACATCCTACCGTATTATTGGCTAGAAGATTATCCTCAATTCTGAGAATAAATCCGTCCATAATCTTTTGAGGGTAGACAGCCCGTTTTACAATACTAGTACATAAATACGTTTATAGGGGATAATATGGCGCTAGAATAGTCCGTTTCAAATAAGGATGTAGTGTCAAAATGAATATCAATTGCAAACGCGAAATAATATCAACAGATTATCTATTAAATAAATAAATTTAACTAATTCCATTTTAAAAGTTAAATTTTACATAAATGAGTTACGTAAAGAATATTACACAACTGATTAATCGCTAACATTTGTTATTTTTTTGGATGATTTTCGACAGTTTCATACCTAATTTAAGCCGGTATGAAGCATGCAAAATTAATATAGTTTAATTATTCATATGTAGAATTTTATGCTCTACAACTTTTATTTGAAGCATTTTTACCTAAAATGCTTTGGGAAGCAGGAAATTGAAAGCGAAAGAAATCCTAATTTTTAAAATGTACTGTGAAAATAATTATAAAAAAAAATATAACTTGTAGAAAATATTGGTTGTTATTTTTTAAATCTGTTGTGGCCAGCACAATACTTCTCGCCACTTTGGTGTACATAACTGCTCAACCAAATATTCTACTTATATCTATTCTTTATATTTAATTTTAAATTCATTCTATGAAGAAATTTTATCCTACTAATTTTTCGAAATGTTTCCAATTCATTGTCGGGATTGACAGTATTTTTGAAGAATCTGCTACTTCCGGTTGTCAAATATTACCAAAATTTGAAGAATCTGCCATTTCCGGTTGTCTAATATTACCAAAAACCTTTTCAGCAATTCGCAGTATAATCCGATTGAGAAATATGTAGTTAAACAGATATTAAGTATTATAGTTTTTGGGAAATGGTCCATACACACACACACACACACACACACAGAAGTGCCAACGTATGATACGAAAACAAACTACAATTATTTCAAATAATTTCATATTCTGCAAAACCGATTGACTTTTAAAACTAAATACCAATAATTTCTACAATTTATATTTCATTTTATAAGGTTTTTTAAGGTTGATGACTCCTATACATTTCTACTATATATTATGGATGAATTTGTCAGGTATTTTATGAAAACGATATACTAGGTTTGGGAGTTTTTATCTAAATCTAGTAAAATTTGACTGGAATTGGCAACACTGTTTAGTTGTACGTTTAGTTCTATAGTATGTTCATAGAGGCATGCAAACTGGATAATGCGGTATTTTGTTAGTATCCCATCTTTTAAATAATAATCTATGGTGCACTGGTCATATAAATGGAGATTTGAATTAACAATATATATCTTTTTGTTGTTTATTTATATACCATATAGTTTTATACATAATTACTTATAATATATATTTTTGTTCGAAGTTATATTGTTAAGAATCTAGTATGTATTTTGATTGGTCAAAAAAACAATTTTATGCGTATAATACGTTCATTATTGTTCACATATATTTATAGTAACTATACAAAATCCCCAAAAAGTCAAAAATTGTTTTGATTCACAAATTTTGTGTATTATACATTATAAATTCACCAAAACTACAAAATGTTTTTGAATATTTGATAATCGGTATATGACCGAATTTTTTGGTAATTGACACATATATAAACATAACCAATAAAGTTTTGTGTGTCTAAAAATGACATCGTTTAGAACATTTAGTAGAAATATTCCATATTTGCAACAGCAATTTCGTGCGTTATTAGGGAATACAAGTACATCCGTTAAATTTATTTGCGTGGTGGTGTTATTAAGTTATGTGTTGTCGTTTTCTAAAGAGGCTGTTGATGTTTTAAGTGTAACGCCTGGATTTTTGATGCCTCCAGCTTTCTGGATATGGACAGCATTTACTTTCTGCTTCTTGGAACTTCATTTTTGGGAAGTTCTAGTTGATATTATAACTGTGGGTTTATGTGGGAAATTAATAGAACCTTTATGGGGTCAAATGGAAATGCTGACGTTTTTCGCTTTAGTCAATTTTGGTGTGGCGGTCCTCAGCACAACTTTTTATTTTATATTATATATGTGTACTTTTAACACTGAATTATTATTCAGTGTACATATACATGGTTTGGCTGGATATATAGCTGGAGTTTCCGTGGCAGTTAAACAAATAATGCCGGATCTAATTTTGATAAAAACTCCTTTAGGGAAAATCACCAATAGAAACATTCCTCTTTTGGTGTTTTTTGCGTCTGTTATTTTTTGGTTGTTGAATCTTTTGGATGGAACATATCCAACGATGTTTTTAAATGGTATTTTGGTGTCTTGGATATATTTAAGGTTTTATCAATACCACAGCAATGGGACGAAAGGAGATATGGCAGATAATTTTACATTTGCAAGGTAATAGTATTGTATATTTTTTTAACAGAACTAATTAGAAATTAGCGTTATATATGTATATTACAGTTTTTTCCCTAACGTACTACAACCCCCTATAGCCGTAGTAGCGAATACAATTCATGGATTTTTCGTCAAAATCGGACTATGTCGAAAAGTAGTCCGAAAATTCGACATGGCAAACCCAACCGGCGTTACCGTAACCATACCTGGCATAGACCCCCACGACATGGAACGACGAAGGTAGGTTCAGATCGTGTCGGGGTCACCACTTAAAAATAAAAATTTAACCTTATATTACAGGCAAATAGCTTTGAAAGCTCTTAGCGAACGACTTTCTAAAACATCTGACAAAGACCGTCAACCCCTTCTCCCTAAAAGTCAAAAAGTGACATTTGTCAACCCTGTAGTTCAACCTGTTCAAAATATAAATGAACCTAGTACAAGTAAAGCAACGTTTACACCTCAAATTCCACAAAGTTTAAGTTTTCCACCGACACAAGGGTTGATTTTATTGCCGGGGTCAACTTTTACGCAGGAGTCAACCCGGTTAAATAGTTCTACAAACTCAACCCAGCAACAAATGAGAAATACAACAGATGCAACAACGTGATTTTATAGTGTTAAGGTTGACTGAAAATGTATATTTTTGAAAAGTGAATAGTAGTTTGTAAAATAAAACGTTGTTTATTTATGAACGATTTTTTAAATGTTTAGTTTGTTGTAACCAACAAGTTTAATATATAATTGTTACAGTTCTTTTGATAATTGTGAGTAAAATTATTTTTTATCCTGAATTCCAGAAGATCTAATTTTATCGATCGATAAATAATAAAAATTGCAAGATATGGAAAAATGTTTCAAATAAAAGTTATAGTATATTAAATTTCAAGTAAATTTTATTTGAAACATTTTGTCCTAAATCGTACCAGTTTTGAGAAACAATAGCCTACAACTTGAAATAAACACGCTACAAAAAATTGTTTCAAATAAAAGTTATAGAATATTAAATTATAAGTAAATTTTATTTGAAAATTTTTGTCCTAAATCGTACTAGTTTTGAAAAATAATAGCCTACCACTTGAAATAAACACGCTACAAAAAAATGTTTCAAATAAAAGTTATAGTATATTAAATTATAAGTAAATTTTGTTTCAAACATTTTGTCCTAAATCGTACCAGTTTTAAGAAACAACAGCATACCACTTAAAATAAACACGCTACAAAAAATTATTTCGAATAAAAGTTATAGTATATTAAATTATAAGTAAATTTTATTTGAAACATTTTGTCCTAAATCGTACCAGTTTCAAAAAACAAAAGCCTACCACTGGAAATAAACACGCTACAAAAAATTGTTTCAAATAAAAGTTATAGTATATTAAATTATAAGTAAATTTTATTTGAAACATTTTGTCCTAAATCGTACCAGTTTCAAAAAACAATAGCCTACCACTTGAAATAAACACGCTACAAAAAAATGTTTCAAATAAAAGTTATAGTATATTGAATTATAAGTAAATTTTATTTGAAACATTTTGTCCTAAATTGTACCGGTTTCAAAAAACAATAGCATACAACTTGAAATAAACACGCTACAAAAAATTGTTTCAAATAAAAGTTATAGTATATTAAATTATAAATAAATTTTGTTTGAAATATTTTGTCCTAAATCGTACCAGTTTTTAAAAACAATAGCCTACTACTTGAAATAAACACGCTACAAAAAATTGTTTCAAATAAAAGTTATAGCATATTAAATTATAAGTAAATTTTATTTGAAACATTTTGTCCTAAATCGTACCAGTTTTGAGAAACAATAGCCTACCACTTAAAATAAACACGCTACAAAAAATTGTTTCAAATAAAAATTATAGCATATTAAATTTCAAGTAAATTTTGTTTGAAATATTTTGTCCTAAATTGTACCAGTTTTGAGAAACAATAGCCTACCATTTGAAATAAACACGCTACAAAAAATTGTTTCAAATAAAAGTTATAGTATATTAAATTATAAATAAATTTTGTTTGAAACATTTTGTCCTAAATCGTACCGGTTTTGAAAAAAATAAACTATACCAAATATATTTTTTATTAAAAAAACACATTATGCAAACACAACTTCTACATTTTTTTTATTAAACATTGATTATTTCTTATATTTATCTATAATACGGCTGATTAGCCCCCCAATTTTGGGTGTTATTATACTCATACCCAACCCTGGGTGTGTTTGGCGCAGGTGGCGTAGCATACGCAGTTGGAGCTGGTGGAGTGCTATATTGCGGCGTTGCTCCAAATTGCGCCCCAGCTAAGAAACAAACATTGTTCAAAAATTCATCAACTTTGATTAGAATATTTACCAGCGTTGTAATTTTGCCCCTGCGTGTAATTATTTTGGGGCGCGTAGTAAGTACTTCCCACCCCGACATTAGGCGGCGGAATATTCATATTGACATTGTGGATAGAGTTTAAGTGGCCTATATTGGGTACTGTTGCTATTGGTTGTGTTGATACAACTGGTACAACATTTTGTTGTACTGTTTGAGCGTATTGTGTTTGGTATTGGTTGTAATAACTCGTAACTGGTATGGAGTCGTGAATTTGTTGAGGCATTGAACTGTCTTGGATAGGGACTGTTATGAGATTTGTGCGTAGGGAGTTACTTGTTTGGGAATTCACTAAAGGGGCTGTAGTTTGAGGATAGTTTGTTGGTCTGTGGTGTAGACGGGTATGGGTGTCGTGAGATAAGGTATTGGGTTGGGGGCATCTCGGATCGTGTGAAATTGAGTGTTGAGGGACATGAGGTACCTATAAACAGTATATTAAGTATCAAGAACGGTAACTCCTTAACATTTTTTGCGCGATTGGATTTTTTCATTATAAGTATAAATGATTCTGAGTTGTTTCTAGTGACGCTCTGACGCACCTGACAAGCCGCCCCTGAGGAAAACTGAATATAGTAGGTAGCTTTACAATATGCTGACTTTATTGTTTTGTTATCATTGTCCCCCCTTCCCCTTCCGATTAAAACGCGACGTTGCCAGCTTTCCTTTAACAACGTTTCGTAGCGGTGTGAGTGTACATACTTATGACATACGGCACAAGAAAATACAGGCACCTACCAAAAGTTTTCTTTAAAGAGGGGTTATCGTAGAATGTTGATAAAAAAATCAATCGCGCAAAAAATATTTTCAACTCAAAAACTTACTGATTTTAAGCGTTGAGTCGGAACCGAGCTATGGGCCATCTGTACTGGCATTTGTTTTTCAATAACAACCTCTTGGGGAGTAAGTTTCCCCACAGATTGTAACGCAAAATCGGTTTGTTGGTTATTTGTTACATGACGATGGTTAATATGTGCCTGCAAATCTCTCTAAAAATTTCTATAAATTTTTGTGTCTAAATTATTTAGAAACAATTGTACCTGAGATAAATATGTTCGTCTACAACCCGCGTTTCCGTATCTGGTACCCCCATGGGTACACATAAATACAGTACCTAATCCTGTTTGTTCAACTCTAGTAACTTTTTCTAAACATCTGGGGCACTGCTTATGTTCTTGTTTGCCGCAAGATAGACAAAAAACGTGTTTACAGGGAATCTAAAGTTAGTTATTTTATTTATAAAGTCGGGTTATTATATTATGAACATACCATTCTACCGTAAATTAAAATTGGTTTTAAACATTTGTCGCAACAATGTATCATCGGATTTAAAACTTTTTCCCCGATTAAATTGACTTTATGGGTCCAATCTAACCGAAGCATAGGTTCCGGGGGTCCCCTATTTATTGTTGTGAAAGTGGGCGCTTCTAATTGAGAAATATCGGCTTCTAAGTCGACTAAACAACAGATTAAATTTATACAAGTTCAAAATTCTTAATATTTGTTTTACTTTTAGGAGCAACGTTTTCTTCGTCGCCTGTTTCCGGTGGTTCTTCCACTTGTTCTTCCGGTGGTGGCGGTTCTATTTCCTCATCGCTTTCAACTATTTTTACAGCTTTTTTACCACGTCCGCGACCCCGCCCCCTACCTCTGCCGCGCCCGCGAGAACCGCGACCCCTGCCCCTTCCGCGTTTAGGTTCGTCCATTTTTGATACTAAAAATTAGTCAAAATAACGGATGGGATTCTTAGGAGGTCAAGATTTTTTTAAAAACTCGGGAGATCCTCAAGAACTCAGGAGATTTTTCAGGAACTCAAGATCTTTTAAGAACTCGGAAGATCTTTAAAGAACTCAAGATCATCTTTCAGGAAACCGGAAGATCCTTTACGAACTCGAGAGATCTTTAAGGAACTCAGATCTTAAAGGAATTCGTAAGTTTCTTCAGGAACTTAAAAACCCCTTAGATCTTTCAAATTCATAGAATTCTTCAGTACACTCTACATAATACAGTCGTAACTCATGCTAACCCTTACAAATATTTCTTGGTCTTATATACACTTGATAATGGTATCCGTACTAGCGAGGTAAAAAAATGAAAATTTTAGTTACAATTATCTCAAAAACTATATATAATTTTGAAAAAATCAATTTACAGATTTAAAGTTTTTGTTGAAGAACAGCTAAAAAATTGTTTTAATTTTTTTTTATGCATAAACAATTGAATACACAGAAGAAGAAATTTCGAATCCCTTAAGACAGATAGAGATATATTTGTGTTTTTCATAATTAACGATTTTGCATGTATTAATTCATCATATATTGTAATAATAAAAATTATTTTAAATATTGTATCCTTTGCACCAATATATTGTTAAACAATTGTATTTACCTTAAATTCGTATTATTTGTAATAAATAATTTATATTATTTATACCTTTCCCATAACCTAAAAGAAACATGAAATGCATTAATAATTGTATATTTAAACAAATATATTCTATATTGCATATACATACGGAAAATGTCTATTCCGAAAAGACGGTTATTTTATGTAATAAATAGTCTAATTTGTTATTTTAATAGGTAATAACTGGTACTGAATTTCTTTATGACATAAAAGTCAACAAAAGGTTGATATTGGCCTTCGGGGTATGTACATTGTTGCCAACATAAACGAAGAACCGTTATAAACAAAACACGTGGTTGTCGGCCATATTGAAATATAAATAAAGATAATTATAGATTATTTGATATATCTATTGCCAAATATATCAAAAATTATTAAATATTTTTATAAATTTGAGGAATTTTCGGCAAAAATTAGTCAAATTCAAAAAAATTAAATGTAGTTATTTTTGCCACAAGCTCAAATATTTTTAAAGTTTTAATACTTAAATTATTTAATATAAAATACACAATGAAAAATTAATATATTTACAATAATAAAATGTACAATTATTGTTTGTCATAATGGCTACTTTTTAGGGTACAACAGTTACTTCATTGTTGCTCTATTGGCAACAATGTTTAGAAATGTAATAAAATACAACAGATGGCGGTACAGGTCAACCTATTTTACACACAGTAAATAACGATTTTATTATTCTTGAAAGAAAATTGTGTTTATACTACATATTTATATGTTTAAAATGTACAATAATTGATTATTACAAATTATAAAGTTAATTCATAATTGTAGTTAATCTTCAAAATTTATTCTGTCGATTTTTCGACAAAAATCTTGACAGTTGAAAATGTTTGGCTATTGTAAATTCGGTTTGCTTTAGATCAATGAGAAACAAGCATAATATATGTATATAAATCAATGATTTTGATATTTATATTCCAAACAATATATTTTTTGAATTTTATATTTGAAAATATTGTTGTTGTGATTTTTTTACAGTATATTATGATATATTTATTTTTGTATTTTAAAATAAATGAAATAATATTGTAATATGTTCAAAATTATTGTTAATAATATATTTTATAAAAATAATCGACTATGTTTATTTATTCTAGTATTAATTAAATAAGTAATCTTAAGAAACCTTACAAGTTAAATGAGTTTCCAAATGAAGTCGCACAAGTGAAATAAATCAATATTTTCCACCAGTTTCTTTTAAACCAGTACTTGACGTGTATATACGTCATCCGCAGTTAACATGTTAAACTATTTTAATTATTTTTTATGTAATTATTATTAATAAGATATAAATATGATAAAATAAAAAAAAACATTGCCCCCATTACCTTTAAATGTTATTTTTTCGCAATTTGTTATTAAAAACTTAAAGATTATTTCATTTTCTACAAGTTTGCATTAATACTTATTCCATATATTTATGGATAAATGTATAAAATAAATATATTTGATAGTAGGAATTGAATCCGGTTCCCCATATTCGCGACCAGACACTCAGGCACGCGGCCATGCGACCCCATAGGTGTATGTATTTAAATTAATAAAAATTGCGAGAGGTTTTGTGTTGATAATATTTTTAGAAAGATACAAGAGAGACGATTACATTGGTTTGAACATGAGGACAGATGAAGAATATATTGGAAGAAGAATGAATTCCTATTATTTTTACATACTTATTTTTATAATTTTTCATTTTAACAATATTTTTAATAATTTAATACATAGTAGGTATATGAAAATTCTCGCAACACTTAAATTTATTAATAATCTAATGGCATTTGTTCAGATTATTTGAAGTCTGTATTTAACCACAAGATAATATCTATACCCTATAATCTACATGGCAGATTATGTATTAAATGTAGAGATGATCTTTGACGCGTGCTTGTCACGTGTGTGTTTTACCAACCATATTAAGTTTCCCCTAATTTCCTGGTTGATTATATTAGGTATTAAAGTATTTATTTTATGCATTAAAACTATTAGGAATTATTTACATTGATCAAGCCTAAAAATTTAACAAATAATATTTTAAATTGCGATTTTTAGCTAAACTGTTCCTCAAAGAATTTTTTACTTATTTTTTTCGTAATCTACACCTCAAATATAGGGTAACAACATACTTTGCAATAATTAATTTTGCACTTTAAAATTTTGGAAAAAAAAATCCAAAATCAATTTATAGCTAAACAGTTGATCAAAGAATTTTTTACTTATTTTTCTCGTAATCTACATCTCAAATATAGGGTAACAACATACTTTTCAATAATTAATTTTGCACTTTAAAATTTTGGAAAAAAAATTCCAAAATCAATTTATAGCTAAACTGTTGATCAAAGAATTTTTTACTTATTTTTCCCGTAATCTACACCTCAAATATAGGGTAACAACATACTTTTCAATAATTAATTTTGCACTTTAAAATTTGGGAAAAAAATTCCAAAATCAATTTGTAGCTAAACAGTTGATCAAAGAATTTTTTACTTATTTTTCCCGTAATCTACACCTCAAATATAGGGTAACAACATACTTTTTAATAATTAATTTTGCACTTTAAAATTTTGGAAAAAAAAATCCAAAATCAATTTATAGCTAAACAGTTGATCAAAGAATTTTTTACTTATTTTTCCCGAAATCTACACCTCAAATATAGGGTAACAACATACTTTTCAATAATTAATTTTGCACTTTAAAATTTTGGAAAAAAAATTCCAAAATCAATTTATAGCTAAACTATTGATCAAAGAATTTTTTACTTATTTTTCCCGTAATCTACATCTCAAATATAGGGTAACAACATACTATTGAATAATTAATTTTGCACTTTAAAATTTTGGAAAAAAATTCCAAAATCAATTTATAGCTAAACTGTTGATCAAAAATTTTTTTACTTATTTTTCCCGTAATCTACACCTCAAATATAGGGTAACAACATACTTTTCAATAATTAATTTTGCACTTTAAAATTTTAGAAAAAAAATTCCAAAATCAATTTATAGCTAAACTGTTGATCAAAGAATTTTTTACTTATTTTTACCGTAATCTACATCTCAAATATAGGGTAACAACATACTATTGAATAATTAATTTTGCACTTTAAAATTTTGGAAAAAAATTCCAAAATCAATTTATAGCTAAACTGTTGATCAAAAATTTTTTTACTTATTTTTCCCGTAATCTACACCTCAAATATAGGGTAACAACATGCTTTTCAATAATTAATTTTGCACTTTAAAATTTTGGAAAAAAAATTCCAAAATCAATTTATAGCTAAACAGTTGATCAAAGAATTTTTTACTTATTTTTCTCGTAATCTACACCTTAAATATAGGGTAACAACATACTTTGCAATAATTAATTTTGCACTTTAAAATTTGGGAAAAAAAATTGTAAAATCAATTTATAGCTAAACAGTTGATCAAAGATTTTTTTACTTATTTTTCCCGTAATCTACATATCAAATATAGAACAATAACATATTTTTCAATAATTAGTTTTGCGTTTTAAATTTGATTATTTGATTATTTGAACAAAAAGCTTCCTACCTTCTTGAAGTTCTTGTAGATAATTGGCGTTGAAAATCTGAAAACAAAAAAAAATTACTAAAAACAAAGATTTAACAATAATAATAATAAATAAAAATTGTAATATACAACCAAATACATAATTTTATTATATATACATATAAGGTATATAATAATCTGTTGTAATAAATCTCACAACCCAAATAATGTCATTGGAACCAATTGACAGATAAATGTCAGTGTCAAAAATCCAGAGACATTACTGGACAAATTATAACTGAAATTGAAAAACTGTAGTTTTTAATATTTTTCGCTTTGCTCTGAAAATATTTATTACGGACCTGTTTGTACCCAATATAGAAATTTAATACTTTCTCAGGTATTTTACGAAATTTACACCGAGTTAATACGGAAGTTCAGTATATTTCATGGGAAAATTTAACATGTGATATTAGCTCAAAATAATAATAATATTAGCTATAATAATATAAGTAATTCGAAGATATTGTTCATTTTTTAATTAACAAAAATCCATTTAATCAACTGTCTTATGAAGATAAACTATTTGTCAAAGAATTTCCTAAAATGTAACTTTCAATTATAAAGCATTTGACCTGCGGCGCATTTTTTTTCTACATACTTTCCTTCACCAAAGTTTTAGTACACGAGCCGCCACTGATCATGAGACCTCTAACCACCACCCAGCCCAAAAACCTGTACTGTATATTACAAAAAAAAATGTTGAAATATGATCCAAAACTTTTAGGATATATACGTTAATTTATTTAATATAAACAATAGCATAATACTATAATATGTGTAATAATATTTACTTTTCAAAAATTATGAAATGTACGTATCATATTATATTTTCCCATAAAAATTAGTGAGCCATACACAATAGTCTCATAAGCAGACCACCCACTTTTTTAGATAGATATGAAAATAAACTAAAAAAAATATATACACCTATATAGACACCATATCATATTACATATATTTTTATAAGATATAGGGTAACGACAACAATACAATTAATAATAATTAAAATAATTTTGCGAAATATGTACTGTATGTAATATAGAAATATCGATTTCAGGCGTGGCTTCCAAATTCACGCCTTTGTGCCATCCACCAATCAAAAAGCTGTATATCAACCCTTGATTCAATTGTTTTGTTCAGACCTTAAAATAGAAAACGTATATACGTACTTACTACGTATTAAAATACTGCATTTGTATTATATTATATATTTTTCGAAATACAAACCCCCAAATTATTAATTTGTCAAATGCCAAGATCAAAAAAACTCTCCTTCCCCTAAGTAACTAACCTGTTACAATAGAAAAAAAGTCAATCAAGCGAAAACTTCAAATCTTATATACAAACACAGGTGTTAAAGTAAATGGTTGTTAAGCTGTATAAACAGTGCTTTAGTTTATTCATTCGACCACTCATCACTAAAGTATACTACGCCACGTGGCGAAACACGTGTCTGAAATTTGATACTGTAGCAATTGAAATAATACTAGTAGTTGATTTTGTAATTGATATAAATATTTGGTCTTCCTCTGATTTTTCTACCTTTTATTACTAAAGTTATTCATTCTTTTTCCAATATATTCTTCATTTCTCCTCATGATATGTTCAAACCAATGTAATCGTCTCTCTTGTACTTTTCTAAAAATGTCTGGTCGCGAATCTGGGGAACCGGATTCAATTCCTACTATCAAATATTTCGAATTTTAAATATGTCATCATTACCGAAATCTCTACTACATAGTATATATTAAAAATATATGAAGTACACCCCTGTTTAAATTCAACCCTGTTTGTAAAAGTGATATAGTTGTTGAACCTTATGAAGCTTAAATATTGAGTTACAATATCCTGTATATGTACCACCTGACTTTTTCAATTGACCGGATGTTTAAACAAAATCAAATCATTGTTGATTGTTTTTGATGTTTTTGGTTCAAATTAAATTCCTCCAAAACTACAAGATCTATCAAAAATGTGTATCAAAATTTGAAATCTACATATCTTAAACTATAAATAAACCTACTTTAATTTTCCATTTTTACCTTCCGCTTAAAAATTAAAGATTATTAATTTTTCTACAGGTTTACATTAATAATTTTTCTATTTTATGGATAATTTATAAAATTATCTATTGTTTAAATCCCGACTTATCAAAAATCTGTTTCAAAATTCGAAATCTACATATCTTAAACTATAATTAAACTTATTTTCAAATAAGATTTGTAAACTTTTCATTTTTTTAAACTATAGTGTTACACATATACGCTGTGATCTAGTACGCTATGAAACAAAAGCCGATCGGGGGTGCGGGATGCACCCACCCTATTGGCCAGCGATTGACACTGTTCTTCACTTGTTTAATGGGCGACCAGTACAACAGAAGAACTCTTATAAGATAGTAATTTTTTCCAAGTGGCAAAATTTGAATTTGAATTTTTACAAATGTTTTTTTATATGTGGTTTAAAGTGTGTTTAAAGGTGGCTTAAAGTGAGTTTTAAAAGTGGTTATAATAAAGTTTATTTAAATTGGCGTGAATTTAAAATATTGTTTTTATGTTCCGTCGCCTAGATAAGGATTTTTTGGTCAAAAATTCGATGGTGAGTTTTTATTCAATAAGCAGTTTTTAGGGTACTTAGAATACGATGATGTCTATATGTGTGTATGTGTGTGCGTGTGACTGTGTGCGTGTGACAGTCATTTCGGCCGCGATAACTCCAATGCTACGATTCCAAAAATTATTTGCAATAAATTTTCTAAATGAAAGTTATATAAAATACATAGAACTAGAGTTTCACGGCTTGACTTGATATTCAAGTTACTTGACTTGACTTGACGTGAAATCAAGCCAAGCTCAAGTCAAGTAATAGTAGCCGAAAGTTAAGTCAAGTAGTTACAATTTCAAGTACTTGAAAAATCAAGTAGTTATTTTTCAATTACTTGAAAAATCAAGTAGTTAGTTTTTAAATTATCAAAAAAAGTTCTTCAAGACTACACTTCATTTTCATATAGATAAGTCGAATTTTAACCGGACCGCCCCCTAAAGTGGTTACAAATAAATAAAAAAAAATATACTGGCAATGATTCCGCTTAATTTTAATATTAGACCGTGCCTAAATGCATTTGATTTTCCCCATTTAAATAACATTCGTTTTTGGCTTATTTTTGAACTATATATTTCTCCGAGATATTAAGAGGTTTAAAAAATTCATTCATTATTGGAATATATACTAGAATGACCCGAGAATATGTGGACAAAATCTGAAGTCCCAATTATTATTCTTAATTCGAATGGAGTATAGCTTTTTAAACTTTTGTGCGATAGTTTAACCATCCACAGTTAACTTAATAAAAAAGATTACGACTTCAAATTTTGTCTACATATTCTCAGGTCATTCTAGTATATATTCCAATATTGAGTAATTTGTTTAAACCTCTGCACAGGGAATTTGCTTTAAATTACTTGATCAAGTCAATTAGTAACGATAGATATTCAAGTCAAGTCAAGTAATGAATTTTTGAAAATCATTTTAGTCGTTAAATTTTACATTTCCAAAAAAAATTCTATTGTAATACGTGCATTGTGTGACCAACTGATATTAAGATCAAAGTCGCGCATCAATGGAATTTTCTTCCATCCAATCAAAATACACGACGCGTTGCTATGGTTACAAAATAATGGACGAGACCAATTTTGTATGGCTTGGAAACCTTAAATGTATATAATAGTAGAAATATGGAAGATGGTTTTGATGATTTTAGTAATTAGTTAATATTATAATCAATTAAAATATTGATGTACATAAATTGAAAGAATTTTTTTATTATTTTCTACCATAAATACTATTTTCCAACTTCATGCATGACGCCGAAATGTTTTGAATTAAATTTTGAGTAGAGTTAACTTAAAGCTGTGTGTTATGTATAAATTTCATACATAAATTTTCTTGCAAAAGGTTCTAAATTTCCAGTAATTTCATAAACAAACTATGCAAATTACACTTGACACTAACATCTTCTTCTTTAGCTTTTCCCATTCGTTAGGGGTCGCTATTTTTTATTTTCTACTTATACAGTCCTTCCATCTTATGTTTGGTCTTCCTCTGTTTCTTCAACCTTCTATTACTAAGAATTCATCCAATATATTCATTTCTCCTCATGACATTTTCAAACCAATGTAATCATCTCGCTTGAATCTTTCTAGAAATTTGTAACACTAGAGTTATTTCCTTACCTATCTTTCAGTGTCTTCTCCAACATTTACTTCAACATCCTCATCTCTGCCACATTAATTTACTTTTTATTTATATTGACATCTGTCAATTTGAATTATATGAATATATTAGTAGTTTCCATGTTTAGCATAGCTGGCTGATTTATAAAATTTCTTTAAAATTCTTTAACTCTATATTAAATCGTATAGAGAATAATATATTCTTTAAGTTTTAATAACACTAAATGTCAATAAATCAAATTTAACTGTTAAATCTTCGAATGAAGCTACTTCCGGTTCACCAATTATTACCAAAATCTAATCAGTTGTTCTTCTGGATGTAAACTTGAGGAATACGAAAAAAATATAATTTATGGAATCGTGGTATTGAAGTTATGCCATCCGAAACTTTCGTCACACACACACACACACACACACACACACTCACTCACACATACACACATACAGACGTAAAAATGGTAGAATCGTATTATATGGAACCTAAAACATGCTTATTCAGTAAAAACTCATCATTGATTTTGTTGACCAAAGACAATACCTTCCTTACCTAAAGGTGACGAAATTTCTATAATGCTAATACAGTTTTGCTATATTTAGAATTAAATATTTGATCACACAGGTAACACACGTTTTAAAAACTCAATACATGTGTACAAGAAACTAAAAATAACATTTTTACATTTTAATATGTTGTAAATGTTCACCACCTATTAAGCCGAAACTTTTAGATTTGATAACCTAGTCTATTGAGGATTCTATCAATATGCAAACCATTTGGTAATAAATTGATAGTATTTACAAAACCCAATACAAAAATACCTTTAGTGAATCTGTTATTATAAAAATATTGTTGTTATTAAATGCATCAATGCTCAAAATTGATTTCCAGGCCCAAGGTACGCATGATCCCTGATTCCGGTGGTCCTCTCATCCCGCAGGAGCTTATAAAAGCAGGTATGGATGCTCCTTGCTACATACCAAATAACCCTCAGTATGGGTTGCAACTTGAGTGCCAATGGAATACTCAACCTCAGGTCCAGTGCAATGGTAAGTCTGCTAAATCAGTGAGAAAATGCCGAAAACGATGAGAAACACGAACACCTAGGGGGGTACCCCTGATTGACTGATTTGGACACTTTTTCGCATTTGATAAATAATAAAATATTTATATATATATATCTGATAGATAATTTACTCTTTTTTAATTAAGAATAAAAAAATTCAAAAAATAATATTTAGAAGATTTTTTTAAGAATAACATTCTTAATCATTAAAATCTGGATATGCGATTTTTAGCATGAACCCAATACCAATAATACTAATAATTCCAATAATAAAATAACAGTAGTATCTTATGTACCCACATAAAAACTAAGCAGACGACACTACTGAATTTGTAAGAATGGGCGGAGCAAAAATCTGAATTCATACAATGCGTAGATGACCTTGATCGGACATCTTTCAAAAATTTTACTGTAAAAATAATATAGCATCCACAGTTCCTAGATTCAATTTTGTTCTTTTTTGAACAACGAAACCAGCAGTAGAAAAGTATCTTTCTGTATACTAGGGCTGGAATGCATAAAACTGAACGTTTATTTTCCATTTAATCAATCAAAATTCTCTTCAACATTTTTGTCACTAAAATCTTCAAATATGCCAACGGAAAATATGAACAATGATTATAATAAAAAGGAAATAAAAAAAACACGTGACCCGACTTGATATCAAGAAAATTTTAAAAATATTTTAGGTGGCCCGTTTTTCAGTGTTACCCTGCATATTTCTTTTATTTTCAGGTATTATCCAACTACCAACAATTTGCACAGATACAGAATTAGATTTGCAATTACCTTCAAGTATACCTCACACCCTAAACCAATCTTTATCGAATGGACTATCGTCACCATCAACTCCTAATCAGTGTAATACACATACTGCTCAGCAATCGAGTGGACCTTGTTGGAATGATACCAACGATGATATGGGATCATTTTCTATGCCGTTGGATTTAGAACCTTTGCCAACATTATTTCCTTTCAGCCCATGCACAGGAGTCTATAAGTAGGTACCATAATGATTTTGTTTCTTTGCTTTTATCGAAAGAATGAGAAAATATTCCACAATTACTATACGAGGTCTGGATATTTGTTTTTTTTTCTCGTGCCGATAACAATGTGTGACGAAAAACACGAGCAACGGATCAATGTAAAATTTCTCGTTAAATTTAAAAAAACTCCGACTGAGTGTTATAAGTTGTTGAAAGAGGCCTATGGTGAGAAGTCTCTATCTCGTGCGCGTGTTTGCCAATGGTATAAACGGTTTTCTGAAGGCCGAGAGTGGACTTTGCACCAGGATAACGCACCTAACTATCATAAAACACTATTGGCGGAGCCCTAGGGGAAGCTTCTGCTAGTAAAACACTATCCACCTAGGGGAAGCTCAGCGTAGCTGAGTTTTCGCTAGTCTATATAATAAAAGGATAGGTTCACTGCTTATACTAAAAGGATAAGTTGATATATTAAAATGCATTTCTCTGTCAATTACAAATATTTAAATATCACAACTGTTTTTTGGGCAACGAGATTTATTACAACAGATTATTCTTGACTCGAGTGCCCTCGTCCTATACTAAAAGGATAGATTCAATATATTTTCATCACGACGATCGCCCAACATTTGAACAAGACTACAGCTTTAACCGTTTGAGCGATTTTTGTGCAAGTTTTACCAAGTGGTAGAAAATTCTTGTCTCGAGTGCCCTCGCCTTATGTGTTTTTTCTGTAGGATGCATAGTTTTTGTGTAAAAAATTATTTAAAGTGGATTTTTGGATTTTTGTTTTTACACTGAAACAAAGCTCAAGTACTCTTTGAAAGTTTTAAGACGAATATCGCGAGAAAATGACACATTTGACATTGACAATCTGAACATATAAATGATAACATTTTTGAAATAAAAAGAACATTTTTATGATCTAAATGCAATCAAAAACAAATAAATGAAATGAAATGCTGGTATTCGAACAGTATGTATTATTTAAAATGTTATTTTTATGAAATTTTATATTCACTTTTTCAGGTTGTCATTTTTAATGCTAAATATCTATAAATCATAAGTGGAGTTAGGAAAGGTTAATAATTAGATCTTATATGTCAGAATTCAAACAGAATAATTGTACGCATATGCGTGAAACGAATTCAAAGCATTCAACGTATATATTTGGTTTGAAGCATGAAACAGACTGAAGAATCATTAGAAAATTTTGTATTTGACTATCGGCGGAGCCCTAGGAGGAGCTTCTGCTAGTTATATACTATATCTCTAAACCTATAGGAGATATAATATTTTTTTTAAGAATCTATTCAACTCTTCCCATTACTGTTAGATTGAGGAATCTGTTGTTACACAGGTCTTTAATCTCATAGAATTTGAGAAATCGTGTCTGTAACATCCTAAATTTGGTTATAATTGCTTATAATTTATATTTTTTCAGGACAGAATCAAATTGTTCTCCAGCTTTGCCGAAAGAAAAACCCGTTCATGATATGGCAGACGTATTATTGTCGTTAAAACATCCTGTTGTTCACCCTGAACAACAATACCAAAGTCAACAACAACAACAACAACAATTGAGTTATACAGTCCACCCACATCAAGTATAATAATTTGTTATGGAAGTCTATTATAATTGTTAAAAAATACATTTTATGATAGATGTTGATGTCACCAAATGGGTATACATATTGCGAACAACTACCTACAACTGGATATCCAACCACCCACACCCAAAACCCAACAATGGGTGCGCAAATTGCCCAAGGGCCCACTATGTTTCCAAGTATGTCAGTAAATGTCTCAATGAATATGACGTATCACCCAAGTAGCATGACATCTTACGATCAGGTAATACCTACACTGTTGGCGCAGTCGTTAGGATAAAAAATATGTTTAATTTATTTCCAGGTACAATGGTGTCCGAATCAAAACACAAGTCCTTCTTATGTTCAAAATCAAAGTCTTCTCTCACCTCCCTATACAGGGGGTGCCACTTATTCTTTTACAGCAGATTTCCGACCACCCAATGTGCAAGAAGTACCAATAATAACAGGTTCAGGGTTTAAACCTGTGCTTAATGCGAAAGCTCAGTTTTCGCCAGTACGAAGCTCTAAAGCCCACAAGATGAGCTTTTTGAGCCCTGGTAAAGTCCAGATGGTGTGTGAAGATGATAGTCAGAGACCAAATTTGTGTAGAATATGTGGTAAGGTATAAGAATTTTATTTTAAGAATTAAATGTTAATATTGTCTTTCAGGTAAAACTTATGCGCGACCTAGTACCCTAAAAACACATCTTAGGACGCATTCTGGCGAGAAGCCTTACAGATGTGTAGATTGTAATAAAAGTTTTAGTCAGGCGGCGAACCTAACAGCCCATGTTCGAACTCATAGCGGCGAGAAACCGTTTCGGTGTCCAATATGCGATAGACGATTTAGTCAGTCTAGCAGTGTGACTACACACATGCGCACACACAGTGGCGAACGGCCCTATAGGTAAGACATTTTTATTGACGATAATAAAGAGAAAGTTGGTGTGAGTCAGTTGAGATGGTTTGGGCATGTGGACAGAATGGCGAGTGAACGGCTTGTTAAGCGTATATATCTTGGTTGAGGGTTTTCGATTGCGTGGTATTGCCAAGTATGAAGATAAGAAGAGCATGTATGAATGCGATTATGAGTGTGGCCGAGGCGAAAGAAGTCTGCTTAGATAGGAATGTGTGGCGAAGGACGATTGTTACCTATTATTGTGATCCGGATGCGGTATTTCGCTACCGAAAATCGGTCACTAATATGTTTAAGAGTAAGGATTATGAGTATGGCCGTGGCGAAAGAAGTCTGCTTAGATAGGAATGTGTGGCGAAGGATGATTGTTACCTATTATTGTGATCCGGATGCGGTATTTCGCTACCGAAAATCGGTCACTTTAATATGTTTAAGAGTAAGGATTTTTACGTGAAATAAAATAAAATATTTGTTTTCAGATGCAGAATGTGTAAGAAAGCGTTTTCTGATAGCTCAACATTAACGAAACATCTACGAATTCATAGCGGCGAGAAACCATATCAATGTAAATTATGCCTGTTGAGATTTTCTCAGTCTGGTAACTTAAACAGACATATGAGAGTACACGGAACAAATAATTCGATGATAGTATGACGAAAAAATGACTTTATACCAAATTTTTGCTTTACTGTATAAAGGACAGATCCTATTGTAAATAATCATTCATATACGTACTGTTTATTCATTTTTACAATTTGGCTGTGTGAAGTATTTTTATTTACAACGAAAAGAAACGAAAAACTGTACCAAAGATAAAATTAATAAGTATTATGTCTAGTCTACAACGATTGTTTAATTTATAATGTATTGATGTATTATTTTTTATGAATATATGTAAATAAATATTACTTCCGAATATTTATTAAAAATTGATAATTTTTAAGTAATTAGTGTCAATTATAAGTTATCGATTTGCATTGACCTACCGATCAAGATTTGTCAATACAGTTTGAAAATATATAAACATTTTTTAATAATTTTAAATAAAAAATACACTTAGATTATTTCTAAATGACGATCTGTAGTTAACATAAAAAAATTAAATATTTTTCGGGTCAATAAAAATGTCAAGATGAAAAGATAAAGTTATTTTCAAACCTCAAAATTTTATTCAGTTTAAAAATACTAATTGTACTAACAAGTATATAAATTAATGTCTATTTACTTAAATTTTGAGTAACATCTGTTACTGATAACAGATTTTATATAATATATAAATACTGAGAAAATTATTGTGAATAATATTTTGTAGAAATTACTGAAATAGTGTTAATAAGTACTTTGCATATAAAAGTAAGATACATAAGCTGCAAAATGACAACAACTATAGAACCAATGTTACCAGAAAACCCAGATGCTTCGCTCAAAAAGAGTACCAACAGAGCTGGACAATTCCTGGCCACAATTTCTGGTAAGTTTACTTTAATTTAGCTATAAATTGATTTTACAATTTTTTTTCCAAAATTTTAAAGTGCAAAATTAATTATTGAAAAGTATGTTGTTACCCTATATTTGAGGTGTAGATTACGAGAAAAATAAGTAAAAAATTCTTTGATCAACTGTTTAGCTATAAATTGATTTTAGAATTTTTTTTCCAAAATTTTAAAGTGCAAAATTAATTATTGAAAAGTATGTTGTTACCCTATATTTGAGGAGTAGATTACGAGAAAAATAAGTAAAAAATTCTTTAATCAACAGTTTAGCTATAAATTGATTTTGGAATTTTTTTTCCAAAATTTTGAAGTGCAAAATTAATTATTGAAAAGTATGTTGTTACCCTATATTTGAGGTTTAGATTACGAGAAAAATAAGTAAAAAATTATTTGATCAACAGTTTAGCTATAAATTGATTTTGGAATTTTTTTTCCAAAATTTTAAAGTGCTAAATTAATTATTAAAAAGTATGTTGTTACCCTATATTTGAGGTGTAGATTACGAGAAAAATAAGTAAAAAATTCTTTGATCAACAGTTTAGCTATAAATTGATTTTACAATTTTTTTCCAAAATTTTAAAGTGCAAAATTAATTATTGCAAAGTATGTTGTTACCCTATATTTGAGGTGTAGATTACGGGAAAAATAAGTAAAAAATTCTTTGATCAACAGTTTAGCTATGAATTGATTTTGGAATTTTTTTTTCAAAATTTTAAAGTGCAAAATCAATTATTGAAAAGTATGTTGTTACCCTATATTTGGGGTGTAGATTACGAGAAAAATAAGTAAAAAAATCTTTGATCAACAGTTTAGCTATAAATTGATTTTAGAATTTTTTTTCCAAAATTTTAAAGTGCAAAATTAATTATTGCAAAGTATGTTGTTACCCTATATTTGAGGTGTAGATTACGAGAAAAATAAGTAAAAAATTCTTTGATCAACAGTTTAGCGATAAATTGATTTTAGAATTTTTTTTTCCAAAATTTTAAAGTGCAAAATTAATTATTGAAAAGTATGGTGTTACCCTATATTTGAGGTGTAGATTACGGGAAAAATAAGTAAAAAATTCTTTGATCAACAGTTTAGCTATAAATTGATTTTGGAATTTTTTTTCCAAAATTTTAAAGTGCAAAATCAATTATTGTAAAGTATGTTGTTACCCTATATTTGAGGTGTAGATTACGGGAAAAATAAGTAAAAAATTCTTTGATCAACAGTTTAGCTAAAAATTGATTTTGGAATTTTTTTTCCAAAATTTTAAAGTGCAAAATCAATTATTGTAAAGTATGTTGTTACCCTATATTTAGGGTGTAGATTACGAGAAAAATAAGTAAAAAATTCTTTGATCAACAGTTTAGCGATAAATTGATTTTAGAATTTTTTTTTCCAAAATTTTAAAGTGCAAAATTAATTATTGAAAAGTATGGTGTTACCCTATATTTGAGGTGTAGATTACGAGAAAAATAAGTAAAAAATTCTTTGATCAACAGTTTAGCTATAAATTGATTTTGGAATTTTTTTTCCAAAATTTTAAAGTGCAAAATCAATTATTGTAAAGTATGTTGTTACCCTATATTTGAGGTGTAGATTACGGGAAAAATAAGTAAAAAATTCTTTGATTAACTGTTTAGCTATAAATTGATTTTAGAATTTTTTTTCCAAAATTTTAAAGTGCAAAATTAATTATTGAAAAGTATGTTGTTACTCTATATTTGAGGTGTAGATTACGGGAAAAATAAGTAAAAAATTCTTTGATCAACAGTTTAGCTATAAATTGATTTTGGAATTTTTTTTCCAAAATTTTAAAGTGCTAAATTAATTATTGAAAAGTATGTTGTTACCCTATATTTGAGGTGTAGATTACGGGAAAAATAAGTAAAAAATTCTTTGATCAACTATTTAGCTATAAATTGATTTTACAATTTTTTTTCTGAAATTTTAAAGGGCACACATACACACACACACACAGACATCATCGTAAAAATATTAAAATCGGATTGCTTTTAGCATAAACCGCTTTACAATTTGTATGGTATCAAAATTCGAAGTATAGTTATTTAAAAATAATTAACGAATTGAATAAATACGATATAAGAATTCGTATAATAGATAAAATACACATCTTTTATTTTCCAAAAACAATGTTGCAATAATTGTCGACAAGTTAGAAACACCGTCTTTCCAATAACAAAATGCATAATGTAATACCAAGAAATAACAAAACTAACAACACACACACTGAAACACAAATTATTGATGCCAAAATGACCTTCATCACATGATTAAAAAACGATATGTGTTACCGCAGTTACGATACCGTTTCTTTTTCATTTTTTGCCGTTTGTTGCACACCTGCGATAATGAGCTAGCGAATAAGAGTCTCTTATATGCCATGTGTGTAAGACAAAGATGCTAGATAAATGTTTAGTAATTCTTACATCAGAAATTGATGACATGGAGATCAACTTGATACTAAGTGTATACATGTTATCTTAAGCAAATTTTACAATACTATTTTTGTATTTAAATATTATATTTACTGTGTTTTCCATACGATAAATTCTTCATTTTGACATTTACGTAGGTGTATATTTTATTAAAATATTTTTTTGAAAGAATGATAGTGTTAGTAAATATTACATTGCTAAATTAATTATAATATATTCGTTATTTTATTATATTTATCAATGTTTACTGTTAAATAAGTAAATAAATGATGTCAAAAAATTATAAAATATTCTAGGAAATTAATTTAACATCTATAGGTTATCATATTCATAAAATAATTTGAAATTTTAAATAAATATATCATCACGGCATATTATCCATTGCTGGGTGTGCCAATCTGCCTAGTACACAGATTTCGATAATGATATGTTTGTACCGTGCGGGTATTTACTGTCGTGGAGAGTGCACCACAGGGATTTTGTGCCAAAATTCGAAATATTTGGCGTCAAGATCGAACCCGGTTCCCCAGATTCGCGACCAGACACTCAGGAACGCGGCGAAATTTTAAATAATTTTTATCAGCCATATGGATGTAAAACTATAAAATTAATAAGGGGGGATGAAGTTGCTGTATAAGTCATTTCCCCCACTCCAGGTAGCGCCTAATTGTCAACCTATAACAATGCCATTTTGTTTTGGTTGTTCAGCTTTCATTCGTTAGTAGTCGCTATTTTTTATTTTCGTCTTATTTTGCGTGTCGTCCTCATTCTTCCAATATATGTTCAAACCAATTAATCGTCTCTCTTGTATCTTACACTATATTTCTGTGTATTCCCCAACATCTATCTCAACATCCTCATTCATTTACTATTCATTGGTATTGACATCTGTCAATTTGAATTATCCGAATATATTAGCAGTTTCCATGGTTGGCATAGTTGGCTGATTTATGAAATCTATATCTATTGAATAATATTTAAAAATGATATTTAACTGCGTTTTTCAACTGTTAAAAGTTGAAATTGAGGGTACTTCTGGTGGACCAATTATAAACAAAATCTAATCACGTCTGTTGCTTACTGAGCAATGTTGGGTTCCGTGACAGTGAGTAAAAAAATATAATTGAAATAATGACAACATTTACATTATATTTGTTTACACTTAAAGATAATATTTATAGTTAAGGGTGTCGAAGGGACCGAACTAAAATGAGTTAATCTAGTGGATTTATCGGAGTCTGGTATATTTCTATGTTGGTTTTTGGTTTTGTTCTAAACGAAACGTCTGGGCCGTCCTTGGGCCTTCTCCTTTCGTTGTTTTCTCATCATCAGCCTCACACACACACACATACACACACACACACACACACATATACAGACATCACCGTAAAAATAGCAAATAGTAGACCATATTTCCATATCATTGTACCATATTTTTTGAACACCTACTTATAATAATTGTTTGTTTACAGTTTCCATGGCAGCCTTATCGGCCGGTACAACATTATCCTGGTCATCTCCATGCTTGTCTGAACTGGAAAACCAAAACAGTAGCACATCGTACCACATCACCAATGACGAATCTAGCTGGGCAGGCAGTCTCCTTACGATTGGTGCATTTGTTTCTGCTATACCGGCTGGCATAATGGCAGATAAATTCGGCAGAAAAAACAGTATTTTAAGTTTGTTTATACCATTTATTTTGAGCTGGTTACTAATCATCCAATCAAATGGTGTTACAATGTTATTTATTGGTAGATTTTTTTCTGGAATAGCCACAGGAGGAATATGTGTTTTAGCTCCGATGTATATTGCAGAAATTACTGAAGATGACCTACGAGGGCCGTTATGTTCATTTTTCGCCCTGTTTTTAGTAACGGGTATTTTGGTGACTTTTATCGTAGCAATTTTTGCAAAATTTGTTATGTTGTCTATAATTCTGGCGATGTTTCCAATTGTTTTTTTGGTTTCTTTTGTTTTCATGCCAGAATCGCCGACATATCTGCTTAAAAATGATCGAGTTAAACAGGCCAAAACCAGTTTGAAATTTTTACGGGGTAAATATGCAGAAATTAATGCCGTTCTGGCCGAAATGAAAAAAGATATAGAGAATACTAACAACGAGAAAGCCGGGATTATAAAAATATTAACGAAGAGGGAATACCTGAAAAGTTTAATTGCGTGTTGTCTATTATTTTTATTTGCCCAGCTAAGTGGCATAAATGCAGTAATTTTTTATACAGTAAATATATTTGAAGCGTCTGAAAGTAACATTGATTCGATTGTTTCGTCAATAATAGTAGCATCAATACAAGTTATTGCAACAATAATTGTAATATTTATTGTTGACAAACAAGGACGCAAAACTTTTATTTTACAATCATCAATAATGAACTGTCTTACACTAGCTTTATTAGGATTTGCTTTTCATCTAAAATATTTCAATATATCCTTTGCAGGTCTAAACTGGTTGCCCCTTGCGAGCCTAATGGTATACATATTTAGTTTTTCTATTGGTTTAGGTCCAATACCATGGCTAGTTTTAGGCGAATTGCTAAGCCCCGAAATAATTGGTACTGTATCTGGTATAAGTGTTGTTACCAATTGGTTCGTAGGTTTTGTTGTTACGAAATCGTTTAAACCTATGATGGATATTTTAAAACCACATATTACTTTTTATATTTTTTCGATTTTTAATGCCTTATGTACAATGGCTGTATATTTTTTGGTACCTGAAACCAAAAATAGGTCGTATCAAGAAATTTATGCCATTTGGTCCAAATAAATGATTAAATTTGGTGGTATAAATGGTGCCAACTTGTCAAAATATTATTTTTATGATTTTTTTGTTCAAATTTCTGTATATATTAAACACAGCAGTAATTTAAAAGTTACTATATTCGAATTGGCGCCAATTGACGTCAAGCCAATGATTATAGTGTCTCGCTGTTTCCATGGTTATAGCATAGTTAACTGATGCATAAAATTTAATTTCTTTTTAATTGTTTAAGTCTAAATCCATTGAAAATGAATCATAAAATGCAATCAAATCGTATAGAATTAAAATATTCTTTAATATTTATAACAACGTTTTTTCAAGAAAAACTGTTCAAATCTTCAAATGAGGGTACTTCCGGTTGACCAATTATAACCAAAATCTAATCACGTATCAATTTTGAATTGTAGTATTGGAGTTATGCGATCCGAAACTTTCGTCACACACACACACACACACATAGGTACACATACATACATACAGACATCATCGTAAAAATAGTAAAATTGTATTTGAGGGACCATAAAACGTGCTTATTTATTGAAAACTTTACTAGATTTTTTGACCTAAAGGTGACGGAAGGTAAAATCTGATGTGGCCAGCACAATACATTTCTTGCAACAGATTCTAAATTTCCAGTAAAATTATTTCATAAACTATGCAAATTAGGAGTCCCTATGTTTTATTTTCTTCTTCCAATCATTTCTGTTTCGCGGGTCGTCCTCATTTCGCATATATTCCTTATCTCTCCTCATAACATATTCAAACCAACGTAATCGTCTCTCTTTCCATGTCTTCCCCAATATCTATTTCAACATCCTCATCTCTGCTACATTCATTTTCTTTTGATCGATTTACATTGAATTACAAAATTTAATTTCTTTATAATTCTTTAACCCTATATCCATTGAATATGAAATATAAAATGCAATCAATTCGTGTAGATAACAATATTCTTTAATATTTATAATATTATATATCAAAAAATAATATTTAACAGCGTTTTGTCAAGAAAAACTGTTAAAATCCTCAAATGGGGGTACTTCCGGTTGACCAATTATAACTTAAATCTAATCACACACACACACACATACAGACATCATCGTAAAAATAGTAAAATTGTATTTACAATTCACTGGTCATGATGGCCATATGAAGAAAAGGCAACCACGCGAGGCAAGTTGAGCATCAGCCCATACTTATTTGACGGCGACTAATGCATTATTCATATTTTCATTAAAACGTATTTCTTAAAATAGTATTATGTTATTTTATAAATATCGTACTATGTATATAATGTATATAATATTGTAAATAAATAAAAAATAAATTTCTACCTTTTTGAAGTTCTTGTAAATACTTGGTGTTGGCAGATCTGAAAATAAAATAAAATATTACAAAATAATTTACAATGCATTCAAAATTATCAAAAACAAAGAAATAATAGATAATTGTCTAGGAATTTTTATTAATCCTAAATTAATTGGTTTTTTCCAAAGCAAAAAAATACTTAGTACTTAAACAATACTTAACGTAATCAGCTAGATTAAATGAAAATCATGATATTATAATATGAGAATGAATGTTTTAATAATACATATCTATGGATCTCACGTGATAGGTGATACATATTACAAACTCATTGACCTGATGTATTTCTTATCATTTAGTTATGTAGTGATTTGTTATTAAAAATGTAGATATGATATCTATAAACAAATTCCGAAGAAATTTTATTGAATTATCCCAAATAACTTCTACATTATTAAATATACAATAATATTAACTATACAAGTTTGATATAGCTATATCAAATGTGCATCCCTCAATATTTTATCTACGACAGTTTATAGTCCGCGAGCCAGGGTACAAATTTGGTCAATCATTTTCTCTCGGACGATAACTTGTAAAATGCTTCAGAGAGTTGTATCATGAAGTTCCGTGAACGTCAGCTGCGGTTCGGTGGGTGGGTTAAGCAGCGGTAGCCTCCCACGCACGTTGAAAAAAAATGAATTTTAATCATTTCCTCCCGATTGAAAATTTATCAAATTGTAGCTAATCCAATATCTTAAAGAAAAAAAAAGTCAGCTGACTATAAAGTGGTGGATAATACGTAAGCTGGTCACACGAACATGACAAAAAAATATATAAAAAAGATTATATCTTTCAGTTAGAGCATGAAGCATAATGTCGAATAACTTTAGATACGTCATTTCCTCCCGGATAAAAATTTGTAAGCTGATAGTTAATATGATCCTGTAAGTAATAAAAAAAATCAGCTAGCAATATGCCGAGGGAAAACTGGTCAGCTGGTGCATTTAAATAGGCGATAGATGCTCCTGTCTGGCTCCTGCGTTACACCCTTCAGAGCATAAGCTGACAATCTTCCCACCGAGATATAGCCAGCTGACATGTTTATTTATTCACAATATCATATAAACTGTCATCTGATAAATTTTCAATTGAGAAAAAATGACTGAACATATATATATTTTTATCATGTTCGTATGATCAGCTGACGTATTATCCACCACTTTATAGTCAGCTGACTTTTTTTTTCTTTAAGATATTGGATTAGCTATAATTTGACAAATTTTCAATCGGGAGGAAATGATTAAAATTCATTTTTTGTTCAACGTGCGTGGGAGGCTACCGCTGCTTAACCCACCCACCGAACCGCAGCTGACGTTCACGGAGCTTCATGATACAACTCTCTGAAGCATTTTACAAGTTATCGCCCGAGAGAAACTTGGTCATGAAAATCTATTGCTGGCTCGCGGACTATTAAAATACATTTGACATAATGAGAAACACGGAAATATTCATTCGTAGCCTACGTTATTAATACGTATGAGTGATTTAATGGCGAGTTATTATGAGGTTCATAATAACATTCAAATTGGTGTACTAATTATATATTAGCACATTGTCGTAGATAAAATCCTATAGAAGACAAAGTTATATATTAATATAGGATGGTTTTCCGCAATACAGTCCTTTCATTTTATCTTTGATCTTCCTCTGTATCTCCTACTTTCTACTACTAAGTTATTTTTTTTTTATTAATTTTTCAGAGCACCTCAATTTCAAAGTTTATTGGTGCTTGGGCTTATTGTTATAATACATTATGGATTTACAGTCTTACAAACAGTATGCTTAAGTGGTTATGGTACATGTTACAGTTTGTGAAAAATATTAATTTATTTTAAATACTTCAAGGTTTTCATCACATTTTCTTTGGTCTGTAGGCATTCTGTGTGAGTGGCTGGAAGTCTGCATGTAGCACGTTGCGTGGCGAAGTTTCTGGCATGTTCAAACCAATGTAATCATCTTTCTTGTATCTATTTCAACATCATCTCTGCTACATTCATTTCCGTTTCATTGACACTGATGTCAATTTGAATTATCTGAATATATTAGCAGTTTCCATGGTTAGCATAGCTGGCTGATTTATGAAATAATCTTCAAAATATGACAATAAATGATATTTAACTGCTTTTTTCAAAAAAAAATGTTAAAATCTTCAAATTAGGATACTTTCCGTTAACTAATCGTACGAAACAGGAATGAAAGAATACACATACACACACACACACACATACATACAGACATCGTGAAAATAGTAAATTCGTATGCACTTAAATAAAACTATATGCATAATCATCCTATAATATATTATTGTAAAATATAAATATATATATTTATTTACTTAATCCTCAAAAATACTTTATTATTATATTAATAAGGTTCAGTTTCTAAATATAGGTTACATGTGCATAATAATATAAGTGCAGGATATATTAATTTAATAAGTATTCTACGACATACTCATACAACAACAGTATTGCCTTATAAATTTAATCATATATTATGAACTTGAACACGTAAATAATATTTCAAACACGTATTTTACTTTTTGAATTGCAATAAAATATAACAATTTTTGCTTGTACCGGAAGTACAATATACAGGCTGTCTCATCTTATTGATTTAGATGCATAATTTTATGCTCTACAACTTTTATTTGAAGCTTTTTCACCTAAAATAATTAGGGAAGCAGGAAATTATTATATTGCTATTGTATTTAATACAGAAATTTGAACAGATCATATTTACTAATACTATAGAAGGTACTTCTTGGAATTTCGGATTAAAAAATCTGTTGTGGCCAGCACAATACCTCCGGGACTTCCGTTTTAGGGAAGTATGGCGCGAGCAGTCATGAGTGCTGCTTGTCAAGGCCAACAGAGTCACATGACTGCTCGCGCCCTATTGTATTTAACATTTCTTGTATACCTACACTCTGCACCAAAAATCGGACATCTTTAAAAAAAATTACTGTATTTTATGTGCAATACTTTGTATATGTGTACATATTGTAATTACAAAAAGTAATGCATGTATATCAATTTTTCATCACGTGCGTGATAAAATAATAAACAGTAATATCATATACCTGTGACTTAAAGATTAAGATATTAATATGTATATTTTATTCACACGATTATAAAAATTTTACATGTATAAACGCCATGATTACGTGTAATAAATTGTATGATTGATCGGTTGCAAAAATCAATAATCTAATCTTTGGAAAATTTAGTCAATTCTACTTCGTATAGCAATTATCAATAATCTTTTAATTGGGTCATAATCAAACGATTGATATAAGGTTACACTTGTAAAACACTTGAAAAATATTTTAATATTTGGCAATAATAAAAATGTTGATTTGCTTTTATCTTTGACGTTCTGCAAGGTCAAGATTTTGAAATTTTTCACAAATTTCTACATCAAAAAAACAAAAAAAATCTGTTGTGACCAGCACAATAACTTCCACTTTCCACTAATTTCTGTTTTGCGTGTCGTTCTCATTCAGTTCCTTTTCTCTCAAGTCGCAATACATCTTATCTTTGGTCTTCCTCTGTTTCTTCAACCTTCTATTACTAAGCATTCATCCAATATATTCTTCATTTTCAAACCAATGTAATCATCTCGCTTGTATCTTTCTAGAAACTTGTAACATTCATATACTTTTTATTGATACCGACATCTGTCAATTTGAATTATCTGAATATATTAACAATTTTCATGGTTAGCATAGCTGGCGGATTTATAAAATTTCTTTAAAATTCTTTAACTCTATATCTATTGAATATGAAGTATAAAATGCAATCAAATCGTATAGAATATATTATTTAAGTTATAATAACGTTAAATGTCAATAAATCATATTTAACTGTTAAATCTTCAAATGAGGCTACTTCCGGTTCACCAATTATAACCAAAATCTAATCACTCGTTCTTCTGGGTGTAAACTTGACTTACATGTCAGCATCATCGTAAAAATGGTAAAATCGTATTATAAGGACCCTAAAACATGCTTATTCACTAAATTCATTGAATTTTTTGACCAAAGACAATACCTTTCTTACCTAAAGGTGACGGAAGGTAAAAATTGCCATATTATAAATGTTGACAAATAGTACGGACTTTCAAAAATTGTTACTTTAAATCACAATAAATATAGTTATTAAGTTACAGGGAATAAAAGTACGAGGAAGTTGTAAAATGAATGATTATTTATTCTTTCTTTTAAATTCTATATTTGTCGCTAATTAATACCATATACGCAAAAGGAAAATGCATTTTCATACATCTATATTCACTATAGTATTCTTGACATTGCTTTTCTATCGAGTCAAGGACTCATACGTATAATCAACCTTTTTATACATGTATTTTTCCTTCTGTATTCTACACATGAGCTATAAAACCTTTTTTTCAATGTCAATAGGAAATAAAAAACACTTCCGATTTATATTTCTGACTAATGCATTTGTTTCCTGAATAAATAAAGAAAAAAAGCTGTTGTGGACAGCACAATACCTTCCGTCAGGTCTATGACTATATAAATTGTACTTTAATTTAATTTAAAGTATAAAATGCAATCAAATCGTATAGAATATATTCTTTAAGTTATAATAACGTTAAATGTCTATAAATTTAACAGTTAAATCTTCAAATGAGGCTACTTCCGGTTCACCAATTATAACCAAAATCTAATCACTTGTCCTTTTGGATGTAAACTTGAGGAATACAAAAAATTATAATTTTTGGAATCGTGTATTGAAGTTATGCGATCCGAAACTTTCGTCACACACACACATACACACACACACACACAGACACACGGACACACATTAAATGTGGTGATGTATGTGTGTATGTGTGTGTGTGTGTTGATATTGGAAGGACAATTTCTCAAAACTTCTAAATGCCTTGGAAACCGATTGAAAAATTAAAAATATTTGTAGTAACATAAATGTCAGTGTCAAAAATCCAAAGACATTATTAAAGACTTTTTCTGGGAAGTACATAAATTTATTATTTCTTATTGTATTAATAGTTAAATATTTAAAATTAGAGCAATAGATTTCAATTGTTTTTTAGTCCAATATTCATTTGTTTTAGATTTGCAAACAAAACAAAATTAACATATATATGTCATAATAATTAAAAAAATATTACGGCTTAACGAATGACTATTTAGACTTTGTAGAAGGACAGTGCACTTTAAATTTAGAAGTTTCTATAAAAAATTGTAAAAAAGGCCTATTTTTTTATATTTTGTGTAAAATTACATTTTGTGTAAATTTATAATTAAAATTATTATCAAGGACCTAGAAGTCCAAATAGTCTGGTTTTTGTTAATTTAATTCAATTATTTATTTAAATAAATTATCTTAAAAAGAATTTTATAAAACTTTTTATCTTATTTCAACAAAAATCAAAGATAAAATTACTTATCTATTACCTTAAATTCTGTGCTCCTTACTAAAGAGATCATTTTATATAACCTACTAATAGAGTCTAATATTATAATTAATAAAAAAAATCGAAGATACCATTGGAAAAAATCATTAAAACAATGGATAAAACAATTGAAAACGGAGAGGGGGAATCATTGTTGTTAACGAGTGTTAAAGAAGCTTCGCAAACAAATGACGACCAGTTGACCACTGAAACAGTTGAAGAGTTAGTTAGGTTGAACACCGGGTTGACCATGGAAAAAACAAATGCGAAAAAATTGCCGCAATTTATTGCGTCTAGTGCTGGTAAGTAATTTTTTAATTTTTATTTTTTTTTAAATTCGGGAAACCGGAAGTGGTACTTTTCTTGAAGTACAAAATAGTTTTTCATATAAATTTAATAATTTTTTATATAAATATAATTCCATTATTTGTAATTTTGTTTCAATTTTAATGAGGCGAGAGGCATTGTGCTGGTTACAACTTACAACAGATTTTTATCACTAATTGAGGATTTTTATCGGCACTCATGATAATCTGATTCATTGGTGACATGATTTTAACAGATAAATATTTTAATTTTATTATTAAAGGATTTTATTTATTTAACTGAATAACTGTAGAATGCTATGATAAGATTTGTAGATATAAATATTATATTATATAGAGGAATATGAAAGAATTATAATTTTTGGAATTGTAGTATTGGAGTTATTGAATACCTTCTTTACCTAAAAGTGATGGAATAATAAGACACGTATATATTCTATAAAGTATTACTATGAAAAAAATCTGATGTGGCCAGCACATTACCTTCCGTCATTCTCGTGTATAATGTATAAATTCTATAATTTTTCTTACAAAAGATTCTAAATTTCCAGTAAAATTATTTCATAAACAAACTATTCAAATTGCACTTAACACTGGCATCTTCTTCTTCTTTAGCTTTTCCCATTCGTTAGGGGTCGCTATTTTTGCATGTCGTTCTCATTCAGTTCCTTTTCTCTCAAATCTTCCGCAATACAGTCCTTCCATCTTATCTTTGGTCTTCCTCTGTTTCTTTAACGTCCTATTACTAAACTATTCATTCTTGTTCCAATATAATTCTTCATTTCTCCTCATGACATGTTCAAACCAATGTAATCGTCTTTCTTGTATCTTTCTAAAAATTGTAACCCTAGAGTTATTTTCTTACAGTATCTTTCCGTGTATTCCCCAATATCTACTTCAACATCCTCATATCTGCCACATTAATTTACTTTTTATTGATACTGACATCTGTCAATTTGAATTATATGAATATATTAGTAGTTCCCAAGTTTGGCATAGCTGGCTGAATTATAAAATTAAATTTCTTTAAAATTCTTTAACTCTGTATCTATTGAATATGAAGTATAAATTGTAATCAAATCGTATAGAGAATAATATATTCTTTAAGTTATAATAACGTTAAATGTCAATAAATCAAATTTAACTGTTAAATCTTCAAATGAGACTACTTCCGGTTGACCAATTATAACCAAAATCTAATCAGTTCTTCTGGATGTAAACTTGAGGAATACGAAAAAATTTTAATTTTTGGAATCGTGGTATTGAAGTTATGGAATACGGAATTTTTGTCACACACACACAGACACACATACATACAGACATCATCGTAAAAATGGTAAAATCGTATTATATGGACCCTAAAACGTGCTTATTCAGTAAAAACTCATCATTGAATTTTTTGACCAAAGACAATACCTTCCTTACCTAAAGGTGACGGAAGGTAAAAAATAATATTTAACTGCGTTTTTAAGAAAAACTGTTAAAACCTTCAAATGAGGGTACTTCCGGTTGACCAATTTTAACCAAAATTTAATCAAGTCTGCGTATGGATGTAAGGAAGAGGAATGCGTAAAAATTGTAATGTTTGGAATTCTAGTATTGGAGATATCCTAAAAATAGACAATACCTTCCTTACCTAGAGGTGACGGAAGGTAAAAACGAAATATAATTGAAACGCATAACAAAAATAGAACGTTTATGCAATATTCCACAATTCTTTACTAAATTATTTCACTAGTGTGTAATTTTTTCTTTTCTAAAAAATCATCTGGGAAGTCAAGCCATCTTGCATTCATCTTGAGATATAACCAAGACCAGACACGTCATAATTTCTATTTTAAATTACAAAATGATAAAAACTTGATAGTTCCGATTCCACCAATAATATTTAAAATTCACAATAATATTTTATACATATTTTTTATAGATATTGTAATTTGAAACTATAATTTAATTTGTTTACCAAAGTATTTGTTACGCACATGTGTTACAACGTTTTTAAAATATTTACATATATCTGATAATTTTGATAATATGAAGTGCTTGTTTTCATCAACAATCATGTGCTTGAAATTTTTGCGATAATTATTGCAATTCCCATATTGTTTCATAATTAATTTAGCGATACCACTTCATCTTTTTATCCGGGTAACAACTAAAATCGAGTCCTACACATGGGTCATTCATATTATCGTTTGTCCTAAGAGTGTGCACAAATTTCAACATTTTTTTTGTAATATATAAAGCATTTACTTAAAGTTGCATTTATAAAAAATCTGTTATGCCCACTTACTACGTTTTTGGTTACGTAAATATATGGCGCGAGCTGTCATGTGATATTGTTGGCCTTGACAAGCAGATATGGGGCCCGTGTCAGAACGACAATTAGTAATTATGTACGTTCATTAAAAATTTCAATTCACGTAGTTAATTTGTCACCAGGAGTGTGGAATTGGAAAATCACTAAATTTAGAATGAAAAATTATGTTATTTGATATCTATGTACATAATTACTAGCTATCATTCTGACACGGGCCCCCATATCTGCTTATCAAGGCCAACAAAGTCACATGACTGCTCGCGCCCTATTGTTTTTAACATTTCTTGTACACTACACCAAAAATATATTTAGATTTTTAATTTTAAATTCATTCTATCAAGATATTTTGTCCTACTCTTCTAATTTTTCGAAATGTTTCCAATTCATTGTCGGGATTGGCAATAAAAATCTTCAGTAATGTCTCTGGATTTTTGACATCCATGACATTATTTGGGCTGTGAGATTTATAAATAAAATAAATAAATATTTCATCACGGCATATTACCCATTGCTGGGTGTGCCAATCTGCTTCATACACAGATATCGGTAATGATGGCGTCACCTCACGGGCACTCAATGCTGGCGTGGAGAGTGCGCCACAGGGGTCAATTTTGTGCCATTAAAATTCGATGTAATTTTTGGCGTCGGTCGGGATCGAACCCGGGTCCCCAGATTCGCGACCAGACACTCAGGCACACGGCCACGACAACAGATTATTATATACCCTATATTTCTTTATTTCTAAATCTATAAAAGATATAATAAAATATTTATATGTATCAGATAGATAGTTTTTTAAGAATCTGCTACTTCAAATTGTCCAATTATTACCAAAACTTTTTCAGCTCTTCCCAGTGATGTCGGATTGAGAAATATATAGTTAAACACACAGACGTCATCGTAAAAATCAGGTTGTAGGGACCTTAAAACGCGCTTAATCATTAAAATCTGGGTATGCGATTTTTAGCATGAATCCAATATCTCTCTTAGCGAGAGGTAAAAAGTGCAAAAAATGTTATTAAAATGATTTTATTGCACATTATTTTAAGCTAAATATATTATAGGAATTATTATTATGCCTTGCTAATTTGTCTAGTCTTCTAGTCTATAGACAGACGTCTTATATTTTATGACCTATTATTACAGTAAGTTATTGTAAAGATTTAAGGAGCTTATCTTCGTTTTCCAAAGATTACAAGCTATTCAGATAATACTGTATTTACGTTTAAAATCAGTTTATTTCCAATGCGATTAGGAACATTTGCAAATAAAATCATGTGTCATTTTTCGACTAATGATTTTGTTGTGCAAAAATTTAAATTTTAAAATGAATCTGTTGTTGTTTTTTTTAATTGTTTGTTACATTATTCATGCCATTATGTAATTAAATTAATGTCAATTAATTTAATGTTTTATCTTCCTTACCAAAAGGTAATGGAAAAAATCTGATGTGGCCAGCACAATACCTTCCGTCAATCCTGTGTATTATGTACAAATTCTATACATAAATTTTCTTACAAAAGATTCTAAATTTTTGGTATTATGTGATTCCCTTTCTCGGCAACTGAATTCCATACTCCTGATAACAAACAAACCACATGAAATTATGAAATTTTGAATGAAAAATTATAACACTTGTCAGTTATGGACATAATTAATTGCTGTCATTTTGACACGGGTCCCCATATCTGCTTGCCAAAGTCAGCAAAGTCATGTTACTGCGCCCCATAACAAAATATGCAAATTGCACTTGACACTGACATCTTCTTCATTAGTTTTTCCCATTCGTTAGGGGGTCGCTATTTTTTATTTTCTTCTTCCACTCATTTTTGTTTTGCGTCGTCCTCATTCAGTTCCTTTTCTCTCAAGTCTTCTGCAATACAGTCTTTTCATCTTATATTTGGTCTTCCTATGTTTCTTCCACCTTCTATTAATATATTCATCTCTCCTCATGACATGTTCAAACCAATGTAATCGTCTCTCTTATATCTAGAAACTTCTAACACTAGAGTTACTTCCCTTATTCTTTCATTGATTTACATTTTATTGATACTGACATCTGTCAATTTGAATTACCTTTATTATCTTTATTCTTCTTTAATTCTACATCTGTTTAATATCAAATATAAAATGCAATCAAATCGTATAGACAATAATATATTCTTTAGTTATAATAAAATTTAACTGAGTTTTTCAAGAAAAACTGTTAAAATCTTCAAATGAGGATACTTCCGGTTGACCAATTATAAAATCTAATCAAGTCTGTATATGGTTGTAAGGAAAAGAAATACGCAAGAATTTTAATTTTTGGAATACTATTATTGAAGATATCGCCACCGAAACCGCAGTCACATACACACACACATACACACACGTCCACACACACACACACATACAGACATCATCGTGATAATAGTAAAATCGTATTGTAAATACCCTAAAACGTGCTTATTCAATGAAAACTCACCACCGAATTTTTTGACCAAAGACAATACCTTCCTTACCTAGAGGTGACGTAAAAGTGTAATTTTTTAACGAATGCAAAAACTATTTATTTTTTCAGTGAATCTAGCGGCCATAGCTGCAGGAATAGCATTAGGATGGCCTTCACCTGCTAACTCAAAATTAGGAAAGGCAGACGAAACACCATTAGATTCTGTAACAAATCCTGAACAAGAATCATGGATTGGAAGCCTTGTAGCTTTAGGGGCAGCATTCGGTCCTTTAGTAGCAGGTAACAACAAATACAATATTTGATTCCGTAGAGGACTTCCATCCTCCACGTCTTTTAATTGTAGTAAACACCAAAATCTGCTAAAAAAAATGGCAGAGGAACGACGAAAACAGTGTGCAGTATATGATTAGGAATCTGGCATATTCTGCAATATCAGTAGGCATCATCCCAAACATGTTGATCCTTACTGGATTCTTATTATTGTTTATATATTTAATAAAAAATCGGCAACAATACTGAAAATGCGGATTTTGAATCCGAATCTGAGTATCGGATCCTGAATCCGCCGAGCTCCCCCTAGGGTTCCGCCGATAATTTTGAGGGCTTATCTGTTTAAAATATCTTAGTTTTTGATTCCATTTCTTGTTGTTCTATTCGTAATTGTAAATATGTTGATTGTATTCCATTCGCAGGCGTACAATTCTGTTTGACATCTGACATTTTACGTGTTTTACAATCACAGATGCAAATAATATATGTACCTATCTATTAAAATAGAGTATATTAACAAAAATGTCTTTATGACACAAAAAGATTCAAATTGGCATGTCAAATGTGTCATCACATTGGTCTAGCTAGGAATATTTTTTTTATTTAGTGCATATGAACAGTCAAATGTTAGTGAACCTAATCGTTTAGTATAAGGACTAGCGAAAACTCGGCTACGCCGAGCTTTCCCTAGGGCTCCGCCGATAGTGTTAAAAAATTTTCTTTTATTTTTTCCTTTATTTCTGAATTTAATGTGTATGTTTTTTACAGGTATATTGTGCGATAAACTAGGTCGAAAAATGACTCTTTTGATATCGTCAGCACCATTTATAATTTCGTGGTTCATCATAAGCACAACATGTAATATTGTTCAAATATATGTATCAAGATTTCTTATGGGTTGTGGTGTCGGCGCGATTTTCACTGCCTTGCCCATATATATTGGTGAAATAGCTGATGTAAGTATTATTTTTGATTGTAAATTGCGAAATGTTAATTTGGCTTTCGATAATGAAGCTCAGCAAAAATTTAAGAATGCAAAAGTATAGTATGTTCGATCAAGGTCATCTGTATCATGAACCAATTAACAAATTGGCATACATTTATCTCAAAGGCTATAAGCTTGTGCGATAAGGATGGATATAACACTTTTATCTTTCAAAATTTATATTGTTTCGACTAAGTTAGGACATTCCACTTTAAAACGATGCTCGTTGTTGATAATACTTTCACTGTAACATAAGTTTATTTATTAATTCAGATACATTAGATACTGTCAGTAATCTAATCAATTTACCAGTTGACTTATTTTTGAATTTTGAATGCTTTTACTGTAAGATTTGTTTATAATAATAAAATAACAGTAGTATCTTATGTACCCTTATAAAAACTAAGCAAACGACACTACTGAATTTGTCAGAATGTGCGAAACAAAAATCTTAATTCATACGATTCGTAGATACCCTTGATCGGACATCTTTCGGAAATTGTATTTCGCAATCATAAATATTATTAACAAATTAATTTCTTATAGGATTCCATGAGAGGTGCTTTAGGATCCTTCCTTCAACTGTTTATAACAGTGGGTCTACTATTAGCCTATGTTATAGGCCCTTTCGTGTCCTTCTTTTGGCTTGCTGTTGTTTGTTTTATATTCCCAGTAGCGTTTGTCATTTGTTTTTCGTTTTTCCCAGATAGTCCAACTTTTCTTTTGGCCCAAGGGCAAAAAGAAGAAGCCAAAGCAGCTTTGAAAAAATTGAGAGGATTAGAAGGGTCAGCTTTGGATAAAGAAGTACAAATAATTCAGGTATATAATTTTTTAAATACAATTGATAAAGTATGTAATTTATTTTGTTTTTAGAAAAATGTTGACGAGGCTATGAAAAATAAAGGCTCCTTTAAGGATATTACTAAAAATAAGGGGAACTTAAGGGCCCTTCTACTGTCATTAGGATTAGTAGCTGGACAACAATTGTCCGGAATTAATGTTATTTTGTTTTTTACGGAAAAAATATTTGATGCAACTGGATCTCAAATGGCTGCTTCTACCTCAACTATAATAATAGGCGTCGTTCAAGTATTATCATCTGGAGTTACGCCAATGGTGGTTGAAAGACTTGGTCGTCGGCTCTTATTATTAATTTCAGCTGTCGGAATGTGCATTTCATTGGTAATTTTTTTAATTTATATTCGAAAATAATTTTAGAATTGTATTGTTTCGGAGTTTGTGGAGTGAAATGGATGGTGTACATATTGAAAAAATTAAAATCTGTTGTGGTCATGTGACTTCTATCCATCAGAATATTTTGAAATTTTGAATGAAAAATTATGACGTATGACAATTGACACGGATCCTCATCTGCTTGCCAATAGCCACAAAGTCATATGACTGCTCGCGCTCTATAAGTAACGAATTTAACATTTCTTGTACAAATAATTGAAATTTCTTCTTTCGTTCTATGAGAAATTTTGTCCTACTATTATATGTTCAAAATTCTTTAAATTCATTGGCAATATTAGCGGTATTTCTTGAGGATATATGTAATATTAATAAAATAAATATTTCATCACGGCATATTACCCATTGCTGGGTGTGCCAATTTGCTTCGTACACAGATATCGGCAATGATGGAATATTTGTACCGTGTGGGCGCTTACCAGGCGTCACCTCACGGGCACTCATTGCTGGCGTGGAGAGTGCGATGTAATTTTTGGCGTCGGTCGGGATCGAACCCGGGCCGAACACGGCCACGAGACCCCATATGTAATATTAATAATACAATAATATATATTAAATGTATTCGTACCTCCCAGAAAAATCTGATTTTTGACACTGACATTTTGCATTTATCTGTCAATTACAAACATTTAAATATCTCAACTGTTTTTTGGGAGATTTATAACAACAGATTATTTTATATTATTACTGTGAGTATTTTTTAACATGAAACATGGGATTTGACATATCCATGTTTACGATTTAATTGACAGTAATGTATTTGCCTGTCTCATATAAAATGAAACATATGGAACAATTTTGATATTTGTCTAGCCTATCGGTGTCAAAAAAACAATTTGAAATACAATGGTTTATACTGTGGAAGAGAAGGTGCAGATTATTAAGTGGTATTATTCGAATTTTAATCCAAGTTTAAGGCAAGTGTCGGACTTGTTCCGCGCGTCATTTTCTGACAGGCCTACACCAAGTACAGTAAAATTTTTAAGAATAGTGAATACCTTTAGAGGAAATGGTTGCATTGAGCCTGCACATAACAGTAGGAATAGATCCTGTAATATATTAACTGCGCAGAAAAAAACATGAAATTCTGACTTTAATAAAATACGAACAGATTAACATTAAGAGAGATTGGGCAAGCTACTGCTGTAAGCAAAGCTACTGTACACAGACTATTTAAAAAGGAGCATTACAGATCATACCATTTCCAAAATCACCAGAAGAATAAATTTTTGTGAAAGAATGTTAATAACTATTCAGATTTGCTGCAAAATGTACTTTTTACGGACGAAGCAACTTTTTATTTACATGGCGAGGTAAATTTACAAAATTGTCGGTATTGGTCCAGGGAAAATCTACATTTGTATCATAGTACGAGGACTCAACGACCCGAGAAAGTTAACGTTTGGGCTGGCATAATAGGAACCCACATTATTGGGCCATTTTTTATTAACGGGAATATTACTGATCAATATTTAAATATAATAGTTCTGTCAAATTCATCCCGTATGTTTCATTTTAAATGTGACAGGCAAATAAATTGCTGTCAATCAAATGTCAAGTCGTAACCATGGATATGACAAATCCCATGTTTCCGATTGGGAAATACGTAGTTAAACAAATATTAAGTCTTATAGTTTTTGAGTCCTTCCAACGTCCCGCACACATACACCCACATACATACAAACACACAGACATCATCGTAAAAATGTTAAATTCGGATTGTAGGGACTTTAAAACATACTGTATATGCGATTTTTAGCATGGAATTTATTCACAATTAACTAATTTTGTTTTTCAGATATCTCTCGGAACATTTTTCTATCTGAAAGATAACGGAACTGATATGGACAACGTTGGATTCCTTCCTGTTGCATCTTTAGTTCTATATATGATTGTTTATTGTATAGGTATGTATAAAGAAGTTATTATATTACGTATTTAATACTACCTAGTATTATACTAAAAATATCTATTGTTTGGCTATCTCCAAGGCAATATAAATACAATTAAGGGCCATAATCCTTCTTTAACTAATGGGTATTTAACTTTAAAGTAACGTTAAGGGATTAACGGTAACTGTTTAGCATTCTGGAAATATCTCTTTTGTTTGTCGAATTGGGAAAAACAAAAATATTTGTCTTTTAAAACAAATAATCACAATTTGTCATTTGTAATATTGCAAAAAATTGTTTGTCGGTCTAATTCTTCTTGGGATATATGCCAAAGATTTTGTAGTTAAAAATTCGACTATTATTTTTTTATTTTTTGCAGGTTTTGGCCCCATACCATGGGCTGTTATGGGTGAACTCTTCCCAGCGAATATCAAAAGTTCTGCTTCAACGGCCACAGCGTCATTTTGCTGGTTCGTCGGGTTTTTGATAACCAAATTCTTTTCGAATTTGGAACAGATTATTGGAATGGCCGGAGCATTTTGGTTATTCTCCGGGTTTTGTGTAATAGCGGGACTATTTGTTTTTAAATTTTTACCGGAAACCAAGGGTAAATCTGTTGAAGAAATTCAAGAAGAATTGAATCGGTAAAATTTTAGATTATTTATTTATTTTAATGCGTTACCTATAGTGATATAACTCGAAAGTATAATTTTTATTGTAAATATATAAAATTATTAAATGTATCAAAAAAAATTTAATGTTGCTTCAGATTTTTTTTGGCCCCGGACTAAAAACTTTAGTATGTACCTAGCGAGAGGTATTGTGCTGGCCACAACAGACATAGTTGTTGAAATCAATTGTTTATTATTGTAATCAAAACTTGTATATATTAATTATTTATTAATTTTATGTATGTACAATATTTTATCTGTTGTTCTGCCATAGCCTATGTGTATAGTATTGTATAATATTTATGTTATAATAAATAGTTTTAAAATGATATACTATTTAATTTCTGTTCAATTTTCTTCCAATATATTCTTCATCTCTCCTCACGACATGATCAAACCAATGTAATCGTCTCTATTATATCTTTTTAGAAACTTCTAACCCTAGAGTTATTTCCCTTATTCTTTCATTTACTTTTCATTGATACTGACATCTGTCAATTTGAATTATCTGAATATATTAGCAGTTTTCATGGTTAGCATAGCTGTCTGATTGATAAAATTTGATACCTTTAAATGTCTTTAACCCTATATCTATTGAATATGAAGTATAAAATGCAATCAAATCTTTAATTTATAATAATTATAACCAAAATCTAATCATTTGTTCTTCTGCAAGTAAACTTGAGGAATACAAAAAAAATATATTTTGAATCGTGGTATTGAAGTTATGCGACACAGACATACATACATACAGACATTATAGTTGAAATGGTAAAATCATATTATTGAATTTTTTGACCAAAGACAATACCTTCCTTACCTAAAGGTGACGGAAGGTGAAAAATAATTATTTTTCCTGTATAAACCAAATTATTTTTGAAGGACGCTTTTAAAGAGTTATTAGAAAGTCATCAGGAATTCACAATATATATTTCTATGAAACTGTGTCATTAGTTTTCAATTTAAAGTAATGACTATTAAGAGTATTATATTTAAAATTAGATTTTCCAAAATTTACTTCGTTTTAAACATTTATATTATTGTTTTTCTTAACAAATAGGATTGCATTAATACTTTTTCTATATATTTTATGGATAAATTTATAAAACTGTCTATAATTCAGATCTCAAATGTTTGTCAACAAACTAATCATTTCAAATAATAATATTAACGTTTTATAAAGAAAATAGTAAATGGAACAATAATTATATGGAAAGGAACTTAATACAGTAAGTAGGATTATAGATAAGTATATAAATAAATAAATATATCGTCACGGCATATTACCCATTGCTGGGTGTGCCAATCTGCTTTGTACCCTACAAAGTAAATTAAACGGAAAGTATTGTGTTGGCCACATCAGATTTTTTTTATATACTTTATGAATATATTTATAAAATTATCTATAATGGATACATAATTTAGATCTGAAATATATGTAACTGACAAATAAATGTCAAAAAACCAATCATTTCAAAGTAATAATAGTAATTTTCCAGCATAAGTAAATAAGTAGGAATACAAGTATACATATATTTAAATTATTAAAAATTAACCGGCGGGGGGTATTGTAACCACATCACTTTTTTAAATTAGATATCTAATAATATTATATAATAGGTCTAATAAAAAACATCGGTTTGAAATAGAAGATATATTAAATTAATTGATTTGTTACACACTTATAAAATAATATCTATTTTTATAGCAAATATTCAAAATATGGGCGCATGACAGAATTTCTTAAAAACTTACGTCTGTCTTTAACGCTGTGTAACTTCTAAACCACTCGACTGCAAAAATACCGTCAGACGTATTTTATAGAGAATTTCATGTAGATTCTAAATTTTTAAACAGAAAATTTCTGTCTTTAACCCTTTAGATGTGACAAGTAAATATACAAAATATGGGCGCTTAACAGAATTTATTAAAAATTTAAATAAATTACGTCTGTCTTTACCGCTCTGTAACTCCTAAACCACTCGACTGAAAAAATACTGTCAAACGTATTTTATAGAGAATTTCATGTAGATTCTAAATTTTTAAACAGAAAATTTCTGTCTTTAACCGTTTAGATGTGACAAGTAAATATACAAAATATGGGCGCTTAACAGAATTTATTAAAAATTTAAATAAATTACGTCTGTCTTTTACGCTCAGTAACTCCTAAACCACTCGACTGAAAAAATTCTGTCAGACGTATTTTATAGGGAATTTCCTGTAGATTCTAAATTTTTAAACAGAAAATCGATATCTTTAACCGTTTAGATGTGGCAAGTAAATATTCAAAATATGGGTACTTGACAGAATTTATTAAAAATTTAAATAAATTACGTCTGTCTTTACCGCTCTGTAACTCCTAAACCACTCGACTGAAAAAATATTGTCAGACGTATTTTATAGAGAATTTTATGTAGATTATAAATTTTTAAACAGCAAATCGCTATCTTTAACCGTTTAGATATGACAAGTAACTATTCAAAATATAGGCGCATGACAGAATTTATTAAAAATTTAAATAAATTACGTCTGTCTTTACCGCTCTGTAACTCCTAAACCACTCGACTGAAAAAATACTGTCAGACGTATTTTATAGAGAATTTTATGTAGATTATAAATTTTTAAACAGCAAATCGCTATCTTTAACCGTTTAGATATGACAAGTAACTATTCAAAATATAGGCGCATGACAGAATTTATTAAAAATTTAAATAAATTACGTCTGTCTTTACCGCTCTGTAACTCCTAAACCACTCGACTGAAAAAATACTGTCAAACGTATTTTATAGAGAATTTTATGTGGATTCTAAATTTTTAAACAGCAAATCGCTATCTTTAACCCTTTAGGTGTGACAAGTAAATATTTAAAATATGGGCGCAAGACAAAATTTATTAAAAATTTATTTATAAAATAATATTCATTTTTATATATTGCAAGTAAAAATGTAAAAATATTTCAGTATATTGATATTCAAATATAACCCTTATTTTCTTGTTCATAATTACCAAATTTCATTAACCCCCACCCCAAACACCATTAACTACCCTGTATAAAAGCCAGGCTGTACGCCTCATCATTATCAGTTAAGATCAACAGTTCTTCAGATCAACAGTTCAGTTCAAGACGGGTGTTGATTTAGGTTCACTGATATTCATAAGTGACTAGATTATATACTCGTTTTGAATTTGATAATTTCAGTTGTTTATTTCTGCTTTTGTTTTCGCTAAGTTTTCTTCGTTTGTGTTGTGTTTTGGTTAAGTTTCTGCAAGATTTGATAAGTTCCAATAAGTTCCAAAAAGAGGATAGAAAGTGCTTAGTTGATTTGGTCCTTTGCTGGTTTGGATTTATATTTTTTACAAGTTATATAAAGCTAAGCCATCGAAGGATTTTATTGACTATATTCAACAAAAAATTGAAGGTCTCTAAGTCAAAGGAACTATCGGTGTGAGATGTTGTTTTGTTTCATATCACAGCCAATAGTTACCTACGATTTGGTGATCTTACTATCATCAATATCATCAATCGATATATCATCAGTGGTGAATCAAAAGTTAGCGAAGGGTGAACTTAGCAAAGTGGCTTTTTGAAAATGAAGTCACTGGGTTAGGTTTGTCCCTAGCATCTTTTGAGAATCGTTTTACTTCCTGTTTCTTCTGGATTGTGGAAAATGAAAGGTATGTAATATTGTTAATAACAATACAGCCGATTTTTCGTATGTTAACGTGTGTATACCACGGCGTTGATAGAATGCCGGCAAGTGATCCATTGGTTTCCGACATGTAAAATTCGTCCCGAAAACAAATTTGTTTATAAAATATTTTTACAGGTGATTGAATTTTTTTAATACTATGAATATAAAATTTCAAGTCTCTATCTTATTTAGTTTTTGAGTTATTAAAGAAAAACATTCCCAAGATGCCTGATATGTGGAGTCAATGGATCACTCTCGCACATCTAAACATCATTGTGCGCGTTTCTTAATGTATGTTTTTATAAATATAATCTATACTAATCGATAGAAAGTTTGTACACATATGGACAAACATACGCTGAAGTCAAATTTTTACATTTCAAATATGTATCTCTTTTTTAAGAGAACATCAGCCGATTGAAATTCTCTTTCGTTTTACTTCCAAAATAAGAAGTATTATATTCCAGTAAATTCATTTCCCAAAGATGTAAATTTTATTTGACACTGACATCTGTCAATATATAATATTCTGTGTCCATGGTGCAGCTTTTAGCAGCATAGGTTGCAAGATATTTCTTTATTTTTGTCTCTAAATTCATTAAATATGAAAAAATACGACCGACGCTAAATATCTCGAATTTTAAATGGCACAAAATGACCCCTGTGTTGCAATCTCCACGCCAGTATTGAGTGCCCGTGAGGTGACGCCTAGTAAACGCTCGCATGGTACGAATACCTCCGATACCTTGTGTATCGCGCGAGCGCAGTCCCCTAGTAGGTTAAACACAGTCCGTCACAAAGGGTTTCATTATTTATGTTACATTTTAATTTTACATACGTTGGGAATAATAAAGTAGTTGGTTAAGATACGCGCCAACCCTAACCCACCTCCGCAGAAAGTTATCCAGCAACCCCCCCACTTTTTCAGCATCCGCCGTCGATGGCGCCCGAGCAAACCGAACTTTTTGTTGACAGAGAGGTCAAAAAGATGCCCCACCGTAATCAACCGGGCTACCGTCACAAAAGGCGCCCGATCACGGGTACCACGCCATGGTATCCTAGGAACGAGTGGGCGAACTTTCTTTGTAGCAAATCTTTGGTGTACTAGCTCTATTGTATTTATATATCGATAAAGCTGGTCCATCAAAGATGTGTCACTTAGACCTATCAACATTGAAGAAAAATTCCAGCACACCTGTGGTTCCGAAAAGTTTGTACTAGGGTCGAACATACCCTTGTGGCTTGTTGTTTTATAGTCACTGGGCATTGTTTGTCCTTAATACATACTTACATACTGCCCTGTTTAATCAACTGTGATTCATATATGGGTCGACATTTCCCTCTGCCTGAACATTTTGACAGACACTGGGTTTTGTTGCATCCCTTATATGTATTACTATGTCAACATTTCCTAATATTCAGCTATAGGAGAACATTTTGAGGATCACTGCGTACGGTACTAGATGCCCCTTGGCCGAACATTTTGCTGGTCACTGGGTGTCTCGTACCGTATATAAGTGGTAAAATCATCAATAAACAACATGAAACGAGGATAAGAGTTTTGGAATCACTGTGTATGGTTCTAGATGCCCCATGGCCGAACATTTTACTGGTCACTGGGTGTCTCGTACCGTATATAAGTGGTAAAATCATCAGTAAACAACATTCTAGGAGAAAAGTTTTGAAATCACTGTGTACGGTTCTACTTGCCCCTTGTCCTTACATTTTGACGGACACTGGGTACGTAGTCCCGTATATTAGTGGAAAAAATCATCAAAACAACTTGAACAACATTAGAACTGGAAGAAAAGTTTGGGAATCATTGTGTACGATTCTACCTGCCCCCTGGCCATACATTTTGACGGTCACTGGGTATGTAGTCTCGTATAACAAGTGATTAATTCAACAATAAACATTTTGAAAGGTTTCACTTTATGCACAGTTCTACTTGCTCATTTGACCGTACATTTTTAGGGTCACTGGGTACGTAGTCCTGTTCATTAGTGAACAACAAAACCAGCAGTCGTCAACATTGAAAAACGCAGTACATGATGTTCACTAGGTATGGTTCTCCATGCCCCGTTGACCGTACATTTTTAAGGCCACTGGGTATGTAGTCCCATAAGCAGTGAACATATCAACAACCAGTGGTTCAAAATATTAGAGGAGGACAGGACAGACTTTGCAAAGTGGTTGAAAGTTTGGCAATCACTGGGTTTAGTTTGTCCTGTTCAAATCTTGACCAGCGGACACCCATCCAGAAAATGGAAGGACAGAACGGCTTGACACAATATTAAAGAATATAATATTATCTACAAGATTTAATTGCATTTTATACTTTATATTCAATGGATATAGAGTTAAAGAAGAAACAGAGGAAGCCCAAAGATAAGATGGAAGGACTGTGCAGTTTGTTTATGAAATAATTTTACTGGAAATATATAATCTTCTGCAAGAATATTTATGGAATTTGTATATAATACACTGAATTGACGAGAGGTAATGTGCTGGCCACATCAGATTATTTTTAAATTATTTTTCTACTCCAAATACATTGAAACAACAAGCAGAAATGATTATTAAACCCTTGATAGTGAAGACGAATTAAACATCCATATTTAATAAAACTAAAGACCAGGCAATATTTAACACCCCGATAAATGATTATCAATCTTCGGTAGATGCATATATTTAAGTGATCGTCAGCATAAATATAAGAGACAGGGGGTTGATTTTGGCGGTGTCTGTATGTTCGAAGAATAATAGACAAAATTAATAAATTGTTTATTGTATAATAGTATAATAAAAAATTATTTGTTTCTAATAAATTGCATTTTTGGTGATTCCAATTTTGTATCTTCCAATTCAACTTTCAATAACTCTTCGCAATCTTCATCAGCATATTTGGGAGCGTATTTGTCATTATCACATAATTTACACTGTTTCGGAACAGCTGCAGCCTAAAAATTTTACATAAAAATTATGTAAATTGTAAAACATTTGAACGTAGTCAATATGATCCTTTGCTGTCTTAGATTTGTATTGATTTTAACTTATATAAAGCTATGCCATCAAAGGATTTTGTAGACTTCCTCCAGCAAAAGGAAGAAACAGAAAAAATAGAAGCAAAACGAAAAAGAGGTATTTGAAATCTAGGAACTATTGTTGTGGCACGTTGTTTTGTTTTGTATCACAATCAGTAGTTACCTATGATTAAAAATATCACCAACGATGTATCATCAATGTATCATCAATATATCAGCATAGATTTATACAACAACAGGTCATCAAGATTTTTATTTGGAAGGAAATACGGCAACGGAGATCAAGACTAGGTTAGATGCTGTCCATGGGAATGCTCACCATGGTGAGTTTCTGGGTTTAAGAGTGGCTGGAAAATGAAGATATGTAAGACAGCCGAATGAAAGTGCGTAAAATTGAGGAAGCCTTAAGGGTCTCTTAAGAACATGTTTTACATGCGCTAGGCGCTAGGGAATGGCGAGTCGGCCCCGAAGAAAGCAAAGCTAATTCAGTTGGCAGGAAAGGTGATGGCGTCAGTCTTTTGGGACGCCAAAGGCATTCTACTAATTGATTATCCTGATAAAGGACAATACTACGCTACACTTTTAGACAAGCTGAAAGCAGCAATTCAAGAAAAACGCCCGGGAATGGCGAGTCGGCCCCGAAGAAAGCAAAGCTAATTCAGTTGGCAGGAAAGGTGATGGCGTCAGTCTTTTGGGACGCCAAAGGCATTCTACTAATTGATTATCCTGATAAAGGACAATACTACGCCACACTTTTAGACAAGCTGAAAGCAGCAATTCAAGAAAAACGCCCGGGAATGGCGAGTCGGCCCCGAAGAAAGCAAAGCTAATTCATTTGGCAGGAAAGGTGATGGCGTCAGTCCTTTGGGACGCCAAAGGCATTCTACTAATTGATTATCCTGATAAAGGACACTACTACGCCACACTTTTAGACAAGCTGAAAGCAGCAATTCAAGAAAAACGCTCGGGAATGGCGAGTCGGCCCCGAAGAAAGCAAAGCTAATTCAGTTGGCAGGAAAGGTGATGGCGTCAGTCTTTTGGGACGCCAAAGGCATTCTACTAATTGATTATCCTGATAAAGGACACTACTACGCCACACTTTTAGACAAGCTGAAAGCAGCAATTCAAGAAAACCGCCCGGGAATGGCGAGTCGGCCCCGAAGAAAGCAAAGCTAATTCAGTTGGCAGGAAAGGTGATGGCGTCAGTCTTTTGGGACGCCAAAGGCATTCTACTAATTGATTATCCTGATAAAGGACACTACTACGCCACACTTTTAGACAAGCTGAAAGCAGCAATTCAAGAAAACCGCCCGGGAATGGTGAGTCGGCCCCGAAGAAAGCAAAGCTAATTCAGTTGGCAGGAAAGGTGATGGCGTCAGTCTTTTGGGGCGCCAAAGGCATTCTACTAATTGATTATCCTGATAAAGGACACTACTACGCCACACTTTTAGACAAGCTGAAAGCAGCAATTCAAGAAAACCGCCCGGGAATCGAGTCGGCCCCGAAGAAAGCAAAGCTAATTCAGTTGGCAGGAAAGGTGATGGCGTCAGTCTTTTGGGACGCCAAAGGCATTCTACTAATTGATTATCCTGATAAAGGACAATACTACGCCACTCTTTTAGACAAGCTGAAAGCAGCAATTCAAGAAAAACGCCCGGGAATGGCGAGTCGGCCCCGAAGAAAGCAAAACTAATTCATTTGGCAGGAAAGGTGATGGCGTCAGTCTTTTGGGACACCAAAGGCATTCTACTAATTGATTATCCTGATAAAGGACAATACTACGCCAAATTTTTAGACAAGCTGAAAGCAGCAATTCAAGAAAAACGCCCGGGAATGGCGAGTCGGCCCCGAAGAAAGCAAAGCTAATTCAGACCGCAGGAAAGGTGATGGCGTCAGTCTTTTGGGACGCCAAAGGCATTCTACTAATTGATTATCCTGATAAAGGACAATACTACGCCACACTTTTAGACAAGCTGAAAGCAGCAATTCAAGAAAAACGCCCGGGAATGGTGAGTCGGCCCCGAAGAAAGCAAAGCTAATTCAGTTGGCAGGAAAGGTGATGGCGTCAGTCTTTTGGGACGCCAAAGGCATTCTACTAATTGATTATCCTGATAAAGGACACTACTACGCCACACTTTTAGACAAGCTGAAAGCAGCAATTCAAGAAAACCGCCCGGGAATGGCGAGTCGGCCCCGAAGAAAGCAAAGCTAATTCAGTTGGCAGGAAAGGTGATGGCGTCAGTCTTTTGGGACGCCAAAGGCATTCTACTAATTGATTATCCTGATAAAGGACACTACTACGCCACACTTTTAGACAAGCTGAAAGCAGCAATTCAAGAAAAACGCCCGGGAATGGTGAGTCGGCCCCGAAGAAAGCAAAGCTAATTCAGTTGGCAGGAAAGGTGATGGCGTCAGTCTTTTGGGACGCCAAAGGCATTCTACTAATTGATTATCCTGATAAAGGACAACACTACGCCACACTTTTAGACAAGCTGGAAGCAGCAATTCAAGAAAAACGCTCGGGAATGGCGAGTCGGCCCCGAAGAAAGCAAAGCTAATTCAGTTGGCAGGAAAGGTGATGGCGTCAGTCTTTTGGGACGCCAAAGGCATTCTACTAATTGATTATCCTGATAAAGGACACTACTACGCCACACTTTTAGACAAGCTGAAAGCAGCAATTCAAGAAAACCGCCCGGGAATGGTGAGTCGGCCCCGAAGAAAGCAAAGCTAATTCAGTTGGCAGGAAAGGTGATGGCGTCAGTCTTTTGGGGCGCCAAAGGCATTCTACTAATTGATTATCCTGATAAAGGACACTACTACGCCACACTTTTAGACAAGCTGAAAGCAGCAATTCAAGAAAACCGCCCGGGAATCGAGTCGGCCCCGAAGAAAGCAAAGCTAATTCAGTTGGCGTCAGTCTTTTGGGACGCCAAAGGCATTCTACTAATTGATTATCCTGATAAAGGACAATACTACGCCACACTTTTAGACAAGCTGAAAGCAGCAATTCAAGAAAAACGCCCGGGAATGGCGAGTCGGCCCCGAAGAAAGCAAAGCTAATTCAGTTGGCGTCAGTCTTTTGGGACGCCAAAGGCATTCTACTAATTGATTATCCTGATAAAGGACAATACTACGCCACACTTTTAGACAAGCTGAAAGCAGCAATTCAAGAAAACCGCCCGGGAATGGCGAGTCGGCCCCGAAGAAAGCAAAGCTAATTCAGTTGGCAGGAAAGGTGATGGCGTCAGTCTTTTGGGACGCCAAAGGCATTCTACTAATTGATTATCCTGATAAAGGACAATACTACGCCACTCTTTTAGACAAGCTGAAAGCAGCAATTCAAGAAAACCGCCCGGGAATCGAGTCGGCCCCGAAGAAAGCAAAGCTAATTCAGTTGGCGTCAGTCTTTTGGGACGCCAAAGGCATTCTACTAATTGATTATCCTGATAAAGGACAATACTACGCCACTCTTTTAGACAAGCTGAAAGCAGCAATTCAAGAAAACCGCCCGGGAATGGCGAGTCGGCCCCGAAGAAAGCAAAGCTAATTCAGTTGGCAGGAAAGGTGATGGCGTCAGTCTTTTGGGACGCCAAAGGCATTCTACTAATTGATTATCCTGATAAAGGACAATACTACGCCACACTTTTAGACAAGCTGAAAGCAGCAATTCAAGAAAACCGCCCGGGAATCGAGTCGGCCCCGAAGAAAGCAAAGCTAATTCAGTTGGCGTCAGTCTTTTGGGACGCCAAAGGCATTCTACTAATTGATTATCCTGATAAAGGACAATACTACGCCACTCTTTTAGACAAGCTGAAAGCAGCAATTCAAGAAAAACGCCCGGGAATGGCGAGTCGGCCCCGAAGAAAGCAAAGCTAATTCAGTTGGCAGGAAAGGTGATGGCGTCAGTCTTTTGGGACGCCAAAGGCATTCTACTAATTGATTATCCTGATAAAGGACAATACTACGCCACTCTTTTAGACAAGCTGAAAGCAGCAATTCAAGAAAACCGCCCGGGAATGGCGAGTCGGCCCCGAAGAAAGCAAAGCTAATTCAGTTGGCAGGAAAGGTGATGGCGTCAGTCTTTTGGGACGCCAAAGGCATTCTACTAATTGATTATCCTGATAAAGGACAATACTACGCCACACTTTTAGACAAGCTGAAAGCAGCAATTCAAGAAAAACGCCCGGGAATGGCGAGTCGGCCCCGAAGAAAGCAAAGCTAATTCAGTTGGCAGGAAAGGTTTCGATCCAACGAAGAAGCTGTCGAAATAGTAAATGCTTATTTTGAACAAAGAAAACCATTTTCGGGAGGAATCGATAAGTTAGAAAAACGTTGGACCAAATAACCAAAATAACTTCATTTCAGCCCCGTATAGTTATAGATGAATTTGGCGCTTTGAAAAAAGCATATAGATACACCCTGTCATTAGCCCAAAATTCTCTGGTTGTTTTTAAGGAAATCCCTATATATTTCGCTTTACTTACAGCAGCATCATATAGCCCTTTTTTCTTAAACATGCAAAACGTATTCGTCCATTGATATTTCTGCGTTTTGTCTATAATTTTTCTTTCAGTATCTTCTATACTCTCTTCTTCACCGGAAATGGAAGATTTGAAACATTCACTTAAGTCCGGTTGCTTAAAATATTTCGAATTTGGCGGTTTACGTGTTCCTAATGCCTTCCAAAATTCAGATATTTTGTTTTCGACTTCTTTGTTGGGGTTTGTTTGAAAAGAATATTCCTAAATACATACAAAACTTTTATATATACGAATTATTATGGACCTGGGCTCGTAGCTTATTATACCTTATATTCGACCTTTGGTCCGGAGTTAATATCTGTATCATCAACAAATTTAGTCCTTTGGCTTTGTGAAATACTTGCTGCAGCAGACATTTTTATGACACCTTTCAAAAATGTCTAATTTAAAACAAAAATTAAGATGTTTTTATTTAATCGCGCAGTAAGCTCATGCACGGAGACATCATCGTGAATATGTTCAAATTCTAGGGTCATTTACCAAAATCTCGATATGCAATTTTTAGCACGATCCCTATGCCTCCCTTACCAAGGGTAGCGGGAGGTAAAAAATGACCAAATTTTTAAAATATCAAATAAACCCTATCTTAAATTAAAAGCTCAACAACTTTTCCTAATAATTTTTTTGCCTAAACCCTTTCATTTTGTCAAAAATCAAGTGACCTACTTATTTAAGATTGCACCTACCTTGCATCTAGGAGGCGAAAATCCGGTCGAAAATCCAAGACACCTCTGGAATTTTGTCCATACACACTTGCTAACACTTAACACACAGAAATACACTCGAAATTTTGTCCAAATAACTTTAAAAACTTGACATTAACGTGTCAATAACAACAACACCAACAAGATGATTGTTTATATAAATTAAAACGATTATTATTATATTTACAAGTAAACTAAAACACTAAATAGTATTTTCAGGGGCCTAATTCATCATGGCAGTCAATGTGCTTCGCTATAAATGTCTTCAAAAGGTCCTTAACATGTTTTTTTTATGCAATCGACGCTACTCCTCCAAATGTATAAACAATGGACGTCCATTTTGATTTAAACGTCATGGTCAAAATAAATTGTATTTTGTTGTTTTGTTTATTAGATGATTATAAATTTTGATAATTTACATTTGGCAATAATATTAACAAATATAAAGATTTTTGAAGTTAGATTTTGAAAATTATTTTTAAAAATTTGGGAAAATATATAAAAATTGGCCAAAATTATCATGGTAGCGACATCTATGAATATTTATATGAACATTTATAAATATTTATTATTTATATCCATTGTTTGAAGTGTTAAATATATATTATTTAAATATTTAATAATAAATCATTTCGTATTAAACAAAAATATTTATAAAATAAAAGTTATTGTAAAATATATATTTTATTTGTTATTAATTCTTTTTGCAACCGTCTTTGCACATGATGTCGCCACATGATTGACAGCTGAACCAAATTCAGGACCGTAGTTAAACATTTTGGTTTTTACAAAGCTTTTATAAGCTTTTTGGGCTGAAATTTACAAGTTAACCAACAAATATAAGACATTAGTTTATAAAAAATACAAAATAAACAATCAATCTTTATTTTGGAAGGAAATATGATAAAATATTAGTTAGCAGAAAAAATCCTGAATACGTTTTGTGTTATATTAATTATTGTGGAATGTGAAATGTGCTAGGCGCATGGCGCCTAAATACCATAAATAATACATTGGTATTTCTTCAAAATTTGACGATGTATAATGTTTTTTCAATGAAATATTGTTATTATATGTATTTTAGGGTTATAATAAATATAATATTATGTATATTATGCATTTTTTATTGAAATAAATACCATATTTTGTCATATACATTATTTTCAGTACAAAATTTTCATTAAAATTTATTAAATTATACATCAGGAGATTCAGGGCGAAACACTGAATACAATGATACTAAATACTTGTACTAAAATAGTAAATTAACACTAAAATTAGTGGCCTATAGTCTATGTCAAGGTCGGTCAACATATTTTGTTTTTTGATGACATATAGTTGTGTTTTGTTTTCTTTGATGCTTCCCAAAGTCTTTGCCTATAATTTGACAAACTTTATAAAATTCCTGCGTTGTGGAATAGTCTGGAGGTACCAGCAGAACGTCTTCTGCGACCCCCAAGTCTTCAAAATATATCAACCGGTTATTTATTTACATTTATTGGACTCCGCATTATCTGAAATATAATTTATTGTATATCTGTAGTTTAAACAAATGATTTCTTACCATATACCACCTTGTAATAAAACAAAAACATACTACATTTGTTTTGTTTTTTGTTCCACTGATGTTCAATTGTTTAAACATCAGCTGTCATTTGTTATTTGAGGTTATAAATATTGTTTATAACAATTAACAAAATATTAGTTGTTAATAATTTATAATGCATAAAACTAAATAATATATTCAAAAAAATTAATTTAATAATTTAAAAACATTTATTTAAATTGTTTATAACAATTTTAGTTCAGATAATTGCCGAAAGATGTCACACCCAGTATGTTTTTTTGTAGATCAATGTAAAATCAATCGATTTTTTGGTTTTATTCAATAAATAAATTAAATTAACAAAAAATATTTTTTATTATAATATATTTAACCTTTTTGATAAGGTTTATAGACATAAAAACAATTATTAATATTTTACAAAATATTCTACGTATATAGTACATTTTTTTACCTAAAGATGTCGGTGGGGATCTCGTTTTATATTAAAATTTACAAAATTTTCATTTTTCTGCAAAACTATATATTTTTCGAAAACATTTATTTGAAAAAAATGATTCAAAATTAAATATTTTATAATTTTTTATAATAAATTAATTTTTCAACTCATATTTTATAACCTTGGTGGTCGTTCAAAATATGTACTTTCTTATATAAATGATCCAATTTTCAATTTTTTTGCTTAACTGGTCCAATTTCTATAAATAAATTAATAAAATTATGTTTACCAGTATTTGCAAAGGTCAATGAACTTATGATTATCAAATAATTTATTCAAAATATTTTAACTAAAATTTGTAGACATATGTAATTTTAGTCAAGGAGTCCATTTTTGGCAAAATTATAGCTGTATATTTAACCCTTAAAAGGGTAGATATTCGATACCCAGTTTTGGGTAGCGAATGGGCAAGAATACTATGGTAAATGTGAATGCTTAAGGTTAGGGCCTTGTTAAATAATAATAAATAATATTTTGCAACATCGATATATATTTATTAACATACATTTTTACAATAATACATTTATTTTAATACAAATATCGGGTTTAATAATAAATTAAGTACAAATTTAATTCCTTTATATAACATAGCAAAGATCATATTTAAGTCAGTCCTGTTTTCCTTAATTTTAAAGTTAGACAAATTCAAATTATGACACGCTAAACAACCAATTTCTTTTAAAGTTATATGGGGCTTTAGGCCCCCTAATATACCGTCAGATCCAAGCTCAAAGTTATTGACCAAATGGCCTTGAAAATATATTTTATCATTTGGCTTCAATTGTAAAGTAAAATTCGTGAACGAGTGGTCAGCAATCAATATTATTTCGGCAGTTTTACCCCATATACCAGATTGCATCTTAACAGAAATTTCGTATTCATAAAAATTATATTTATCCAACGAACATTTGTTATTTTTTATAAAATCGTTAATAAGTTTGCAGTTTTCTTTTAAAAGTTCATTAGATTGTTGACAAATTTCGTCAGATAAATCACCATAGTAACAATATAAATAATTATGTAAAAAAATTGGTAGCTTGTCTATTACATATTTGTAATTATTTTTAATATTTTTAAGTTTAATATCATTGATATATCCGTTCCAATGGACACACGTATGTTCCAATTTATAACAATTAATTTGTGTTTTAGCAATATTAGATTCATCCCAATTAATTTGATGGCAAATGTTTTGATAATGTTCCCAACTAATACTAACATCTTCATTTTTATAAATATCAATGTTTTTGTTGTCAAAATGCGTTTCAAATAAAAAATATATCGCACTGACGCCAAACAAAACTTGAAGTAATCCTACAAACCTGTTAAATCTTGTTTTGGACAACAACCAAGATATGGTTATGCCAATACAAGCTATCAAAACAAATACGGCAAAACAATATACAATATTGTTTGTTACCAACCATTTTGCCATGGCAAAAGCTGGCAAAAGTATGGTTGTTAAGCCAACTAAAGGCAAAAATAATATTATCCCTACAAGTGCCAGCGTGCCTCGTAATAATCCAAACATCGTAGCGCCTTGAGAGTTTATTACGACGATTTGTAACCAACTTAACGTAACACAATGCGGGATAAAATATTTGTAAGTACCTTTCCAGTTATCTCTGGCTGAAATATACACAAATATTATTGGAATAATTATGTAAAACATTAGTCGAAAGTTCAAACAAAATTCAATTCCATTTACAATAATATAACTGGCAAATGTAGGGATTTTAAGGTCTAAAAAGCGCCAACTTTGAGTAACAACTGGATCTATTTCATATGGATATTTAGCAATAACATTTACAGAAAAACTTAGCAACATCCAAAAATCAGGATATTTATTATGGCTTTTGGACATAAATGTTAACAAACTTAAAAAAGTTAAGCAAAATGATATAATTGTTATTTCAGATTGTAAAATCCATTGTTCTACTATCAAAGGGTAAGATATCAAATTGACTAGTAGAGCCAGAAAAAAATGGCCGTAGCATGTCAGATTATTTTTGATGAATAGGTATTCCGATTCTTGTGAGTTTAAATTGCCGCTTGAATATGTTAAAAACAAACCGGACCATATGCGAAAATCGTTAAAATCTCTATTATTTTGTAACATTTGAAATGTTAGTATAACCATGGTTATAAAACTGCCGTAAAATAATATTGTTGGGACGAAAAGTACTATGTTTTCTGTATTAAACAAAGAATAAATTAATAATAAAATTAACTGAACATCCGTTCGATTTAAAGGTATATAATTAGAAAAAGTTCGACTGCCTAACATTTTAATAAATTTAAAATAAATAATTCTTAATAATAAAAATGGATGCAACACTGATCGCTGCATAAATGGTATATGATCCAACGCATTTAAATTTGGGTCTGACAGACTTAAAACCCGATTTACAATAGGCAAATACCCATGGCTGTAATTTACAGCCGCCGTCACCAAATGATCCTCGGTCAATTTTTCATTTTTTGAATCATTTCGTCCTGACCAATCTTCCCGAGTTTCTAAATCATTTATATTATTAACAACGCCGTTTTCTAATTCGTTAGAATGTTCTGAAGTTATTTTCCGGTTGTAAAACTGGCTTTGAATCTCCAACATTCGTTTTTGAAGTTGTTCTGATGTAATAAAGTCTTCCCCGTTTGATAAGCTAAAATTTTCAGTTCTATTAAGCTTTGGTTGAGGGAGATTATTGACAAGTTTTTAGCCATTTTTGGTTGATGTATGGTGTCCATTTGCATTCCGAGAATTGGCGCGTGTGTTTCACACATATATAGTTCATCTAGGGATCATTTTCCGAAGACTCGTTATCGTTTTATTATGGGTGCACAATAGCTAAAACCGCAATGCCAAAATATTTCGGTCCGTACAGTCGACCAGTTCAGTATTTGCAATGCTGGTATATATTTTACGCCCAGTATTCGACTGTAGACCAAGACTGCACTTTTCAGATTTTCTAAACCGATTACCAGGGCTGTATTATAAAACCGTTATTTGTGGCTTACAGAAGATGATGATCTGGGTCGAACGCAATGTTACGAATGGTTACAATTAAAAATTGGTCGTCAGACAATTGAAGATAATTCTTCGACTTTGAGTCAACATTTTTTAATAGACTGCATTAGAACAAGAACTACTTCCTATAGAAAGGTTTAACAAACAATTGAAAACATAGAAAACTGCGCAATGTACAAATGCGTCACTAAGTGAACTTGCTCTAAATAATATTTAAATTAAATTCGGCAAATTTCACAAAACACCCTTTGCACCTGAAGAATTTTTGGACCGCGAAGCGATTAAAATTGTTGTTTATATTTCATCATGTTCCTTTTGCAACCTTTGTAAAGTTTTTTTTATTTTCCTTTTGTCTCAAGGGGGGGACTAATGTAGGGACATCAAATTATCCTCGTCTTAGGTTATTGTTACATGCATAGAATTGTTTGTTGGACACTCCTTAAAAAGCTAACTATGAAAATGATATCAACGCAAATTAGTCACAGACCTTAAAGGCCATTTCAAAATATCGCGAATTCGAAACATCGCTGGGAAAACTGTTAGGCTAAAAACTTATCAATACCCTTGGTACAATTTTCTTGAACAAAAGTCGATACAATAATTACTATCAAACTTATTACCTGGCAAACATTTCTCTAGCTGCTTTTCGGGCGATTTTTTCATCTTGTGTCATATTAATACAAGATTTAACATCAAGGTAGTTGTGTTCAGTAATGCCCCTACCAGTAACGAGACATTTACTGAGCATGTCTGTCGCTTCGCAGTTACCCTGTTCTGAAGCTTTTATTAGCCAATAAACAGCCAATTTTTCATTTTCTTCTTTGTCTATTTCTAATTCTAAAAATATATACGCGGTGGTTTACCATTTGTTTAATGTCAAATGTGGAGAAACTATATGTTTAATATTGTCAAGAAGATCACGAATTCTTAAATTAGATTTTGGAGGGTCTGCGGCGTTAGCACTTTGTATAGCTTATGCAAGTTTCCAATGTGGGAATGTGTGTAAACCGGTGGCGGCTTCGGTGAAGCAACACTAAGATAATTGAGTATTATAACTATAGCTGTATTTAGCCAGTTGATTCATTTAAAACAAAATCTATATTTTCTTTAATTAGTTTAGGACCCCCAGCCGAAGCCATTATATTTTTTGTTTTCAATTAAAATACAAAAACATTATGTAAACATATAATCACAAGGATATAAGGATTAAATACTGTTATGTATATTTTCGAATGCAATATGCTAATAATACTTAATTTGACTCGCAACAACGTACAGTACATATACGTTTTCCTGCACTTACAAAATTTGCTACTAGCAGACAGAGAATCAGAATTCTATTTACGTACGGTCAAGGTGTGGAAAGTACCTATCTTTTATTCTTTACGCACTCATTGCATATAGCATTTGGGGCTAGCCTCAAACAGCTCCTTGTCTAGCGCACGTATCGATAACAGGATGAAAGCAGTATCCTATATACTATCCTATACTAAAAGGATAGATTCAATATATTTTCATCACGACGATCGCCATCATTTTAATAAGGCTACAGCTTTAACCGTTTGAGCGATTTGGTGGGCATGTTGCGTGGGCAGTTTGGGTGGGCAATTTGGGTGGGCATTTTACGTGGGCAGTTTGGGTGGGCAGGTTGCGTGGGCAATTTGGGTGGGCATGTTGCGTGGGCAGTTTGGGTGGGCAATTTGGGTGGGCATTTTGCGTGGGCAGTTAGGGTGGGCAGGTTGCGTGGGCAATTTAGGTGGGCATGTTGCGTGGGCAGTTTGGGTGGGCAGGTTGCGTGGGCAATTTGGGTGGGTAGGTTGCGTGAGCAGTTTGGGTGGGCAGGTTGCGTGAACAGTTTGGGTGGGTAGGTTGCATGGGCAGTTTGGGTTGGCAGGTTGGGTGGGCATGTTGCGTGGGTAATTTGGGTGGGCAGTTTGGGTGGGCAGGTTGCGTGGGCAGTTTGGGTGGGCATGTTGCGTGGGCAGTTTGGATGGGCAATTTGGGTGGGCTGTTTGGGTATTTACAAAAAGCACAAGTGGAGTTAGGAAAGGTTCTTATATGTCAGAATTCAAACATAATTATTCTAGGCATGTGCGTGAAATGAATTTAATGCATTCAACGTATATATTTGGTTTAAAGCATGAAACAGACTGAAGAATCATTAGAAAATTTTGTAAAACACTATCGGCGGAGCATGTTGCGTGGGCAGTTCGGGTGGGCATGTTGCGTGGGTAATTTGGGTGGGCAGTTTGGGTGGGCAGGTTGCGTGGGCAGTTTGGGTGGGCATGTTGCGTGGGCAGTTTGGATGGGCAATTTGGGTGGGCTGTTTGGGTATCTACAAAAAGCACAAGTGGAGTTAGGAAAGGTTCTTATATGTCAGAATTCAAACAGAATTATTGTAGGCATGTGCGTGAAATGAATTTAATGCATTCAACGTATATATTTGGCTTGAAGCATGAAACAGACTGAAGAATCATTAGCAAATTTTGTAAAACACTATCGGCGGAGCTTCTGCTAGTCCTATATACTAAAAGGATAGATTCAATATATTTTCATCACGACGATCGCCCAACATTTGAAAAAGGCTACAGCATTTACCCAGCGTGAGCTTGGCGAAGCCGAGTGATCGCTAGTCCATATACTAAAATGATAATTCACTATATATATATTCTTTAATCACGAGCATCGCATAACATACGAACAAGGCTACAGCTTTAACCGTTAGAGCGATTTTCGTAAAAGTTTTACCAAATGATAGAAAGTTTTTATCTTTAGTCCCCTCGACTTATGTGTTTTTTTTATGTAGGATGCATATTTTTATGATCAAGTGCAATCATAAACAAATATAAATGAAATGCTGGTATTCAAAGCATTCAACGTATATATTTGGTTTGAAGCATGAACAGACTGAAGAATCATTAGAAAATTTTGTATTTGACTATCATAAAATACTATCGGCGGAGCCCTAGGGGAAGCTCGGCGGGGGTTAAATTAGGTGAACTACATTACATATTAGTTATGGTGGTGACTTAAATTGTTCTTTTGATATGTATAAAGACAAGCATTAACGAAATAAATTGAAATTTAATTTACTTACTACTTTACATTATTTACAGCTTATTAGTTCAAATTATTAATTTGTTAAAATGATATTCTGAGTTGTTTCTGGCGAAGCATTGCCGCACCTGAAAAGCCGCCACTAAGTAGAAGGTAAAAGAAACAAAGAAACGCAAAATTGAAATGAATAATAGCAACAATAGCTACACGGAATTAACGGAATGCGCCGGCCATATCAGATATTTTGAAATCAAAACTATAATAATATAAATACCACAGTCTTCGTCGAAGAGTTGTTTAGCTAAAACAACTTGTGACTCAGGACACCCATCATTGGCAAGCTGATTTCTCAACCGTCTCAGGGACCCCCTTGGTCCATCTGTAACAAAACCGCTGGTTAATAATTGCACAGCCTATTATAAACTGCTTGATTTTCAGCTTATTTCGTAAAATAACCAAGATCTATGGTTATTTTACGCATTTACCATGCAGAGTCCATTGTTTTCGACCAGATCTATTTCTAGGTACAACTCCAGCCATTTTTAACCTAAACCGGTTAAAAATACAAATATTTTGTTATAAGACTATGCATATAAGGTTATACAAAATGTTTTAGTTGTCATTTCGTTTTCAATACAAAGCCGTTTGAAATGTATTACCAACTATATATACATAAAACCCCTCCTTTATTTAAAGTGTAATTTACAAGTTTAGTAACAAATAAAACATTACATTAAATGTTACTTTATTTATACATTACAATAAATAAAATTAAACTAATACTAAATCTATATAAATACTACTTTAGAATCTAAATAACAAACTTGTTCAAACGTGTATTGTATTACAATCAAGTATATTATAATACTGTATATATTATACAGTTTTTATAATATACTTAATTATTGTATCGTACTTTACAAAAAATACTAAATTTTATTTAGTATTGTTTGCAAAATCACGTAAACAAGTTTATTTCGAATATCAGCTGAAATAACAGGTTTGAGCTTGTTTGGTAAGTGTTGCCAATCAAAAAAAGTTTGTCAGGGTTGCCAATAGGCAAACGAAAAACATATATACATATTAAAAAAATAAATTAGACTATATATACAAAATATTTTATAATTTTGTACATATTATTAATAGTATTGTATATAATATTTTGTAATATATAATATTTAAAAAATAATTTACAATTTGTGATATCTATAAATAGAACCTTGATTCAACAAACAAATGATTTTTAACATATTTTCCTTATAGTCTAACAACATGTTTTGTGTATAAATTATAGTGTTTTTAGTGTAAAAAAACAACAAAACATTGAAAATAAAATATTAAAAGTGTTACATCAAAAATAAATATAAAAATGGTTGAAAATTCCTATGAAAAATCAACCAATCAAGAAGATAATATATTCATAACAAGCAAATATAATAATGAAGACCAACAACAAATGAATAACGAAACATTTGATACTAATCAAACAAATGAAGATATAACAACAGATCCTATGCCAATTTTGGATACAAGTACAACGAACAGTGTTGCCAATTTAGTAAATGAAAACGAGGAACAAAAATTATTGAACGAAAATAACTATAAAATTGATGAAAATATTGTTCAAGTATTTAAATATATTTTGATAGCTATATTTATTAAAGATATTACAGTTTTTGTACAGTCTTTATTATTTATATTTACAAAATATTATTTATATGGTTTATATACAAGCCTAGCATTTGTAATTCCGCCAATAATACTATCAATTTTTTTTTATAAATGGTAAATATTTATTTAAAAATAATCTGAACTGCTGAACGTATATACCTAATAATTAATATATTACGGTTCCTTGCTTTTCGGGAAGTATTGATTGAGATATACTGCATGAGTGTATATAACTAGCGCGAACTTTAAATTTAAATCAGATATTAAATATGTGCTATTTGGTTTGTATATAATTTTTTTTTAATTTAGGGACCAAGCGACACTTTCCACAAAATACGTATTGAAAGAGTTTATTTATTATAATAAACATAAAAAATATAAAAACTGTAAATCCAGCATACATGAATTTGAAAAAAGTTTTCAACCTAAATCATTATATAGAACTGTTGTTAAAAATATTGAAGACTTAAGATATTATACTCTAGTCAATGCTTTAATTCACGGATCATGTCAGATGATGACCCAAATAATATTTATTTATTTAAAAGCATACGATAATATTTATACTTGTAAGTATATTCGGTATGAAGATACAATCAAATACTATGATAATCTTACAGAAGACCAATAGAAACATTCAATTAGACAAATATTAATATGTAATGTTGTAACAAAATATTTTTAAATTAATGTAGTTTAATGTAAAAACAACCAATGTCCCTATTTCGTAATTTTTAAATACATAATTTACTTAATTAATGTGTAAAATAAAATCGAATCATCTAGTACCACCATTTGTCCATTTCTGAATTAATTTATATATATTTCATTCATAAAAAATAATAGAAAATAGTGCAAAATCTTTCTTTTTCGCGTAGTAATTTCTGTACATATTAATTAAATACATTTTCTAAGCTATAAAATGTAGTTCCATATATTTCAATTTGAAACTCAAGTTAACAAGCAACAATCTAATAATAGAACTTTGGTTTGTGCAAGTCTGCTACAGTCTAAGATACGCGCGCGTTGGAAAACATAAATTCACGATTTTGTTAATATTATATTTTATTGAATTTATTTATAAAATTACGAATTTGATCACGTTGGTGCTGCCACCAAGCAACAAAAATTTATACTATTGGGCTCATAGAATGTTTAAATAACATACAAATAATGGTGTTTTATATTTTTAAAAACAATTCTCGTGGTTTTTTCTCAATAAAATCAAATTATATTATTTAATATACCTATAATTTTAAATATTTAACTATTAATACAATAAGAAATAATATAATGTATGTACTTCCCAGAAAAAGTTTTCAGTAATGTCTCTGGATTTTTGACACTAAGATTTATCTATAAATCTATAAAAGATATAATAGAATATTTATATGTATCAGATAGAGAATTTAATGTTATGTAATACTTGCAAGAACAAAAATTTTCAACAAATAATATTTAGAAGAATTCTTTTAAGAATCCGACACACACACACAGACATCATCGTAAAAATGTTTATATCGGATTAGGGACCTTAAAACATGCTTATTTATTATGCGATTTTTAGCTTGAATCCAGTACCTTTCTCAGTAAGAGGTAAAAATATTTTGTCTAATGAAATGTCCTTCTGGTCTTCTATTAAATTGTGCTACATTATTTTATTGTATCTTTAATAATATATAAATTATTTGAAGTAGCTCGTATGGATGTTACATCCTATATACAGATTAATTTTTTAAGATAAATTTTAAAATCTGTTTTTCTTTCAGTATTGTTTCAAATTGGATTAATAATTTATTCAGTTGTTTTACTTTTATTATGCGTCTGGATATATAGAGCTGCCTTCTGCGATTTTAAAAATGAATTGGGAATTTATAGAGCGAATGCCTTTATGTGTTTGTTAGTTGCTCTATCTTGTATCTTATATGTATTAGATATAATTACTGATTTATCAATGTTTGTAAAATACTGTACAGAAGAAAATTATATAAGAGGCACATTGACCCTTATATTTATAATTGCACCTGGAGTATATAATTACTGGCATGAACGTTGCTTCAGGTAAGGGCAAGAGTCTGTTGTGGCCAGCACAATACCTTCCGTCAATCCTGTGTATTATGTATACATACACTAACACATTCTTCTTTAGATTTCCCCATTCGTTAGGGGTCACTATTTTTATTATCTTCTTCCACTCATTTCTGTTTACGTGTCGTTCTCATTCAGTTCCTTTTCTCAAGATATTCATTCTTAAATAAAAATAAAATAAATATTTTATCACGGCATATTACCCATTGCTGGGTGTGCCAATTTGCTTCGTACACATATATCGGTAATGATGGAATATTTGTACCGTGTGGGCTCTTACCAGGCGTCACCTCACGGGCACTCGTTGCTGGCGTGGAGAGTGCGCCACAGGGGTCAATTTTGTGCCATTAAAATGCGATGTTATTTTTGGCGTCGGTCGGGATCGAACCCGGGTCCCCAGATTCGCGACCAGACGCTCAGGCACACGGCTACGAGAAAATTGTATAGAGAATTATATATTCTTTAAGTTATTATAACGTTAAATGTCAATAAATTTAATTGTTAAATCTTCAAATGAGGCTACTTCCGGTTCACCAATTATAACCAAAATCTAATCAGTTGTTCTTCTGGATGTAAACTTGAGGAATACGAACAAAATATAATTTTTGGAATCGTGATATTGAAGTTATGCGATCCGAAACTTTCATCACACACACACACACACACACACACACTAATATTATTATTGTCATTATTACTGTTATTATTTATAGGGAAAAGAAAACTTTAAAAATAAGACTTAAAAATATAATAGCCATATTAGTGAATTTCAGTCCAGTTAAAGGATATTTAAAAAGCTTAAAGCTCATATTAAATACGAGGAAAGCTGAGCTTGAAGACGATGAAAAAGGCCAAATTGTAAATTATCAAGAATATGTTCAGATTAATATGAAAGTAGCTAGTTCCAGATATATAGAATGTTTCACCGAAAGCTGTTGTCAAATAATAATACAGCTTTCTTTTTTATTGTCATGGATAAGATTTACCGACTTGACTAATGGTGAGTATACTGTAAGAATACTTCTCGCTATTTTCATTTTAAGTTGCATAGGGCGCGAGCAGCCATGTGACTTTGTTGGCCTTCGCAAGCAGATATGGGGGCCCGTGTCTAAATAATATATATTTTTTCACAGAATGGATTAACATAGGATCGTCTGTCATCTCAGTTTTAAATGTGGCCATAGCATTGGTCCTATTTTTCCGATCAAAAAGAATTAAAAAATATGAAGAAGACCCATTTCCAATTAGTGCTATTATTATACATTTTATAGGGTATCTTCCAGTTGGTAAGCATTATTTTGGAATACAATTTATTAATTTAATTATAATTTGTTACGAATATTTCAGCTTCACGACTACTGGCCTTAAGTTTCATGGCATCAGTCTTACCATATTGGACTTGTCTGTACATGTTTGTTCATTGGTTAGGTATATTTATTTGGATACTTAGGTATTCTACGTTTTCCATACCACTATTCATAAATAATGCTGGTCAGGCATTAATATATACATATATTGCCGCGATCAATTCCGTATGTGTAGAAATAATATTTCATTTTATATTTTTTGTTGAAAATATATTTGCTTTATTATTGTGGAACATTTATAAATATGGATATATAACAACAAATGGTATATATTTACTCATCTTAACAATTATTTTGCCTAGTGTTATTGGCTGGATATGCAGATATATTTATAGAAAATATTATGATATGTGGATTGAAGAATATAATGAAACTTGTAAACAACGAAATTTTATGCATTGTTGAACAATTTTGTATTGTATTGTTTCATTCACTTAGCAACTAAATGTAAATATGAATGAAACAAAATTTGAAGCGTGTGTTGATAACAATTGCTGACTGTGAGAAATTGTTTGTTGCAAATTTATTAATAAATTTCTTATCTCTTTGTGTATGATGTATTGAATATCTTTAATAAAATGTGTTTTTTATATAATTTATAAAGGTATTTTATTGTTTTGTACCCTGCTTGACAATATGAATAAATTATTTGAATTATTTAAGCTTCAAATAAAAAAGTTTTTTTGTTTAAATATATACTCTAAAAAATCCAGTTTTAATTAGTAAAAGTAAAGGAAAAATATGTGTTGGTAATATACAGGTATCAGGTATAGAATCTAAATGTAAGGGTAAAGTTGTGTGGAATATTTTCCAAGACTAAGGATAAGAAGCGAAATGTAAAAGCGCGCGTGTGCGATAAGAGAGTGCTGAATATGAATGAAGAGTGCTGATCTGTGCGGAATGATGAGTATAAAAGCCGAACCGAGATCTACAGCAGGCACACTCGAAGGTTCGACAGACATTCAACATGTGGTCGACATATCTCCTGTGCCTGTTAGGTAAGTTTAAATTTATATTCATTTCCAAAACAACATTGTAATGTATTTGTGTAGTTGGTGTAGCCGCAGCTACCAGCGGTGGCGACTATGCTTGGAAACAAGGCAGCGAGTACGAGTACCAAGTGCGCGGCCGCACCCTCGCCGCCTTGCACCAAGTAGACAACCAATACACCGGAATCGTGATCCGCGCTCAGCTCACCATCAGGCCAGCTGGCGACGGTATCCTCCACGCCAAACTCAAGGACACGCAATACGCCCAAGTGCACGCCAAACTGACCGGCGGCTGGAACTCTGACATCCCCGAGGGACAGCTTAGCTTCCGCCCCATGCAGCTTGCCAACAAACCTTTCGAGATCCACATGAAGAACGGCACCGTGCAAGAGCTGGTCGTTGATAAAAGCATCCCCAACTGGGAGGCCAATATCATCAAGTCCGTCATCAGCCAGATCCAAGTGGACGTACAAGGCGAGAACATGATCAAGAGCAGGTATAACCAGCCCGATGAATCCAGCTCCCAGTCGCAATCCATCAGCGCCGAATTCAAAAATATGGAAGACACCGTTACTGGTAAATGCGAGACCCTTTACGACATCAACGAACTGCCCGAATACATCCTTCAGAGCAGGCCCGAGCTCGCTCCTCTGCCTCACCTCAAGGGTGATGGCCAGTTCATTGACGTTGTCAAGACTAGAAACTACTCCAACTGCGACGAGCGCATTGCCTACCACTACGGCCTCAGCGACATGGAAGGATGGGAACCCGCTTCTTCTAGCATGGGCGATGTTTTCCTCAAGTCCTCCGTGAGCCGCGTTATCCTGTCTGGCAACCTCAAGCGCCACACTATCCAGTCTTCCGTGACCGTCAACAAGATCGTGATGAAACCCACTCCCAGCTCTGAACAGAGCGGTCTGGTCGTCAGCAGCCTGAACCTCACTCTGTCCCGTGTCGCACCCAGTTCTGGCAGCCAGGAACAACTCAGCCAACGCCAGTCTCTTGGTAACCTCGTCTACCGTTACAATGACCCGTACTCCACCCAAAACCAAGCGCGCCAGGGATCCCGCAACAGCAACGAACACCAGTACGACTCCAGCAGCTCCAGCTCCAGCGAAGAGCGCGAACAACAACGTCGTCATCCTCGCTCTTTAGACCGCAGAGCCAACTACGACGATAGTAGCTCTTCCAGCTCTGGCTCTAGCTCTTCTGAGGAATCCAACGAACAATGGCAACAAGACAAACCGTCTCTCAACCAACCCCCTGCGATTCCTCTGATGCCCTACACCATTGGTTTCCAAGGACGCAGCATCAAGCACGCCCAGAACATCAACATCGTGCAAGCCGTGCAAAAACTGGCCAGAGAGATCGGCGCTGAACTGCAACATCCTAGCGACATCCCCAAACAAGACACTTTGGGCAAATTCACCATCCTCTGCAGACTTCTGCGCACCATGAACTCCCAAGAACTGCAGGAAGCCAGCCGCGAGTTGTACAACCTGAAGAACAAGCAAGACCGCAAGGACACCGACTGCTGGAGAGCGTACCGTGACGCCGTGGCCCAAGCCGGCACCGGACCCGCCCTACTCATCGTCAAAGACTGGATCCAGAACCAGAAGATCCGCGGAGCTGAAGCCGCTTCCGTCATCGCCACTGTAGCTGCGAGTTGCCGCACTCCCACCGACGAGTACATGCGCACCTTCTTTGCTCTGGCCACCGACAACAAGGTGCAGCAGCAAGCTCTGCTTAATGACACCGCCATCCTCTCGTTCGCCGAACTCGCTCGCAAAGTGTACGTCGACAAAGAAGAGAGCCACAACGAATTCCCCGTCCACGTCTTTGGCAAATTCTACAAGCAAGGCCAAGAGCAAGTGCACGACGACTACATCCCGTACCTTGCCAAGCAAATGAAACAAGCCATCCAGGAAGCCGACAGCCACAAGATTCAAGTGTACATTCGCGCCCTTGGCAACATCGGCCACAACCACATCCTCCGCGAATTTGAACCGTACCTGGAAGGCGAGAAGCAAATCTCTCAATTCCAGCGCTTACTGATGGTTGTGAGCATGGACCAACTTGTTAATGTCAGCCCCAAGACCGCTCGCTCCGTCCTCTACAAGATCTACCAGAACGAAGGCGAAGCTCCCGAAATCCGTGTAGCTGCCGTGCACCAGCTGATGCGCTGCAACCCGCCCGCCAGCATGCTACAACGCATGGCCGAAGCCACGCACTTCGACAGCAGTAACGATGTATCCTCCGCCGTCAAGTCAGCCCTGGAAAGCGCCTCCCAACTGCAGCATCCCGCTAACAACGAGCTGGCCAGCAACGCCCAAGGCGCTGTGCCTCTGCTCAACCCCAAGATCTATGGCATGCAATACAGCAAACAATATCTGAGAGATTACGTCATGAACCAGATGCAACAACAAGGTCAGCGTCAACACCAACACGGCATCGAACAACATGTCTCTTTATTGTCCAGCGAAGACAGCATCATCCCCCAGGGTGTCTTATACAATTTCGGTGGCAACATGGGCGGCGTCCAACGCCAGTTCATGAACCTCGAAGCCATGGTCTCCAACGTAGAAGATCTGATCCAAGTAGTCGATGACCAAACTGAAGACGATGACAATGAACAAATCAATGGTGCCAAACCCTACAGCAAACAACAATGGGCCAGCGAGCAAATCCGCCGCCTACTCAAGATCCAGTATGACGAACGCGAGCAGCTCGAAGGCAATGTTCAACTTGGCATAGCTGGCGTCAGGAGCTTCTTCACCTTCGACAACCAGACCATCGAGCAGCTGCCCCAACTGTACCAACAACTGTACCAACAACTCAAACAAGGCGGAGAATTCAACCTGACCAAGCTTTACAATCCGTTCGAGATGACCCTCAGCTTCCCGACCGCCATGGGTCTTCCTTTCGTCTACACCCTGGAAACCCCGACACTGCTCAGCGTACACGGTGAGGCCCGCGTCATCGTCCACCCCGAACCTAAGGGCAACCAGGAGATCCAAGTGCCCGAGACTGTAAACATCACCGCTGACATCCGCGCCGTCGTGTCCACCAAGACTCAAGCCAAACTGGGCTTCGTCACTCCCTTCGATCATCAGCACTATGTTGCCGGTTACGACAAGAAGGTGCAACTGAACCTGCCTCTGCGCACCCAGCTTGATATTGACGTCGAGAACCAACAAGTCCGCCTCGAGATCGAGCCCCTAGACCAAGACGGACAGCAGGAGAACATCCTGCACTACAGCAGCTGGCCATACACCGCCAAGCACGACATCTTGGACCTGAAGCCCGTGTCCCGCATCTCTACCTCCGAGATTGTACACATCCGCCAACCCCACGGCTGCGACTTTGAGTTCGGCCACAAGACCGGCATGGTATTCCGCGTGCAAGGCCAAACCGAGCACAAGTTCTTCGACATCAAGAAGCTTCACGAGCAATACGAGCACTCCAGCCGTAGCCCCTTTGCTTTCCTCATGTCTCCTCTGACCCAGGACTCTTTGGTGTACACCAACCTGAACCTGCAGTACGACGACAAGCAATCTCACGCCGAATCTGTCATCTTCCAGCTGGGCTGGAACACCACCCAGTTCAACGGCAAACGCCAAGGACAAGAGCCCGAATTCAACCAACTGTTCGCCAAGATCCACGATTTGGAAGACAGCGACGACCGTCAAGATTACTTCTTGGAGAAGGCTGCTTCTGGCATCAACAGTGCTGAGGCCTACGTTTACGACATGTCTGTGCAATTCCAAGGCAAAGAACAACATCAATACAACGCTACTTTGGCTGTGGCCACCAGCTCAGTCGACAGCAAGTCTCGCGTGCTCTTCTATTACCAGAAGGACGCCTCTAACGAAAAAGACAACGAACTGTGCTTCCTGGCTCAGAACAATGTGCCCAACACCAACGGTCTGGACTTTGTCTACGCTCTGAAATTCGACCCCACCACCAAGTCTCAAATGAAGCTCGCTTTCGGCGAGAAATGCCAAGGTCAAGGCAGCCAAATTGAGTTGAACGCCAAGCTGGAGAAGACTGAGGAACGCCAGAGATACCTGCAGAGCCAGCCCATGGCTAAGCAGTGCTTCGAGCAGATGAAGAAGGGCAACCACCAACTGTATGCCTGCAGAAACATGACTGCCCGCGCCAACTTCCTTGACCAATACACCGTAGACATCAAATACCAGAACATCGCTCCTGAGGCCCGTAACTGGACCCAGCGCGCATACAGCGTGGCTCGTCATCTCGGCTTCCACAACATGGACGAGAACATCCTGGAAGGCCATGGCCAGCGCAACCAGATTCAGATCCAATGCAACTGGGAGCCCGACTTCCAATCCGTCAACGTCTCCGTGGAAACCCAAGACTGGCAGACCGAATTCAACCGCATCCGTGTAAATCAATGGGGCAAAGCTTTGTTCGCCATCCACCCCGTGTTCGACGTATATGAGCGTCTGAGTGGCGAAGCCCAACAAGAAGTGTTCCAACCCACCTGCGTCGTAGACCAAAACCAGGTCAACACCTTCGATAACAAGACCTACTCCATTGACTTAGGCAAGACATGGCACGTACAGATGCAATACTATATGCGTGCTGCTCGCCAACAGCAACAAGAAGAAGGCCACAGCCAAGGCAATGATAACAGCAACAACAGATTCCAAAATGAAGACGACTACGACTATGTTGTCCTCGTCCGCGACTCTGGCAACAACCAGAAGGACGTCAAGCTCGCCTTGAACGACGAGAAGAACTACATCGAAATCGACATGGTGCCATCTAGCAGCTCTGGCTCTCACTCCGGCTCGAACCCTGCTGGACGCGTCTTGGTCAACCAACAGCAGATCCAATTCAACGACCAAAACAGCTACGACATTGGCAATGGCCTTGTCCAGGTGTACGCCCTCCCCAACGGTGAGGTCAAGATTGAAATTAACGACCAATTCTACATCATCTACGATGGACAGCGCGTCAAGTTAACCGCCGTGCAAAGCGACCAGCTCCGCGGCCAAGTGCGCGGTCTGTGCGGCAACTTCGACGGCGAACAAGCCACCGACTTCCTCACTCCCAACAACTGTATCGTCCGCGATGCTCAAGACTTCGTGGCCACCTACGCCATCATTGACTCCAGCGCCCAAGGCCCAGCCAAGGAGCGCCAAGCACGCGCCCAACAAGCCAAATGCTTCGAGAATGAACAGATCTACGCCAATGTGATCAGCAAGAGAGACTACGAGCAGCGAGGCAGCAACAACGACCGCAACAGCCAGCGCTATCATAACTCTGGTTCTTCCGCTTCCTCTTCTTCTTGCAGCAAACAACAAACCCAGTACATCGAGGAGGATGGCGGCGAGACCCTGTGTTTCTCCGTGCGTCCTCTGCCCGTGTGCCGCGAAGGCTGCAGAGCCGACAAGAAGGTGGTGAAGAATGTTGAAGTGCACTGTGTGAAGAAGAGCAGCGCTTCCGAGCTGTGGCAGCGCCAGATCCAGAAGGGTGCCAGCCCCGACTTCAGTCACAAGCCCGCCACTAAGACCATCAAGATCAAGCTGCCCCAATCCTGCAGTCCCTAGAACCTTACTTTAAGCCCTTAATTTTAACCAGCATCACAAAAATGTAAAAAAAATAGACAATATTTTAATAAATAGCAAATTTTAAAAATATTTACAAGTTTTATTCCATTTCTTTACATAAAATAACATACAATGACATATATTTAAGATATTTCTTCATAAAGCAGCTAAATAGAAGAGTTGTACAGTGGGTTCGTATCCGTATCCGGCAACATTAAATGTTAATAAATGATATTTTACTGTTTTTTACCTATCGCAAAGAAAGGTATTGGATTCGTGCTAAAAACCGCAGATTCTTGAAAAAAAATCTTCTAAATATTATTTTTGAAAAGTTTTATTGCTAGTATTAAAGAAAATTAAATTCTCAATCTGACATATTTTAATTTTTTTTATTATATCTCGCATAGGTTTGGAGATATAGTAAATAATATAGAATAATCTGTTGTAATAAATCTCGGTGCCCAAAAAACAGTTGAGATATTTAAATGTTTGTAATTGACAGATAAATGCAAAATGTCAGTGTTAAATAAATTAAATATGTATTTAAATTATAGGTATGGTAATATTACATATATCCTTAAGAAATATAGCTAATACTGTGAATGAATTTGAAGAATTTTGTACATATTAGAATAGTAGAACAAAATTTCTTATAGAACGCAAGAAGATATACAATTTCAATTATTTGTGTGTACAAGAAATGTTAAATTCGTATTAGAATGACGGCTAGTAATTATTTACATAGATGTTACCAAATTGTAATCAAAATCTAATTAATACGGACGTACGAAAGAGGAATATGAAAGAATTATAATTTTTGGAATTGTATTATTGGATATACACACGCACACAGTTACAAAAATCATCGTTAAAATAGTAAATTCGTATTGTAGGTTGTAGGTTGTAGGGACCCTAAAACGTGCTTATTCATTGAAAACTCACCACCGAATTTTTTGACGTATAAATGACGGAAAATTTTATATTAAAATTGCATAAAAAAATCATCTGTTTTTCATAAGAAATTCATTGAATTAGCTTGTATTAGGCGTACTTTATGTTTTAACAGGTTCGTTCGTTTCCCGCAGCATTGAATTGTTGTTTATATCAGTTTATCGGTATCTCTGTCCGTGTAAAGAACATTTTCAATATGTCCAAATGTTATGAACTATTTCTATTGTTATTATTAGTGTTTTTAGTGTGTGTTAAGTGTAAATAATATTGTAACATTCATTGTTAGTGGCAGGAACAATTGAAAATGGTGCAATAACAACCTGAAATTAATGAAGATGCAGAAACTGTGAGTAAAATTTGTTAATAATTATTGTTTTAGTATAATGTTAGTAATATGTCTTGACAGATTAATATTATGTTTATGTTTATAAACGTATTTATCCAGAAACTTAACAAAATAATTAATTATTTACTGTAAAATCATTGATTATATTATTTCAAATATAACAATGAAATATTCTAGGGTTAAATTTGAATTAAATAATTTGCTGTTTGTAAAAATAATAGGAATTTAATATGGTCAGGATTAATTTATTTTGGTGAAGGTAAAAGTAAGAGAAATAATTAAGAACCATTTGTTGTTTTATATGTTTATTTTTAAACATTTGTTTTTGATTTTGCCTAAATACAAATAAATATATTTTGAGGGGTATAGGAGACCCCCGATTTTTTATATTAATTAGTATGCACTATCTACAAAATGAGCAAATATTCATATTTTTATAATATTCAAAGACTTAACAGCGTATATTTTGGTGTATTGGAAAAGTTCAAAAAACGAAACTAATTTTCTTACATTTATATAAATTCCTACAACTTGCTACATTATTATTGGTGTACAGGCGGCCAATAGGAGTCCGTATCAATGATGTCACCAGATTTTTTGTTGTATAATTGTTGTCTTTCTAAATAATAATATAAAATTTAACAAACAAAATTATAAATATATTATCTATAAACTTACTGAGTTATTTGATGTCCTCATAGATATTACTGTCTGGTCCGATGTATATAGAAGAATCAACAATACATCCATCATTATTGTAAACTGCATAATCATATTCTATATTCAAGTTTTTGGATACATTTCGGTCTATACCAGAAGTTTTATCCCTCCAGTATTTGAAATAAAGTATTATTATTATTACAATGATTAATAGTATCAAAATGACAACAATTAATATTGTCCACAAAAGTGAATCGGTGGATGATTTTTTCGTATTGTCGTCTACAATTATATGAAAGTACTGTTCGTCGTTGTTGCCATTAGAACATTTGTATATTCCTTGGTCGACGGGTTTCACATCTTTGATAATCAGTGTTGATTCTGTGCCTTTTTCGTCAGACATTAATTGAGTCTTTTCGTATTTGTTGTTGTTGGGAATAGTAGAATCATTTTCAAATAACCATTGTACAGTAACTATTTTAAAAGTGAATCGGGTGCAGGATAAAAACACATTGTTATTGATGTCTGGCCGTTTGGATATTGGATTTTTTTTCGTCCCCATATATATAGCATGTATTATTTTGTTCGTAATTGTTTCATTGCGGGAACCTAAAGAATTGGACCCATAGCAAGTATAGGAATCGTTATTAGATATGTTTTTAATTTTTATATGTAATGTTGTTGCAAATTGTTCTTCTGTTGGGATATTTGTTGACCCTTTTTGTTCATTACCTTGAAAATCAACATAACCTTTTGGGTTTAATAAAACTGTACAACCAACTGTTAAATTTGTTGGAGACATTTGATCATTTATTATAAATAATTTTATGATAGGTGGACATTGGAAATCGTCTTTTAATAATGCTGTCCATTCTGTAGGTCTTATTTTTTTTGGATTGTTGTCGTTGTTACAATTTGGTTTTACGTCTTTTTTTAAAAAAAATTGATGAAAATTATACAAACGACAATCGCATTTCCATGGGTTGTCAATGGTTGTTATTATTTGTAGTTTTGGTAATTGTTTTAACATAGTTCCATTCATATAAGTTAAATAATTATCGTCCAATTTGATTGTCGCCAATAATAAATTATTTTTAAACAATATATCTCCAATATTTTTTAATCTGTTGTCACGAAATGAAACTTTTTTTAATGATTCTAATTTATCCAAAAGACCATTTTCCAAAACCTCTATTTTATTTTGGGCAAAATATAACTCTTCTATATTTGTACTGTTGTCAAATAAACCAACTGTCAAAACGGATATACTATTGATATTAAAATTCAAAATCTTTAATTCATTTAATCTGTAAAACGCTTGTTTTTCAATAATAGTTATATCACAATCTTTCATAGATATTTCTAATAACCTTCCAATATTTTTAGCTTTATAAAAAACATAATCTGGTACTATATCGAAGTATACTTGGTAAAATTTTAGTTCTATAGTATTAGGCCCGAAATTCAAGTCTTCCTTGTTGAGTATATTAGATTTATATGATAAACGTTCACATTTAGCTTCTGCGAAACCATTTTGCATATGGGAACACACACAATTAATACAATTAAATTCACTATATACTAACACAATAAATTCAAACAAAATTAGAAATGTAGAATACATTTTGTGACCAACAAAATTTTATCCTTATCTGTATATTCATAGAAACCACAATAAATGTTGCCAAAATGATAAAAATCACCAACATGATTTGTTTTTAAATTCCGTCACTAGGTGAGGAAGGTATTGTCTTTGGTCAAAATATTCAATGAATTTAGTGAATAAGTATGTTTTAGGGTCCCTATAATACGATTTTACCATTTTTACGATGATGTATGTATGTATGTATGTGTGTGTGTTTGTTTGTATTCCTCAAGTTTACATCCCATGGGCACCCATTGTTGATGTGTAGAGTGCACCACATATACACATACAAATATACAAATATTATCAAACAATATAATTACACAATAAAATTTAAATTAATAAATACATATATACATTTTTATCTAAACTGTCAAATAATATACCCATAATTCAACCGATTTTATCAATTAATGACGTTACTGTTGCTAATAGAATAATATTATTATTTCTGATTTTATAATAGTAAAGTATGTTATTATTTGACAGTTGTGGATAAAGTATAGTATTCTATTTACAAGCTTTATTCTCATGAGTAATAGCATACATTATATGCTCATTGAATAATATACAATTAATAAATACGTTATATAATAATAAAATTAGAAAATTCTAAAGATTGTCTTCCTCGTTCAGTAAAACTGTATTTTTAACACTCTGTACATAATATACTATTTCTCTCGTAATCTACCTCCATGAAATAACAAATGACAATCGCAATGTCAATTTCTTTCGGTAATGGACTCGCATATTCCAAGAAAACCTAAAAATTAAAAAAAATCAACATATCATTAATTTTTTTTTTCTGGAGAATTATACATCGGTTTGAACATGTCATGAGGAGAGACGAAGAATATATTGGTGGAAGAATGAATAGCTTATTAATAGAAGGTTGAAAAAACAGAGGAAGACCAAAGTTAAGATAGAAGGACTGACCACACGCAAAACAGAAATGAATGAAATAAAATAAAAAATAGCGACCCCTAACGTGTGTGTGTGTGTGTATGTGTGTTAGATTGTTGGAAACACGGTTTCCCAAATTATATAAGACTAAACATTAATGGGGAAAGTTGAATAGGTGTTGGTACCAATTTTAAAACCGGAATTTTAAACATATTAGAAGAGTAGGACAAAATTCCTCATAGAACGAAAGAAGAGATACAATTCCAATTATTTGTGTGTACAAGAAATGTTAAATTCGTTACTTATAAGTAGAATTTTTGGTGTAGAGTGTAGGTATACAAGAAATGTTAAATACATTAGGCGCGAGCAGTCGTGTGACTTTGTTGGCCTTGACAAGCAGATATGGGGGCCCATGTCAGAATGATAGCTAGTAATTATGTATATACATATACATAATTACTAATTATCATTCTGAAAAGGGCCCCAACATCTGCTTGTCAGGACTAACAATGTAACATTGTTGTAACCAAAAAAATGAAGTGACGAGAGGTATTGTGCTGGCCACAACATATTTTTAGTTTTGTACTTTACCTTTTATTGGATAGCTTCATAGATATTATTATCTGAACTGATGTATATGTTTGACTCGACCATAGCTTCATTTTTTGTATAATCATTTGTGCTGTTAGTATTTACAAATCTTTGTAATGGAATAGTTATTGATTTGTTCATTTTTTTCTTGAAATAATATATTGTTATTATGATTAATAATAACAAAACAACAAAAACGATGATTAAAACAATGATTAATGTTGGTATATGTGTTTCAATCATAACATTAAATTTTTTTTCAAACGTACTGTTCATACATTTGTATAATCCTACTTCCTGTTGAGTTATATTCACAATTTGAAGATATTTATTTTGTAAGCTATATTTGCCATTACTTTTGATTATGACGTTTTGATCTATTTGAAAATCTTTATAAAACCAGTTAATATTGGACGCACATTTTAAATTGATCGTATCGCCTTCTTTAGCTGCAATATTTTGTTGATATTTTTGGTGTTTTTTCTTAGTTGTTTCAGATATTTTTGGTCTGAAACGATTGGCAGTTTCCACATTTTTTTGTGCATTAAAAATATGTTGCTGAAGTTGAGCTTTCGTCATATTTTGGTAAAAACATTTGTTGTTTCTCTGCACCAAACAAGAAATATCGTTAATATTTGATGTATTTAACGACAATCGTAGAGAATGTTCAAATTTGTTGGTTGTTCTTGTAAGAGTGGTATGTTTTGCTCTACCGTTTATTATTTCTAATAGTTGTATACTTTGAATATTAGAATTGTCGGTGACATAACATTCAAATATTATATTGGCTTCAATTTTAAATATGTTTAATTGTATGGTTGGGTCACACATAAAATCATCTTTGTTTAAATTAGTCCATTTTTTGCCATTTTGACAAAATGTTTGTCCCAGAGAAAAAGATTCTGCATTTGGGAGAACTAGTTTATATAAATCGTATAAAGGACACGAACAATTCCAGGGGTTGTCCTGGATAAAAAGTTTTATATGTTTGCTTATATTTTGAAATATAGTTGAATTCAAATAAGTAAATTTGTTGTCTGAAATATCTAATACTTGCAAATACAAATTATTTTTAAACGTATCGACATTTAATTCTGTTAAATTATTGCTATGTAATTTAAGTACATTTAAATTGCTTAATTTATCAAATAAACCAACAGGTATGAACTTGATTCTATTGTTATTTAAAAATAATTGTGTTAATTTTGGACAATGATCAAACATTCCAGTAGAAAGATATATTATGTCGTTAAAATTAACATTCAAAGTTTGAAGATTAGTTAAATTTTTTAATGCGTCTGTTTCTATTGACTGTAAGGCACAATTCCTTATCTTTAAACTTCTAACAGCATAAATATTTTCGTCATAAAACATGTTATTCTGTAACACTACTTTTTTAGTAACGAACTGAATATTAATTTCACTTATTAGAGGATTTTTTAACTCTTTTAATATTTTTTCAATTGTATAAAGTTCTGTAGGAGGTATTTTTGTGCAATCTGCGATTACATCTTTTTCTCCTATACATTTACACGGGTCACAATTTGTATCACATAATACGAACACAGGTATTGTAAAAATCAAATAATACGTAGCGAACATCTTAACCAACCATTTATCATTTCATTATTTTAAAACTGATTTTATTTTAAAGGATGTGGCGAACTTATCATTTGATAATATATGACGTATGATGAATTTTTTATTAGTCATTTTGCTGTAAAAAATATCCTTAATCTCTTAGAAATTGGAAAAAAATCGAAATAATTTAGAAATTTATTACAGCAAACAAGAGAGGTAATAGTTATTTTATTTACAGACCAAGTGCGGGAACGCTTGGTTCCCGCACGCACTAATACTTTACTTCACAAGAAACATATTTACTACTATGTATAATATAAACTTCGAACCCGGACCCCCCGGGACCGACGCCAAAAATTACATCGAATTTTAATGGCACAAAATTGACCCTTGTGGTGCACTCTCCACGCCAGCTATGGGTGCCCGTGAGGTGACGCCGGGTAAGCGCCCGCACGGTACAAACATTCCATCATTACCGATATCTGTACAAAGCAGATTGGCACACCCAGCAATGGGTAATATGCCGTGATGAAATATTTATTTATTATATAAACTTGTTAATATTCTTAGTGTTTCGTTGGTTATGTGTTACCGACCTCCCGAGTACTCTGTCTTGCCGACTTCCACCGGGCAGAAATTGTTGCCAACAATGTAAACCAAATACACTAAATGCATTATTTTAAAATTAAATTTTATTCATAATTCCACCATTAAGAGTAAGAAAGATAAGAGAGGTATTGGATTCATGCTAAACATCGCATATCCAGATTTTAATATATTTACGATGATGTCTGTGTGTGTGTGTGTGTGTGTGTGTGTGTGTGTGTGTGTGTGTATGTGTGTGTGTGTGTGTGTGTGACGTTGGAAGGACAATTTTTCAAAAACTATAATACTTAATATCTGTTTAACTACGTATTTCTCAATCGGATATTACTGGGAAGAGCTAAAAAGGAATTGGTGTGTTGGCCACTTATGTATTGTTAAAAACTCTTATATTTATATTTTATTTTATTTATTTATAACTGAATGCTACTAACTTAAGAAGAAGAGTAACATGGTGAATCTTCTAAGTAATAGACGTCCAAATCGTCTTGACGTTGAGGATCATTCTTCATTTTCTTACATTTGTAATTCCAAATTACAAGAGTGAGTAGGATTATCAATAATGTTATTAATATTGTTAATAATATTGCTATATACATATATATTTGCATTTTGGTAACCAGTGGTTTCGTCAAATTTACAGAAACTTGAAAATGTATTTCTTCATTCTTGAATATATCTCTGCATCTAGAAAAACCATGTAGATAAATATTTTTTTAAATTTTACCATTAGGTAAGGAAGGTATTGTCTTTAGTCAAAAAATTCATTGAGTTTTTAGTGAATAAGCATGTTATAGGGTCCTATAATATGATTTTACCATTTTTACGATGATGTCTGTATGTATGTGTGTGTGTCCACGATTCCAAAAATTATATTTTCTTCGTATTCCTCAAGTTTACTCCAGAAGAACTACTAATTAGATTTAATAGTTAAATTTGATTTATCGACATTTAACGTTATTATAACTTAAAGAATATATTCTATACGATTTGATTGCATTTTATACTTCATATTCAATAGATATAAAGAATTTTAAAGAAATATATCAGGCAGCTCTGCTAAACATGGAAACTATGTATAAATAAAAAGTAAATTAATGTGGCAATGTTGAAGTAGATGTTGGGGAAAACACGGAAAGATACGGTAAGGAAATAACTCCAGTGTTACAAGTTTGAAGAAATGAAGAATATATTGGATGAAAAATAAATAGCTCGTACTTCTTTACTTACCTATAAAAGCCTGTATCTTCAATTGAGAGCTTATTAATAATCAAAGTTTGCTTTTCTTGTTCAAATTTATATTTCTCAGATTCCATTAGCAATTTAAAATTTTTAAACATCCATTTTATATTTTCTGAAGATATATTACAATTCAATTGTATAGTCGATCCTTCATTTTCTGTTATATTATAAACAGATATAACTTTTTGCAAATCTTCCATAGATAAAATTATACTATTCTTGTATTCTAAAGTTGATTTACCAACACATGTATAAATATCTTCATCATCAGATATCTTTTCTATTGGAATGTAAATTTCATACATTTCTGAACTGTTTTCGTCAATTGGTGCATCGTTTTTTAACCAAAATACATCAATATCAGGAAATGTGTCGATTTGGCATGTTAAAATAATTCTTTGGTTGTCTTCGTCATATTGTTTAGTTAAAGTTATGTTGGGGCATTGAAAATCAGTCGAGTTTAAATTTAAAATGTATTTTTCTTTTAAATTGCTTGGAGAAAAACATGTTCCTATTTTACTAGTTTTTGGTAATTTTTGTAAATAATTATAAAATTGAAGCAAATAACAATCGCAATGGAATTTATTGTTGTAGGTGTATAGTTGTTTTATAGAGCTGTTGAATATTTTTGAATTTAAATATTGTATTTTGTTGTTATGCAAATATAATTCTTGTAGATTTGTATTATTTGTAAAAGTATTATTCGCAATGTATTTTAATTCATTATTGTTTAAATATAGTATTTCTAGGGATTTTAAATAAAAAAAATGATAATCAATAGACTTTAATTTATTATTTTGTAAATATAAGGTTTTTAAGTTTATATTATTATCAAATAAATTGTCGATATTTGTTAATTCATTATTACTTAAGTTCAAAATCGATAACATGTATAATTTTGAAAATAAATATTTTGATAAATATTCTATATTGTTGTTATTCATATATAATATTTGTAATTCACTTAAAGTGTCAAAAATTACTGAATTAAAATATTTTATATTATTATTTGACAAGTTTAACAATCCCAATTTTGTATTGTTACTAAAGGTTTTAGTTTTAATTTGTTTTAATTTATTGTTATTGTTCAAGGTTAAAGTTTCTAACCTTATTAATTCGCTAAATGTATTTTCGTCAATTTCTTCTAAATTAGAATTTGATATAGTCAAATTTTTAATATTTTCCTTTAAACAAGAATAGGCAAAATTTTGTTGTGTTAATTTAGGAATGTCAACGCCCGTATATACATAAGTATGATGCTTTTCTTTCATGCAGCAATTCTCAAATTCAATAATATTCCAAGTTAACAAGGTACACAGAATTTTTTTCACACTCATGTTGATATTCACTGGTTGACGATCAAACATATACTAGATATAAAAAATACGTACCATTTTGAGGATGTTCTTATCGGTTGTAAAAACCATGAACTTTGATAAAACATGTATATGTGTTTAAAATATATTCGAAACTTTCAAGGAAAAAGTATTTTTTACCTCTCGCTACCCTTGAAAAAGAAGGTATTAGGGATTGTGTTAAAAGTCGCATATCGAGATTTTGGTAAATGACCACGTTTTAAGGTCCTTGGAATCCATTTTTAACATTTTAACAATGATGTCTACTTTCGGTTCACCAATCATAACCAAAATCTAATCAAATCTTCATAGAGTAATATGAAAGAATTATAATTTTTGGAATTGTGGTATTGTAGTTATCGAAGGAGAAATTTTTGTCTCACACACACACAAAAGACTTAATGATTCAAGTATCTAAAGTTAGTGTATATACTTATATATCGTCCTTCCGTAACGATATAAGCTATCAAAGACTTCAAATACCTATTTGCAATATTAGGCTAGCAATATTCGTATCGTTAGTCACACAAGCCCAATTTACTGGATATAGGAACACGGTTAACGATTTTAATCTGATTTTGTTTAACCGTCCTACACCAGTCGAACATGGGTTTATATTTCGATGTTGGGGCTTGGAATCGTCTGGACAGGGTGTTGTACTCGGTAAAGCAGTTGCAACGCTGTTATCTATTGAGACGACTTCAGCCCTTAGGGGATTCGTCTTGTTATTTAGACGAGACTCCACCAATGGACTCTCGTTCCAATGTCCTCATCGAAGGACGACCAAGTCATGCCCCAGGAACCCAGTTGGTATACCCATCATGGCCTGGGCCGGTTGGCACCATTCATAAAATATATTTTATATATAAAGTAATAAGTCTACTAAACTAACCAAGTCTCTTATTATTTTAACACATTTATTATTTATTTATTAATTACGTATACATAAAAATAGAAAAATACATTAAAAAAAAAATGGGTGGAAATACAACAGCATCTGTAAAAAAATTGAAGAATTAGTACAATTCGTGGTATTAGATGGCCAAACAATGGAACACCATTATAAGTCGTTCACTCGTTCTTCAAACCATCTCAACTGACTCACTCCAACTCATAACATTCTTCCTAGCCATAACCATACATTCCTACATACATACATAAAATCACGCGTGTCCCACAAACCCGATAACAATAAGAACAACATCATCATACAACAAATCCTTACTCTTAAAATACGAGGGTCATTCAATAAGTAAAGAGACAAATTCTATAATTTTAAAACTATTCAATAAATGTGTACAATCTTTTCAGGGGTGTTAGTTGGCAACCTTGGGATATGCTCTGATCAGCTGTGTCATCATTTTATGTCAAGAAAACCTCAAAATTTTCAGTTCACCATGGCAAGTCCACTAGTAGATTGCACCTTAGAAGAGCAGCGCTCAGTCATTAGATTTTTAGTCGCAGAAGGTGTAAAACCAAGTGAAATTTTTTTTAGAATGTTAATACAGTACGGTAAAAGTTGTATGAACCGTGCGAATTTTTACAAGTGGGTTGATCGGTTTAAAAGTGGCCGAACAGGTGTAGGTGATGAACCCCTCATACAGCCCAGCTGACCCGTGATAAGCTTCAAGAATTGGGTTGGGAGGTCTTACCTCATCCTGCCTACAGTCCCGACCTCGCCCCATCTGATTTTTACCTGTTTGGACCACTCAAAGACGCCCTACGTGGATAAAGATTTGCTAACAATGAGGAAGTTAAGTAAGCGGTGCAAAAGTGGCTTCGGGGTAAATCGAAAGAATTCTTCGCCAAGGGAATTAGGAAGCTGCAAGAAAGATGGGACAAGTGCATAACTGTGGGGGGTGGTTATGTTGAAAAATAGCCTTAATTTTGAAAGATTGAAATAAAACGTTTTTGAGCTAAAGCCATTTGTCTCTTTACTTATTGAATGACCCTCATATTAAAGTGACCGATAATAGTTAGGAAACAATCATCCTTCGCCACACATTCCTATCTAAGCCAAGGGCGGATCCACGGGGGGGGCCATGGGGGCCATGGCCCCCCCCTTGGGTCATCTTTCGTAGTGGGGATGTTAAATAAGATTCATGATTTCATTCGACTTTAGCAAAAAATAAAAATGCAGGTTCAACGAGAATACGCTGGATGCACTGGTACTCAATATCGTGCTACCAGATTATTTGTTGAAACTTGACGAGGAGCAACTAAATGTGTCAGTTACCAAACTGTGGAGCAAATACAAGGAATTGATAGCAAGCTGCAAACCGTACAACACCGAAGATTGCGTGAGATCAGAGTTGAAGTAGTGGAAGGCGCACTGTGATCGCGAATTGAAACATAGCGACGATCTATCTGTTGCGGAAATATTTAGAATGTGCGACGCAGAAATTTATCCCAACTGTAAACTACTGTTACACATTTTCTTGAGTTTGCCAATTAGCGTGGCTTCAGCAGAACGAAGTTTCTCAGCCCTGCGTCGGCTGAAATCGTGGCTCAGAAGCCACATGTCCCAAGATCGTCTTGTGGGACTCGCGTTAATGCATTTGCATCAAGACATTCCACTTATACCTGAAATGGTATTAGCTAGATTCGCGAAGTCAAGAAATCGACGTTGTAACATAATTATTTAACTATTCTATTCATAAATATACCTGAAAATCTGATTCAGTTGATTAATTTCAATGAGAAAAGTCTTGTACCAAAAAAAAAAAAAAAAAAGGTTGTTGGCCCCCCCCTTAGACAATTTCTGGATCCGCCCTTGATCTAAGCAGACTTCTTTCGCCTCGGCCACACTCATAATCGCATTCATACATGCACTTCTTCTCTTCATACTTGGAAACTCTCTTTAAGCACCCTACCAACCACATCCATTCACTTACACACTGGTCGGCCACGCAATCGCAAACCCTCAACCAAGATATATATGCTTAACAAGCCGTTCACTCCACATGCCCAAACCAACTCTCTTAATCACATTGTTCCCAACCAAATAACAAATTATTCCTTACGAGATCCCGTCTGACATACCCACATACACCACGGAAATACCTCATTTCCACGGCAGTCACTCTCTTTTAATGCTTCCCCGTCCATCCCGTAATCACTCTCCTTTCTATCTCTCGATCAATTCCATTTTCACTCCATCCACCAACACATTGCACTCAGCCACCAATTTACACCAAATTATTCCTCACATCAAAGCAATAATACATACTTATTCCACGTCTTCGTATATGGGATCCTCATAACCGCAATAAACATTTGACTCAACCATGAAGTCATTTCCTGGTGTGACATATACGTTTTCTGTACGTTTTGTTGGTTCAACTTTCTTAGATTTTTTCCTTAAAAACTTTACGTATACCACCGTACATACAGTAATGATTATAAGTATGAAAATCAATACAACACATAATACAATTGTTAATAATAAATTTATGTTCAAATTATTTGTATCTTCATTTGAATCAAGTAATAATTGGAAATATTGTTCTTCGTTTTCATTTTCGTTTGTACATTTGTACAACCCTTGGTCTAAAGGCGTAACATCTTTTATTATTAGGGAAGAAAGTGAACCACCGTCCAATTCAGAATATTTTTGCTCGTATTTGTCAGTTTGAGGTTGAATAACACCATTTTTAAAAAACCATTTGACAGAAACTTTCTTGAACATAAATCGTGTACATTCTAATTCCACTTTTTTGTCAACTGGTATTTTGTTTATTGGTTGTTCTTTGCTTCCAGCATATATAGACGCCATGTTTACCGATTTGGTGATGTTACCAAATTGGTTATATGCACTGCATGTTACATTTTCCTCGAAATTACTGGATACATTTGAAATTTTATAAATGGTTGATAATTCTTCAGTTGTATTGGTATTATTTAAGCTAATTTCAGATGTTGTAATGTCATTTGGAGATATTATACAATATATATCGTATAACTCCGGTATTAGTTCCTGGACTGTTATATTTATAGTTGGTTTGCAGGATGTTATGGTCATATTATTCCAAGATAAATTCCGTATGTGTTCAGGATTATTCATATTGTTGCAATTTGGTATATTTCTTTGTATATTTTTTATTATAAATTGTATAAAATTAATTAAAATACAATCACATATCCATGGATTATCATTTAATCCTATGTCATTTATTTTTAAATGTTTAAATGTCTCATAAGACATATATGTTATGTTGTTATATGACAAATATATAAATTTTAAATTCATATTGTTCATAAATATGTTGTCACCAATTTCTTTAATGTGATTATTCATAAATGTTACTTCATCCAACAATTTTAGCTTATCAAATAAACCGTTTTCCAATACTTTTATTTTATTTTTATTAAAAAACAGTTTTTTTATGGTTATTGTATCATCAAATAATCCCACTTTTAAATATATAATATTATTGTCTACAAAATTCAATAATGTGACTTTTGTTAAATTTTTAAATGCACCATTTTCTATTTCTTCAATACCACAATTTTTCATAATAATTTCCACCAAATTGTGATTACTTTTGAATTCCAGAAAAACATTTTCTGGTAATATTTTAAACTTCACCTTATAAAAGATTATTCTAGTAAGTATTTCACCAAAATTAAGGTGTTTACTAAGTAGTTTTTCACCATATTTAATATCAGAACATTTTACTTCTAAACTACCCCCCATATAAACACGAGGTTTGTTACATCCCGTTAGGTCACTTTTTACAGTAACAATGAAAAACAAAAACACCATTATTGAAAACATACTGCATTACAAGTCGAAACATGTCAAACTGAATATATTTTTTTTGTATTTTTCCTCTAACCTAACAGGATATATCTATCTTATCAAAAGTATGTATATTATAAGCTTTCATACATATTCTACCGCAAAAAAAAGCCAAATAGATTTGCATCATTTCATATAATTATCAACGGGTCCAAAGCGTACCTTGCGGTACTCCAGATGATACCTGGTAGACAGTGGCGATATACGACCCCAAAATCAAATTGGTGTTCGACCGGCACAATATGATGTACAAATTATGGGGGCATGTATTAGAATAACAGCTATTAATCGTCCATAACTGACAAATGTCATAATTTTTCATTCAAAATTTCATTTTTTTGGTATTATATGATTCCTTGTCTCGGCAACTGAATTCCACTCTCCTATTAAAAAACCACTTGAAATAAGAAAATCATCAAATTTTGAATGGCATTTGTAAGTTATGGACGTAATTAATAGCTGTTATTTTGACCCCCCATATCTGCTTGCCAAAGTCTTGCAAAAGATCCTATATTTCCAGTAAAATTATTTCATAAACAAACTATGCAAATTGCACTTTCTGCTACATTCATATACTTTTCATTGATACTGACATCTGCCAATTTGAATTATCTGAATATATTAGCAGTTCCCATGGTTAGCACAGCTGGCTGATTTATGAAATTGACTATCTTTATAATTCTTTAACTCTATATCTGTTGAATATGAAATGAGGGTACTTCCGGTTGACCAATTATAACCAAAATCTAATCACCTTGGATGTAAACTTGAGGAATACGAAAAAAATATAATTTTTGGAATCGTGGTATTGAAATTATGCAAGCTGAAACTTTCGTCACACACACACAGACACACAGATATCATCGTAAAAATGGTAAATTCGTATTATATGGACCATAAAAGACAATACCTTCCTTAGCTGACGGTGACGGAAGGTAAAAAATTGTACAAAAATTATTGTATTAATTAATATTAATAATTTGTTTGACTGTATTTATACGGAAGTCGCCTTTTGTATAGATTCAAGGTTGTGTAATATGACCGACATTTTTTAAGATAAATAAGTATGGTATAACACCTGTCAAAAATATTTGGGGTTAATTTATTATTATTAGTTTTACAAAAAATGTTTCAAATAAAAGTTATTCAAAATTTAACAGTCTATATATTTTATTTAAAAAAAAATCGTATTTCTTTTAGTTTTGAAGAAATTTTATTCAATTTGATGTTTGTAAATATTTGAAAAAGGGTATACCTACTTTCCCCATGTAAGTAATCTAAACATATGCATGTGGTTTTGAGATAACACAATCAAAGGAAAATGATGTTCTTTATACTTCATTTTAGAAATAGTATTCACGTAATCATGTTGAAATTATACGTGTTTTTAGTTCTTATAACAAAAATTAGCTGTCTTGAGTTATGTCTTGAGTGTAAATGTGATCATACAGTTGTGTCTTGTCATAATGCATCAACTTTTAATAAAATACCGCATTTTTCTTTAAACATAAGTGTTATCAACTTTAGTCAACAAAATATTACAAATGTTGAAGAAAAGTTTACTAATAACATTTTAAAAATAACTTTACAATCTTGTCAAGTTGAAAATATTAAAGAAAATGTCTTCCAAAATGCAAGTAAACTTAAGTTTTTGAATTTAAGTTTGAATAAATTGAAAAATCTACCATTGAAATTATTTAAATATGCTATAAATCTAGAAGAACTTCTTTTACAAGACAATCAAATACAGTATTTGAAAAAAGGATTAATTTCAACATTACATAAACTGAAAGATATTAATATGAACAACAATTCTATACAATACATCGAAGAAAACTTTTTTCACAATAATACCAATTTACAAACAATATTTCTCAGTTATAATAAGCTGAAATATATGGATGGTTTTATGTTACAACATTTGACAAATTTAAAAAACTTATTCTTATTTGGAAATCAATGGAACTGTAATTGCAATTTAAGAAATTTATATATAATAATAAATAAAACAACAAACAACAGATTAAATGTAACTCAGTGTAGCCAACCTAACACAACAACATGGGATAAAATACCAAACATTAATTTTTTTCCTGACAACAATAACAATAAGTTTTGTGTTGCCAACTTAACACAACAACAATTTACCGAGCATAACAACAACAAAACGATTTTGACAGTTTGTTTGATAGTATTTGCTGTCATGTTCATACTAGCAATAACTACAACAATATGGTACTTCAAATATAGAAATTTTTCTATTATTTATCGGCCACACTCAAATGATAGTTTGTCTATGAGAATACTGGCAGAATATGAAAGTGAAATGGATGAATCACGATGTCAACTTAGAATATAATAGTAACAAAAAAATGTAAGTTGTTCAAAAATGTTAATAATTTAGTTTCTAATTTTGTCTATAATTTTTGCAGAATGGACCACTTAACATCAACTATACACGCTGAAACGTACAATGTTATTTCTTTATTGTTATGTATTAATTTTAGAAGTTGAAAATAAAAAATCAAATCAAAAAATGGCACATAAATGACCCCGAGGCATACCTTAAACTCAAAGTGCTAACGCTAACGGTTTTCACGAGTTGATAGTCGAAGGTTAGGAATGTATTTGTGCCAAATTTAAAACCTTTTGAACAAACGGTGTAAATTTGGCATAAAATTGAAAAAATCTGTTGTGGTCAGCACAATACCTTCCGTCATTCTCGTGTATAATGTATAAATTCCATAATTTTACAAAAGATTCTAAATTTCCAGTAAAATTATTTCATAAACAAACTATTCAAATTGCACTTGACACTGACATTTTCTTCTTTTTAGCTTTTCCCATTCGTTAGGGGTCGCTATTTTTGCATGTCGTTCTCATTCAGTTCCTTTTCTCTCAAATCTTCCGCAATACAGTCCTTCCATCTTATCTATGGTCTTCCTCTGTTTCTTTAACGTCCTATTACTAACTATTCATTCTTGTTCCAATATAATTCTTCATTTCTCCTCATGACATGTTCAAACCAATGTAATCGTCTTTCTTGTATCTTTCTAAAAACTTGTAACACTAGAGTTATTTTCTTACCGTATCTTTCCGTGTATTCCCCAATATCTACTTCAACATCCTCATATCTGCCACATTAATTTACTTTTTATTGATACTGACATCTGTCAATTTTAATTATATATTACTAGTTCCCAAGTTTGGCATAGCTGGCTGAATTATAAAATTTAATTTCTTTAAAATTCTTTAACTCTGTATCTATTGAATATGAAGTATAAATTGTAATCAAATCGTATAGAGAATAATATATTCTTTAAGTTATAATAACGTTAAATGTCAATAAATCAAATTTAACTGTTAAATCTTCAAATGAGACTATTTCCGGTTGACCAATTATAACCAAAATCTAATCAGTTGTTCTTCTGGATGTAAACTTGAGGAATACGAAAAAAATATAATTTTTGGAATCGTGGTATTGAAGTTATGGAATTCGGAACTTTTGTCACACACACACAGATACTACTGTTATTTTATTATTATAAAAATACATATTACAGGAAAAACATTCAAAATTCAAAAATAAGTCAACTAGTAAGTTTATAAGCAAATGTAAAACCGAATATGTTAAAAATAAGATACTGACACAATGTCAGTGTCAGTGACTCTGACAGAATATAACGTTATACGTACGGCTATGAATCCAGGTAATGTATCTGAATTAATAAATAAACTTACGTTACAGCGAAAGTATTATCAACAACGAGCATCGTTTATAAATGGAATGTCCTAACTTAGTCGAAACAATATGAATTTTTAAAAGACAAGGGTGTTATATCCATCCTTATCACACCCTCTTACAGCCTTTGCAAAAGAAAGAGATAAATGTATGCCTATTTGTTAATTCGTTCGTGATACAGGTGCCCTTGATCGGACATCTTTCAAAAATTTTACTGTACCTATATTTTTACATATTTACTTATGCGGGAAAATGTATTAATAAATCATTGTAGAATTGTACAAATATTAACAACCAAGGAAAAACAAATTTAACAACAATACGAACTATTTACAACAATGGGAATTATTTAACCGTTTAAGAAACAAGTTAAATAAATCATTACTTTTGCAATTAATATTTTTATTATTTTGAACAAACTAAATATGGTTTTTCTATTTTTGTTTTGTGGTTTTATGTTTAGGAATGTTGATAAGTAAATCCTGTTTTGACAGAATATTAGGAGGAAATTTATTAAATATATAAAACATGACAGACTAAATATGAATATGTTATATAAATTATTGTTAATATTTTCTGTGTTCGTTGTATCAGTGTGTATTGAATACAATTGTAAAAATTGCAAGTGCAGATCAATAGATTTTGATAGTGAAGAAGTTGAATGTTCAAAATTTAAATATACTTATGAATCCTTACTACCCGAAAACCTGAATTTTCTACATAATGTTACTAAAATTTATTTCAATAAAGTAAAGTTTAAAATATTGACAAATAATGTTTTTAATAAAGCAAAGTGTGTTGGAGGCTTAAAAGATATAATAATGAAAAATTGTGGAATAAATGTTATTGAAATTAATGCTTTTAAGAAATTAAAAAAATTAAAAACATTAAATTTTAATTTTAACAACATTAATGTATTGCCTGTTGGATTATTTGACGACAACGAAATGATAGAAGAATTGCTTTTTGGAAACAATAAAATAAAAATTTTGGAAAATGGACTTTTTAATAATTTACCAAATTTAAAAAATGTGTCGTTTACCAGCAATACTATCACACATATAGGCGACAATATTTTTAAGAACAACTTAGATATATCAAGAATATATTTGCATGAAAATCAACTTAGTTATATAAATGCTTTAATGTTCAACCATTTAAAGCAATTAAACACTTTAAAAGTAGAAAACAACCCGTGGAAATGTGACTGCCGATTTCACAGTTTTCAAGAAATGGCAAAAAAATATTCTAATAATTTTCCAAGTTGTACTTTAACTCCCGAAGATACTAATTGTAAACTAAACATAACATTAACTGTAGTAGATGATGAAACGTCTCCATCAAATTTGACCGTTGTATGCACTGTGAAATCAAATCCAAAAGGCTTCGTTGATTTTCAAGAAGATGAGCAAAATAATTCTACAAAAATAGAAGAACAATTCTCAACAACAATACAGATAAAAATTAAAAACATTTCAAATAACGATTCGTATACTTGCTATGGGTCCAATCCTTTAGGTAACAAAAGTAAAACAATTACAACGAAAGAAATACATTCCAAATTTATGGGGACAAAAGCAAAACCAATAGTCAGACGAACAGCCATCAATAAAAATGTGATTTTATCCTGCACTCGATTCTCATACAAAATAGTTAAAGTACATTGGTTATTTGGAAATGATTCTACTATTCCCAACAACAACAAATACGAAAAAAATCAATCTATATTCGATGAAAATGGCACACAGTCAACACTGATTATCAAAGATGTGAAACCCATGGACCAAGGAATATACAAATGTTCCAATGGTAGCAAATACGAACAGTATTTTCATGTAATTGTAGACGAAATTATGAAAGAAGCATCCAACGATTTACTGTTCTGGGCGTTAATTGTTGTAATTTTCATACTAGTCATTACTGTAGTAATAATAATACTTTACTTTAAATATTGGAGAGATATATCTCAAGGTATGGACCGAAATGTATCCAGAAACTTGGACGCGGATTATGATTATATAGTGTACAATACAGATGGCTGTATAATAAATTCGTCTATATACATCGAACCAGACAGTAATATTTATGAAGACGTCTAATAATTCAGTAAGTTCATAGCCAGTGTTGATCAAAAAATATATTTATAATTTCGTTGTGTTTCAGGAGAATGGTCCATAAAATACTTTAACCATTTAAAATGTAATAATTTAAAATTATAATGGAAAAATAAAAGGATTATATTTATATAATAAAAAATTGTATACCTACACTCTACACCCAAAATTCTACTTTATATTTAGATTTTTTTATTTTAAATTAATTCTATGAAGGAATTTTGTTCTACTAATTTTCGAAATTTTTCGAATTCAGTGTCGGGATTGATAGCATTTTTGAAGGGTATATGTAATACACCTATAATTTTCAATATTTAAATATTAACATAATAAGAAATAATATAATTACTTCCCAGAAAAAAATCTTGTATCTCTATGTATCAGATAGAGAATTTACTCTTCTTTAATACTAGCAAGAAGAACAATTTTCAAAAAACAATATTTAGAGAATTTCTTTAAGAATCTATTACTTTTGGTTGTCCAATTATTACCAAAACCTTTTCAGCTTCCCAGTAATGTCCGACACACACACACACACACACACATACACACACACACACACACACACACAGACAGACGTCATCGTAAAAATATTAAAATCGGATTGTATTCTTAGCATGAATCGAATACGTATGCGAATTTGGGGAACCAGATTCGATGCCGACCAACGCCAAATATTTAGAATTTTAAATGGCACAAAATTGACCCCTGTGGTGCACTCTCCACGCCAACAATAAATCCTAGATAGGTGACACTTAGTAAACACCCGTATGGTACAAATATGTCATCATCATTATATATTATATGTATATTATTTAGCTAAAGAAATGAAATTAAACATGCAAATATTTTTAAAGTTTGCTATTTATTAAAATATTGTCTATTTTTTTTACATTTTTGTGATGCTGGTTAAAATTAAGGGCTTAAAATAAGGTTCTAAGGGCTGCAGGATTGGGGCAGCTTGATCTTGATGGTCTTGGTGGCGGGCTTGTGACTGAAGTCGGGGCTGGCACCCTTCTGGATCTGGCGCTGCCACAGCTCGGAAGCGCTGCTCTTCTTCACACAGTGCACCTCAACATTCTTCACCACCTTCTTGTCGGCTCTGCAGCCTTCACGGCACACGGGCAGAGGGCGCACGGAGAAACACAGGGTCTCGCCGCCATCCTCCTCGATGTACTGGGTCTGTTGTTTGCTGCAAGAAGAAGAGGAAGCGGAAGAACCAGAGTTCTGATAGCGTTGGCTGTTGCGGTCGTTGTTGCTGCCTCGCTGCTCGTAGTCTCTCTTGCTGATCACATTGGCGTAGATCTGCTCAATCTCGAAGCATTTGGCTTGTTGGGCGCGTGCCTGGCGCTCCTTGGCTGGGCCTTGGGCGCTGGCGTCGATGATGGCGTAGGTGGCCACGAAGTCTTGAGCATCGCGGACGATACAGTTGTTGGGAGTGAGGAAGTCGGTGGCTTGTTCACCGTCAAAGTTGCCGCACAGACCGCGCACTTGGCCGCGGAGCTGGTCGCTCTGCACGGCGGTTAACTTGACGCGCTGTCCATCGTAGATGATGTAGAATTGGTCGTTAATTTCAATCTTGACATCACCGTTGGGGAGGGCGTACACCTGGACAAGGCCATTGCCAATGTCGTAGCTGTTTTGGTCGTTGAATTGGATCTGTTGTTGGTTGACTAAGACGCGTCCAGCAGGGTTCGAGCCAGAGTGAGAGCCAGAGCTACCAGATGGCACCATGTCGATTTCGATGTAGTTCTTCTCGTCGTTCAAGGCGAGCTTGACGTCCTTCTGGTTGTTGCCAGAGTCGCGAACGAGGACAACATAGTCGTAGTCGTCTTCATTTTGGAATCTGTTGTTGCTGTTATCATTGCCTTGGCTGTGGCCTTCTTCTTGTTGCTGTTGGCGAGCAGCACGCATATAGTATTGCATCTGCACGTGCCATGTCTTGCCTAAGTCAATGGAGTAGGACTTGTTATCGAAGGTGTTGACCTGGTTTTGGTCTACGACGCAGGTGGGTTGGAACACTTCTTGTTGGGCTTCGCCACTCAGACGCTCATACACGTCGAACACGGGGTGGATGGCGAACAAAGCTTTGCCCCATTGGTTCACACGGATGCGGTTGAATTCGGTCTGCCATTCCTGGGTTTCCACGGACACGTTGACGGATTGGAAGTCGGGCTCCCAGTTGCATTGGATCTGGATCTGGTTGCGCTGACCATGGCCTTCCAAGATGTTCTCGTCCATGTTGTGGAAGCCGAGATGACGAGCCACGCTGTATGCGCGCTGGGTCCAGTTACGGGCCTCAGGAGCGATGTTCTGGTACTTGATGTCTACGGTGTATTGGTCGAGGAAGTTGGCGCGGGCAGTCATGTTTCTGCAGGCATACAGTTGGTGGTTGCCCTTCTTCATCTGCTCGAAGCACTGCTTAGCCATGGGCTGGCTCTGCAGGTATCTTTGGCGTTCCTCAGTCTTCTCCAGCTTGGCGTTCAACTCAATTTGGCTGCCTTGACCTTGGCATTTCTCACCGAAAGCGAGCTTCATTTGAGACTTGGTGGTAGGGTCGAATTTCAGAGCGTAGACAAAGTCCAGACCGTTGGTGTTGGGCACCTTGTTCTGAGCCAGGAAGCACAGTTCGTTGTCTTTTTCGTTAGAGGCGTCCTTCTGGTAATAGAAGAGCACGCGAGACTTGCTGTCGACTGAGCTGGTGGCCACAGCCAAAGTAGCGTTGTATTGATGTTGTTCTTTGCCTTGGAATTGCACAGACATGTCGTAAACGTAGGCCTCAGCACTGTTGATGCCAGAAGCGGCCTTCTCCAAGAAGTAATCTTGACGGTCGTCGCTGTCTTCCAAATCGTGGATCTTGGCGAACAGTTGGTTGAATTCGGGCTCTTGTCCTTGGAGTTTGCCGTTGAACTGAGTGGTGTTCCAGCCCAGCTGGAAGATGACAGATTCGGCGTGAGATTGCTTGTCGTCGTACTGCAGGTTCAGGTTGGTGTACACCAAAGAGTCCTGGGTCAGAGGAGACATGAGGAAAGCAAAGGGGCTACGGCTGGAGTGCTCGTATTGCTCGTGAAGCTTCTTGATGTCGAAGAACTTGTGCTCGGTTTGGCCTTGCACGCGGAATACCATGCCGGTCTTGTGGCCGAACTCAAAATCGCAGCCGTGGGGTTGGCGGATGTGTACAATCTCGGAGGTAGAGATGCGGGACACGGGCTTCAGGTCCAAGATGTCGTGCTTGGCGGTGTATGGCCAGCTGCTGTAGTGCAGGATGTTCTCCTTCTGTCCGTCTTGGTCTAGGGGCTCGATCTCGAGGCGGACTTGTTGGTTCTCGACGTCAATATCAAGCTGGGTGCGCAGAGGCAGGTTCAGTTGCACCTTCTTGTCGTAACCGGCAACGTAGTGCTGATGATCGAAGGGAGTGACGAAGCCTAGTTTGGCTTGAGTCTTGGTGGACACGACAGCGCGGATGTCAGCGGTTATGTTCACAGTCTCGGGCACTTGAATTTCCTGGTTGCCCTTAGGTTCGGGGTGGACGATGACGCGGGCCTCACCGTGTACGCTGAGCAGTGTCGGGGTTTCCAGGGTGTAGACAAAAGGAAGACCCATGGCGGTCGGGAAGCTGAGGGTCATCTCGAACGGATTGTAAAGCTTGGTCAGGTTAAATTCTCCGCCTTGTTTGAGTTGTTGGTACAGTTGTTGGTACAGCTGGGGCAGCTGCTCGATGGTCTGGTTGTCGAAGGTGAAGAAGCTCCTGACGCCAGCTATGCCAAGTTGAACATTGCCTTCGAGCTGCTCGCGTTCGTCATACTGGATCTTGAGTAGGCGGCGGATTTGCTCGCTGGCCCACTGTTGTTTGCTGTAGGGTTTGGCACCATTGATTTGTTCATTGTCATCGTCTTCAGTTTGGTCATCGACTACTTGGATCAGATCTTCTACGTTGGAGACCATGGCTTCGAGGTTCATGAACTGGCGTTGGACGCCGCCCATGTTGCCACCGAAATTGTATAAGACACCCTGGGGGATGATGCTGTCTTCGCTGGACAATAAAGAGACATGTTGTTCAATGCCGTGTTGGTGTTGACGCTGACCTTGTTGTTGCATCTGGTTCATGACGTAATCTCTCAGATATTGTTTGCTGTATTGCATGCCATAGATCTTGGGGTTGAGCAGGGGTACAGCGCCTTGGGCGTTGCTGGCCAGCTCGTTGTTAGCGGGGTGCTGCAGTTGGGAGGCGCTTTCCAGGGCCGACTTGACGGCGGAGGATACATCGTTACTGCTGTCGAAGTGCGTGGCTTCGGCCATGCGTTGTAGCATGCTGGCGGGCGGGTTGCAGCGCATCAGCTGGTGCACGGCAGCCACACGGATTTCGGGAGCTTCGCCTTCGTTCTGGTAGATCTTGTAGAGGACGGAGCGAGCGGTCTTGGGGCTGACATTAACAAGTTGGTCCATGCTCACAACCATCAGTAAGCGCTGGAATTGAGAGATTTGCTTCTCGCCTTCCAGATACGGTTCAAATTCGCGGAGGATGTGGCTGTGGCCAATGTTGCCAAGGGCGCGAATGTACACTTGAATCTTGTGGCTGTCGGCTTCCTGGATGGCTTGTTTCATTTGCTTGGCAAGGTATGGGATGTAGTCGTCGTGCACTTGCTCTTGGCCTTGCTTGTAGAATTTGCCAAAGACGTGGACGGGGAATTCGTTGTGGCTCTCTTCTTTGTCGACGTACACTTTGCGAGCGAGTTCGGCGAACGAGAGGATGGCGGTGTCATTGAGCAAAGCTTGCTGCTGCACCTTGTTGTCGGTGGCCAGAGCAAAGAAGGTGCGCATGTACTCGTCGGTGGGAGTGCGGCAACTCGCAGCTACAGTGGCGATGACGGAAGCGGCTTCAGCTCCGCGGATCTTCTGGTTCTGGATCCAGTCTTTGACGATGAGTAGGGCGGGTCCGGTGCCGGCTTGGGCCACGGCGTCACGGTACGCTCTCCAGCAGTCGGTGTCCTTACGGTCTTGCTTGTTCTTCAGGTTGTACAACTCGCGGCTGGCTTCCTGCAGTTCTTGGGAGTTCATGGTGCGCAGAAGTCTGCAGAGGATGGTGAATTTGCCCAAAGTGTCTTGTTTGGGAATGTCGCTAGGATGTTGCAGTTCAGCGCCGATCTCTCTGGCCAGTTTTTGCACGGCTTGCACGATGTTGATGTTCTGGGCGTGCTTGATGCTGCGGCCTTGGAAACCAATGGTGTAGGGCATCAGAGGAATCGCAGGGGGTTGGTTGAGAGACGGTTTGTCTTGTTGCCATTGTTCGTTGGATTCCTCAGAAGAGCTAGAGCCAGAGCTGGAAGAGCTACTATCGTCGTAGTTGGCTCTGCGGTCCAAAGAGCGAGGATGACGACGTTGTTGTTCGCGCTCTTCGTTGGAGCTAGAGCTGCTGGAGTCGTACTGGTGTTCGTTGCTGTTGCGGGATCCTTGGCGAGCTTGGTTTTGGGTGGAGTACGGGTCATTGTAACGGTAGACGAGGTTACCGAGAGACTGGCGTTGGCTGAGTTGTTCCTGGCTGCCAGAACTGGGTGCGACACGGGACAGAGTGAGGTTCAGGCTGCTGACGACCAGACCGCTCTGTTCAGAGCTGGGAGTGGGTTTCATCACGATCTTGTTGACGGTCACGGAAGACTGGATAGTGTGGCGCTTGAGGTTACCAGACAAGATAACGCGGCTCACGGAGGACTTGAGGAAGACATCGCCCATGCTAGAAGAAGCGGGTTCCCATCCTTCCATGTCGCTGAGGCCGTAGTGGTAGGCGATGCGCTCGTCGCAGTTGGAGTAGTTCCTGGTCTTGACAACGTCGATGAACTGGCCATCGCCCTTGAGGTGCGGCAGGGGAGCAAGCTCAGGTCTGCTCTGAAGGATGTATTCGGGCAGTTCGCTGATGTCGTAAAGGGTCTCGCATTTACCAGTAACGGTATCTTCCATATTTTTGAATTCGGCGCTGATGGATTGCGACTGGGAGCTGGATTCATCGGGTTGGTTGTACCTGCTCTTGATCATGTTCTCGCCTTGTACGTCCACTTGGATCTGGCTGATGACGGACTTGATGATATTGGCCTCCCAGTTGGGGATGCTTTTATCAACGACCAGCTCTTGCACGGTGCCGTTCTTCATGTGGATCTCGAAAGGTTTGTTGGCAAGCTGCATGGGGCGGAAGCTAAGCTGTCCCTCAGGGATGTCAGAGTTCCAGCCGCCGGTCAGTTTGGCGTGCACTTGGGCGTATTGCGTGTCCTTGAGTTTGGCGTGGAGGATACCGTCGCCAGCTGGCCTGATGGTGAGCTGAGCGCGGATCACGATTCCGGTGTATTGGTTGTCTACTTGGTGCAGGGCGGCGAGGGTGCGGCCGCGCACTTGGTACTCGTACTCGCTGCCTTGTTTCCAAGCATAGTCGCCACCGCTGGTAGCTGCGGCTACACCAACTACACAAATACATTACAATACTGTTTTGGAAATGAATATAAATTTAAACTTACCTAACAGGCACAGGAGATATGTCGACCACATGTTGAATGTCTGTCGAACCTTCGAGTGTGCCTGCTGTAGATCTCGGTTCGGCTTTTATACTCATCATTCCGCACAGATCAGCACTCTTCATTCATATTCAGCACTCTCTTATCGCACACGCGCGCTGTTACATTTCGCTTCTTATCCTTAGTCTTGGAAAATATTCCACACTACTTTACCCTTATATTTAGACTATATCTGGTACCTGTATATTACCAACACATATTTTTCCTTTACTTTTACTAATTAAAACTGGATTTTTTAGAGTATATATTTAAACAAAAAAACTTTTTTATTTTAAGCTTAAGTAATTCAAATAATTTATTCATATTGTCAAGCAGGGTATAAAACAATAAAATACCTTTATAAATTATATAAAAAACACATTTTATTAAAGTTATTCAATACATCATACACAAAGAGATAAGAAATTTATTAATAAATTTGCAACAAACAATTTCTCACAGTCAGCAATTGTTATCAACACATGCTTCAAATTTTGTTTCAATCATATATTTTTACATTTGGTTGCTAAGTGAATGAAATTTTACAATAAATACAAAATAGACAGGTAATGAAATATATATTTATATAAGAATAATATTATAAATATTTTTAGGCACATTTGATAAATAATGTTTTTCTGAATTCATCCTTGCGATTATTTTATATCCTTACACATGCATGTATGTATGTACGCATATCTGTTAATGACATTTAATTATCTTATATATCGCGGATATTCCGCGAAACATCTATGAGTAATCCAGCTTTTTTGATATGTATACCCAACCACAAAGAAAACATTTTATAATCTCCATGAAAGTGAACATCAAATTAGAAATATAAAACAACAAAAATGAGTGATACAACAGACTCTATCTCTTCAATAGACAGTAAGTTAATAAAATATGTTTGTAAATATTATATCATAATTTGTTTTAAAGGTTTAGATCAAAAAATAACTGAAGCAGAAATAGATCAATTGATTCAATTATTTAAAAAGGATATTCACAGGAATTATGGACTTTTTGTTTCTTTAAATCAACGTAAAAAACAAAAACATAGATCAGTAAGTAGTAACAAATTTAGGTTAATGAATAATAACTCGATATACAGCAGTTCTAAACCGGTTGAATAAAATACATATATTAACAGCAATAAAAAATAAATTAATAAATACTGGATTTAAATATATGACAAAAGACAAGTTCCAAAATTTTTCGTTCCAACAGTAAATAATACAATACTTACGTTAGTATTATCTATAAAACTAAAGGTAAAGGTAACTGACAATATACTCAATTAATTGCCATTTTAAATTTTATTACTTTTATGAGGTCAGCACACTTGGTCCAACGTTTTTCTAACTTTTCGATTCCCTCTCGAAAATGGTTTTCTTTGCCTCAAAATTTGATGGTTTCTTCGTTGGATCGAAATCTCTTTTCAGCGAGGAACGTTTTGAGTTTCGGGAAAAGATGGAAGGGAGACGATTTCAAACCTAAGTAACTTAAGTTTGAAGTCGTTCCCATCCTCGCTGGAAAGAGCTTTCGATCGAATGAAGACGCCATCACAGCAGTAAATGCTTATTTTGAGGACCAAGTGTGTACCTCTATTTAAATTTATCTATTATTCTAATAATTTTATAATTTTAGCAAAATGTTTCAAACAGAAAATGCAAGATAGAAAATCAAACCAACACTAACACAAATTTAACAATAAACAATTATGAACAAAACAAGTCCATAATTTTACCAAAATATGCCAATGATTTTTTTGGACGCCATATTGAATTAGACCAATTAGACCAAATGTTAGAAAACGGCAAATTGGTCTACATATTGGGCAAAAATGGATACGGCAAAACTGAGTTCGCCAAGTTTTTTATAAACAATTACCATTACAAATATTGGAGTGTTGAATGGTTAAACGGCAAAAATAAAGAAAAATTTTTGTTGTCTATTTCTTACATTGCAAATAAATATAATATTGATGACGATGTAAAAGGATTCAGCACATTTTTCAAAGACAAAAATAGTTTAATAATCATTGATAATTATAATGACATTCAATTTCATCAATATTTTCTAAGGTCATCCAAAGTTACTATATTGCTAACTACAACAAATAATACCAATAATAATATATATTTGTTACCTTCTTTAAACATTGTTGAAAGTTTAGATATTTTACAATCAGTTTTGCAAGAAAATTTTATTAAGAGCTCAGAAAAAAATTGGGAAAATATTTGTCATTTTTTTGATAACATCCCTTTAGCTTTACAATTGGTGGCAAGTTATATAAATGAGCATATGTCTACTGATAAAAAAATTAACGTAGAAAAATATTTTAATGATTATACAAATGTTGATAGTACTGATAAAATATATATTGCGTTATCATCGACATTAAAAGTTTTACAAATTCATACAAATGTTTTGGATGTATTAAATACTTGTATTTATTTGGACGACGATTTTATAAGTGTTCAAGTTTTGTTATTACATGAAAATATACTAAATTCTAGAGAAAAATTAGAAAATGTTTTGGAAATATTAAAAAAATTTAAGCTAATACATATAGAAATAAAAGAAAATATGAAATTTATACATATTCATGAAACAATTAGACAAATTTTGTATTTGGAACAAAAGAAAAATAAAAATACTAATAAATATTTTTTAAGTTCGCTAACTATACTTATACATATAGGGATTTTTAATATACATCACATATTACATGTATTACAATATGCCAAAGATTTTATTCACGATTTTACAGTATTTGTTTTGACAAATAACCGTAAATTAATATTAGAAACAATTATAAAATATAATTTTTACGACATACTAGATAGCATCTTGGAACATATTTCCAATAAAAAACAACTGATAGACGCAGACAACTTGATATTTATAGCAGTTGAATATAACCAAATTCAAATATTAAAAGTATTATTTAAACATAATGCCGATGTCAATATAATTTTAAATAATATTTCTGTTTTACATTTAGCTTCAAAAAAATTGTTCGTTCCCATTGTCGCCATTTTGTTGGCGCATAAAGCTAACCCCAATTTTGAAGATAATAAAAAAAATACTCCGTTACATTATGCAGTTGACAATGCAACTAAAAATGAAGAAAATGCAATTCAAATTTCGAAAATGTTATTAAAACATGGCGCGAATATTCACGCCAAAAATTTGGATGGTTATACTGTCCTTTTTAAAGCGCTAGAAAATAAATGTTACAAATTAGCGCTATTTTTACTTCAATACATACATAATGTAAATAAACATAACCCAAAAATATCATCGCCAATAGTGGTACTTCTTTCTTGGCAAATATTCCAAAAAGATGAACTGCAAATTTTCAAAATTGTAAAAGAATTACTGAAAAAGAATGCTGACATAAACACTGTTGACTACACGGGCCAAAATCTTCTTTTATGGGCCGTAGAAAATAGGAGTTCAATTATTGCTGAGTACTTGTTAGCTGAAAAAAAAATGGATCCTAATTTTCAAGATGTAAACGGGCAAACGGCGTTACATAAAATATTAAACCAATCTATACCAAATAAAAACGAAGCTAAAAATACTGTTCGTATAGTCCGGTTACTTTTGGACCATAAGGCAAACACCTCTATTGAGGATAATGATGGATATACTCCATATGAATATGGTCAAAGCCATGGAAATATAAAATTATGCTTATACATACAATTTCTTAATTTTGAGCTTCCTGAAGAAAAAAAGAAAATATTTTATTTGGCTCAAGTGAGTATTATTCATAATAATTTGTTTTATATTATTATTATAATAGTTGTACGTTTTTAAAAAGTGCTACCGCCGGTGTCTTTAACATTTTTGACTGTTTATACGCATTCGCAATTTGGGAACGGGTTGGATATAGAGTTATGCGAATTTTAGGCTTTTTAAATTTTGGTTACGATATTTTAATCTGTCGAAATGTTTTTCTGGGTATAGAGTTGTCGGAATTTTGTACAGTTTTTTATTATTATTCTGCTAGCCAAGCTGGCGGTTTTCTCGATAGATGGCTCGGCATGTGCTTGTGCTTAATATCTTTGTGCCTCGAAAGAGGCGTCAGTGTACCACACTGATGAGCTGCAATAACAACGAAACGCGTCTGTGGTTCTGATTGAGTGGGCCAGTCTCTGATAAATGACCGAGAGGTTGATTCAGAGACTGAACTTTGCCAAGTGTAAATTAATATTATAATATTGATTTTTTAAGGAAAAAATTTCGCCAATAATAAGGAAACCGCCTCCAAAACCATATTTTTGGGAAACGGAGACTTTCCATAAAACCATGAACTCAGCTGGAAATGGTATATAAAAATGTATTATATTTTCTATAATGTAATGATTTTTTTTAACAGTAGCTAAGGACTTTGTGCATTGTATCATCAGTAATCCACCTCTTCCTCAGCCAATGTGTGGAATCTCTGGTGGGCCCCCAGTGCTACAAATTGCGGGGCCCCGATAACAAGTCAAAAAATTCACAAATTTTATATAGTTTTTATTAATTTTTATACAGTATTTTAAGAAATATTCAACAATGTATTATTAAATCTAAATATAAACATTAATAACATTAATTATATAAATAAATAGTTACATTAATATTAACCTTAAAACCAAAACTTAGGATTCGACGAAATTTCGACTAATACAAGTATTCAATTTTCGATATATTTTTCGACTAGGTTTTGGTTCTCTGTACAGGCACTCAAAACTAAGGCACTAAAAGTTACTTTGGACTTAGTTAATTAGTTTTTTATGGCATTCGAATAGTTTCAAAATTTAATGGCAGTTTAAGCTCTCTTTTTTATATACAGTCATTCATTCTTTATATACAATTTCACTGGGCTTGTCATTATCTTTAATACGTTTTGAATGATTACATATTAAAAATAATAACACATATTCCCTCGATTTTTTTCGTTAAAATCTGTCGCTTTCGTCAACATGCTTCGTTAGACATCAAAGTTGCTCGTCACCATGGTACCCGTTTCGGTTCAATGGTTGTCTCTCTGGTGTATCGTATGGTCTGTTCCGTTTGAAGAAACCACACTACAAAAATACATATATTAATTATAATTGCTAGCAATGGAAGAATGGAACGATGCAGAATTGCTGTCAATATAATTTAAGCAATTTATTGCATGCTTCAAGCAATTCTAATGTACAACTCGGGTACAAAATTTAAGAACATATATTACTGACCAAAATGAGTAAAAAAGTTAAATGTTCAAAATAACCACTGAAAGCATCGACGAAATGATGTAACTGTTGTTCTTCCAATATCCTAAAAATTGTCATATGTGCTTAAAGGCCTCATGTTCTCGGCGATTTATTTATTTTATTTACATACATGGACAAAGATTCAAACATTTTTCTTACATTTTTGACATAAGGAAGCGAAGAAAACGTCCCTTTCATCAGCATTGTTAATAACTCTTTTCGGCTTCAGCCATTTTTCGAGATGAAAGAAATTAATAATATTATGAAGAATAATTTTTCTATACCTTCTATCGAAAGATGTTTGAAACCAAACGCTTCGCTTCCTTATGTCAAAAATGTTACAAGATTGGTAGAATATTCGTAAGAACCTGAAGATTTCGTTATTTCTGTTAAAATTCGACATATTTTGAGACAAATAAAAGACGTCATCCCTCTTCAGTCATCAGGGATTGAATGAACACCAGTGTTCGATCAGATTCAACCAGCCACAAAAATCTTCAGTTGCAGAACATTGAAAGAATTCCACCGTATAAAATTGAACAACAAACATTAACAAAAATACTAGCGAGACCAACACACCTCAACAATAGTTTAATTAGAGAAGCCATTGAGATTTTCAAAACCAATAATAATAATTTTAAACATTGTGACGCGTATGACTTCCTATGTTAAATATGTTGGTTACCTGTTGCTAATGTTTTTAATTGATTTTTTTACACATTTTGATCAGTAATATGTTTATTCGAGGTTGACAAAAACCCTGTATACAAAATGGTTTAAAGTCTAATGATTTTTATGATTATGATGATTTTAGATTTTTTTTTAACAATAAACTTACGTGATTGTTCCTAACTGGGTGCAACAAAAAATATTGTTACTACTTTCTACACATATATATTATATAAAATATAGTAATTTCCTTTTTCGACTCATTTAGAATTACGAATGTACAGTATAATACTTTAAATTTTAAAGGAAGCTACTATTTTTTTTATAATATCAACTATGGAATTATTACTATGTCAAAAAGTACCGGGAATTGGTCAATAAAACACAAATTAGCATTATTCATCTAAATTTATTTTATCGCCTAGCGAAATAATGCACTTATGCCAACGAATAATCCAATCATCGAAACGTTTTTTAAACGCATTTTCACGAACTGACTTCAGTACTCGCCGCGAGTTCTTTTTTATGTCTTCTATCGACTGAAAATGGGTGCCAAATCACCGTCACATCTCGACCGCTTTTGAATGCACTGTACCACTCGCACGCAAACGAAATTTGCAATGCAAAATTTGAGACAGATTCGTTGTTCGATTATCGTAAACATCGCAAAACACACTTGAGATGAACTGACAAATGACGGGCTTTTTAAATATACAATTCCCGATACTTTCTTGACAGAATGTATATACAAAAAATATTTAAAACAATATTTTCTTACCTTATAGAACAAGAATATCAAAAGGAGTAGTATAATAGCACCCGCACATGCTGAAAGTACCACCACCCATAATGGTACCACGTCTGGTTTAATTTCAGTTTCGGTCAATGTAACATTTGTAAACACTTCATGAGTATGAATGGGTCTATCTAACGGAGTACCAATATATGGTAGTTTATTAATCCGGGACACCATCATAGAAGAAACAGTCACTACTTCAGTCCAACCAATCTGTAAAAATATAAAAAAAGAAATAAGCGGTCCCAACTTAAGGTACATATATTAAAATTGTATGTTAGTGTATCGGAAAGGTAGTGAGCTGAAGGCTGATGGTTGTCAGAGAGAGGCTGATGTGAGAAAACAACGAAGGGAGTAGGCCCACGGACGTCCCAGACGTTTGAACCAAACCCAAAGGCAACCTAGAAATGGACCGGACTCCGAGAAGTCCACTAGATTACGGCTGGACGACGCCAAATTCCGGGAAGGAATGTTGAATTTTTGTTTAAAATACTGCTTGGGCCATGTACCATATAATGCCGGCTCAGCGATTTCGTTGGATTACTGCACTTACAACAGAATGGGAAGGGTGTGACCCGGTTGGCGAGAGGGTGGAAGCTTATGGTTGGAAGAGAGAGGCTGATGTGAGAAAAGAACGAAGGGAGAAGGCCCACGGACGTCCCAGACGTTTGAAGCAAACCCAAAGGCAACCTAGAAATGGACCGGACACCGTGAAGTCCACTAGAGCTGGAAGACGCAAAATTCCGGGGAAGGAATGGTGAATTTTTGTTTAAAATACCGCATGGACCATGTACCATTTTTACCAAAAATATCATTGTTCCGTCTGCCGCCTTCGGTTGCAGCTATGTTGTTGACATGGTCAACTATGTCATAATGTTCCACCTTTCGGCACTACATTCGGCAAACCATAAAAACAGGGATTGAGTAACGTTCAATCAAACGCGTCAGAGACGACGCTAAGACTACCAGTTCGCTGCCGAGCGATCCCTGTCCCCGGGTGTAAGCCCGGTTGAGGCCCACTGGTGGGGGCAGGTCACTATCTAGACCCTACTAGCTATGCAGGCTAGCACCCGAGCTGTATTGTCACGCAGCTCACCCGCGGAGATGACGTAGCACCTCTAAGCAGCATATGCCTATTGAAACCACTACCCTCTGCCATCGCGCAAGCTGCAGGCCACAGCGCGCCTCCCATTACGCCGACCGGGCATTAATACCCCGGGTACGGTCAGCCCCACGGTGTACCAGATTGACCTTCCGGTGAATGTTTCGCTGATACAGGGCAGAATCAGCGGCGGCACCGACGCCACCATCTCTGGCAACGCACAGCAGCGCCACCGGTCCTACCCCAACAGCTTCTTAATTAGGCTCCTGCAAGCCAGGCATATGTATCGCCAGCTCCAAGGTGGGGGAGTCGCCACTTCCTTGCTTTCACCGGGCAGCCCTTAGGAGAAGACGAAGCTAATCCGTCCGGCACCACTTCAGCGTCAGTCTTTTGCTTCTGCTAATTATCTTATAAAGGAAAAACTGTACTGGACAATACAATGCGCCAGCGTAATCATGTCGTATTGCTCAACAAAAATTAACCGAACTGAGGTTTGAAATCCTCCACATCCTCGCTGGAACGACGATCCAACGAAGAAACCATCGAAGCAGTAAATGCTTATTTTGAGGACTTCAAAGAATTTTCGGGAGGAAATCGCAAAGTTAGAACGTTGAACCTAGTGTGTTAACCTCAGAGAGAACTATTATACTGAAGGATTGTAAAGTGTAATAAAAATAAAGAAAACCCTAATATTTTTTAGTGTTTTTACCTTTTTTAAAGTGGCAGCATTGGCCCTGAACCTTAAACTGGTCCAAGCTTCTTCGTCTTTAGATAGTGGCCCAGATTTGCACCTAATAACATTACATTTGGTACTTCTACATTGTATAATATTACTTATATCATCTTCTGTTTGTCGTTTCGTCCTATATAGTCTATTTCTATAGTCAGTATCCAATGGATGGTCTGTAGGTACATTGTCCCCTATATAATTCCTAGTTCCGGTACTATAATATTGCCTTCCGGTACTATAAGTTCTGGATGAACCATATCCAACACCAGATTGTTGGTCTTGTCTTCTTTCTTCATACGAATCCAAATCTGGATCGTAGTAAGTACTCCCATAATCTTTAGTCTCAGTAGAGTCTTGTTTCAACACGCCAAGATTAACACCAGTGGTTCTAAACCCACTACCAACTGCAGCACCACTCACACCAGACTCGTAATTTGATTGGTCGTACTGTCCATACGAACTACGATCCCTGCCGCGCGATTGGTCAAAACCTTGAACCCTTCTGGTATATTCGTCTATATTTTGATTGACAGATTCTTCAGTACTTATGGTATACGATCGATATGTATCATTTTGTATTTTAAAACCACCGTGTTGAGTGGTCCATTTGATTCTGTGCGTACCATTATTAAATTCGCCTGAACCAGTTTGCATCATTTTGCGGAGATCATCTTCAGGTATCATACCAGTTAAATTGTAACCAGAAATGCGGATAAATTCCCTGAAAATATCACCAGAAACGCTTGTACCATAATTTGTTGAGATTGTTTCGCCCTCCCTAAAACTGGTAACTCTTGCACCGCTTGTACCGCTTGTACCACTTGTACCACTTGTACCAGACGATTGGGAATAAACCATTTCACCATTACCGCTAATACTGCCGGTGGATTGACCATATTGTATACCAGACGTACCAGATTGGCCATACTGTCTTCCTCGATGACCAGTTTGACCACCAGTTTGACCACTTTGGTGTGTTTGTACTGTACCAAAACTTGTACCACTTCGGGAAACATCTCTACCGTCCCAATCGAAGTATCCATGTTTGGTTTCTGGTTTTTGGCCAGTTTGACTGTTTTGTACTGTACCAAATTGTTGCTCTGTACCATGTCTGGTTCCTGATTGACCATGTTGTTTATTTAAATCATATTGGTTCAAATTTGATTGACCAGATATGGAATATGATTTGTCTTTTTCAAATTGATTACCCTGTTGGTTACCAGTACTGGTATATATTATATTATAATTGTTTATATTTTGTGTGTTGTCTATTGATCCCCTAAAATTGGTGGTACCGTCTCTTTCAGAACCACCAGAGGTGGTGGTGGTATTTCTGGACCATGTTTGGGTTGGGGCACCATTAACAGATGATTGATTCCATTGGAAATGGTGTTGTTCTTTGTAAACGTTTCCTTGAGATGTACCAGACGTTCCAGACGAAACTGATGATGTACCAGATGTACCAGACGATGTTCCTGTACTTCCAGAACTTCCTCCAGAATATCTGTTTTAAACCGACGAAATCAACAAATTGCTATCGTTTGATATTACTAAAATATTAATTTCATAATGCAATTGAAGCTTTATACAGTCTTGTTAGTGACCGATTTTCGGTAGCAAAATACCGCATACGGATTACAATCATCCCTCGCCACACATTCCTGTCTAAGCATGTTTCTTTCGCCTACGTAACACCCTACCAACCACATCCATCCACTCATCATGCAAGTTAGTAGTCACTCTAATTAACCTATTCAAAAACTTGTTCTATGTTCAAAATAAAAATTAAGCTAATGCAGTTTATATTTTGTATTTGACTATTATAAAACACTATCGGCGGAGCCCTAGGGGAAGCTCGGCGTTCCGCTAGTCCTATATACTAAAAGGATAGATTCAATATATTTTCATCACGACGATCGCCCAACATTTGAACAAGGCTACAGCTTTAACCGTTTGCGCGATTTTCGTGCAAGTTTTACCAAGTGGTAGAAAATTCTTGTCTCTAGTTTTTGTGTAAAAAATTATTTAATGTGAATTTTTGCATTTTTGTTTTTAAACTGATACAAAGCTCAAGTACTCTTTGAAAATTTTAAGACGAATATCGTAATAAAATATGACACATTTGACATTGTCAATCTGAACATGATAATATTTTTGGAATAAAATAAACATTTTTATATGATCTAAATGCAATCAAAAACAAATAAATGAAATGAAATGCTACGTATTCGAGCAGTATGTATTATTTAAAATGTTATTTTTATGAAATCTTTATGTTCACTTTTTCAGGTTGTCATTTTTAATGCTAAATCACAAGTGGAGTTAGGAAAGGTTAATAATTAGATCTTATATAATTGTACGCATGTGAATTCAAAGCATTCAACGTATATATTTAGTTTGAAGCATGAAACAGACTGAAGAATCATTAGAAAATTTTGTAAAACACTATCGGCGGAGCCCTAGGAGGAGCTTTTGCTAGTCCGATACTAAAATCCGTTTCCAAGATTCGATTTTCGAATCCGATACTCAGATTCGGATCCAATATCCAATTCTCAGATTCGGATTCAAAATTAATACTGTTTTTTTTTTGTTTCAGAATGGCGAACGACTTTTTATTGGTGGTCCCGGCAGTTGGTACTGGCAAGGTTAGTAGTGTTTTGTTTTTTAATTTGTTCTGCTAGTAACATACTAGTTTTTCGATTATACGGCGGTTTGGATGTAAAAGTTATAAATTAAAATGATTATTTTGCCATTTGCTATTCTTCACGTGTTAAAAAGACCAAATTTAATTGCAAATATTTAATTCCTGAGAGAAACATTAGACATTCTTTCAACTGACTCACACCAACTCTTTTAACATTATTTCCAACAACCATGGAGACATACCACAGCACTGTTTCACACCATGTTCGTATAAAAATTATTAACTACCTTGGAAATGGCATAATAAGGTATTTGTTTATTTCATACCCATTTCGGTCGGCTTTAGTTATTTCTCTTTGTCGGTCTACGTGAACATAACTTCCGTCTCCGGTTTCCGACAATCGATCTTCTTTTTCGACCTTTTTTTCATCGTGTCGAACTGTGCCAGTTATGGCCGGATGAGATTCTTCTTCTTCATAGGATACTTGTCCAGACAACTTACTAGTTTCTGAGGCGAATTGTTCTAAATAGTTCTTTCTAGAAAGCAGCTGGAAAAGACATAAATTATGGTATGTACAATACTCGGAAAGAATGTACTGGCTATTAAATAACGAAAAACACGAGCAACGGATCAATGTGAAGCGAAAATCGGCGGAGCTCCTAAACGCACTTACAAAAGAAGACTTCCAACATTGCTTTGACCAATGGAAAAAACGAATGGAAGGTTGTGCGGCGAGGGGGGAGGGGGAGTACATTGAAGGGAAGCATTCGATTATAAATAAAAGTCTCGTTGTTTAATAGCCAGACTTCGTATATATTCTTACTTCGACTTTTAACGGATTTGCGTTTGGTACAAATTCGCAAGCGATTTTTCCTTGTAATTCTGGTTGTTCCATTAAGTATAACAAGTCGTCATCTTCCAATGTTTTACTGGGCCACATAAATATAACATCAGCTTCATTTATATCAGATGGTCCATTGTTTTTGATACTATATATGTGAACAATTTGCGGTCCTATATCATTTTCAATTGTATAATTTTCTCTTTTGTACTGTTCTTCTTTATAATGAATATCCGGATATTGGGCCCAACTGAAATCAAACAAACAGTCAAAATATTTTCTAATATAATATGTTTAAACTTACCCGGTCAAAGAAATATTTGTTTTCACCCATATTTCAACCGAAAGGTCCTTAACATTATCACTAACAGTAATAGTCTCCTCGGGGTTTGTGCTGTTTACTTTCATGGAAAAATCATAGCTTGGTTTCATTCCTTTAAAATGGTATGGATCTAACAATATTCTGAAATGTACCTACAAAACAAGTGTATAAGTATCAATTATTATATGTACCATTTGTTAGGTGTACAGAGTGACACATTTGTTATCAGGGATAAAGCAATCAAATTCTCCTCGCAAATTTGTCGTCTACGCCGAATTGGAAACTTTATTGTCGATGAGAATCCGTGTCAGAATGACGGCTAGTAGTTATTTACATAGATGTCACAATTGTCATAATTTTTCATTTAAAATTTGAAAATATTCTGATGTTTATTTGTCGAGGAATTGGAAAATCACTAAATTTAGAATGAAAAATTATGATATTTGACATCTATGTACATAATTACTAGCTATCATTCTGACACGGGCCCCCATCTCAGCTTGTCAAGGCCAACAAAGTCACATGACTTATATTTAGATTTTTTAATTTTAAATTTTGTCCTACTTTTCTAATTTTTCGAAATGTTTCCAATTCATTGTCGGGATTGACAGTATTTTTAAAGGGTACTTAGTTAAACAGATAAGTATTATAGTTTTTGAGAAATTGTCCTTCCAACATACACACACACACACACACACACACACACACACACACACACATACTCGAATTTGTACATATATAGTTAAAATTTGCTAATCGGTTATTAGGTGCCCAAAATTTGGCACAAATTTGACCATTTTAAATGCGTACCATTTTCGCAGCAGGTAACGGATTCCCAATATCGCATTTGAGGGTATTATTCGTAGCTTCACTGGGTGCTGAACATTTGACTTGGGAGCCATCTACTTGCTCCGTATTAAAGTAGTTAATACCTGGAGGGACCTTCATATAAAACATTGATTCGAAAGAATCTTCGCCTTCGTTTAAAACTTTAACATCGATTTTTAGTCGTTTGCCGGAACCCATTAAGTATTTCTCTACATTGCTGCAAAATATCAGATTAATGTTAATAATTCAAAAACGAGATTCATTTCATAAATATTGCACATGTTGGCAACACTGACATTTGGATGAAGCAACAACAGTGACATTTACGTCAGTTGTAGTAGAAGATTTCGGGAAGACAATTAATGAAAACTGTTTGTACCCTATATCGGACACGTAGATTACGGGAAAAATAGGTAAAAAATTCTTTGAACAACGGTTTACCCATAAATCAATTATTTGTCTTGTTATTCTCTATGGTAGCTTCAGAGTCTTGTTGTTTTTCTCTATGCTAGCTTCAGAGTCTTGTTGTTTTTCTCTATGCTAGCTTCAGAGTCTTGTTGTTTTTCTCTATGCTAGCTTCAGAGTCCTGTTGTTTTTCTCTATGCTAGCTTCAGAGTCTTATTGTTTTTCTCTATGCTAGCTTCAGAGTCTTATTGTTTTTCTCTATGCTAGCTTCAGAGTCTTGTTGTTTTTCTCTATGCTAGCTTCAGAGTCTTGTTGTTTTTCTCTATGCTAGCTTCAGAGTCTTGTTGTTTTTCTCTATGCTAGCTTCAGAGTCTTATTGTTTTTCTCTATGCTAGCTTCAGAGTCTTATTGTTTTTCTCTATGCTAGCTTCAGAGTCTTGTTGTTTTTTTCTCTATGCTAGCTTCAGAGTCTTGTTGTTTTTTTCTCTATGCTAGCTTCAGAGTCTTGTTGTTTTTTTCTCTATGCTAGCTTCAGAGTCTTATTGTTTTTCTCTATGCTAGCTTCAGAGTCTTATTGTTTTTCTCTATGCTAGCTTCAGAGTCTTGTTGTTTTTTTCTCTATGCTAGCTTCAGAGTCTTGTTGTTTTTTTCTCTATGCTAGCTTCAGAGTCTTGTTGTTTTTTTCTCTATGCTAGCTTCAGAGTCTTGTTGTTTTTTTCTCTATGCTAGCTTCAGAGTCTTGTTGTTTTTTTCTCTATGCTAGCTTGAGTCTTGTTGTTTTTTTCTCTATGCTAGCTTCAGAGTCTTGTTGTTTTTTTCTCTATGCTAGCTTCAGAGTCTTGTTGTTTTTTTCTCTATGCTAGCTTCAGAGTCTTGTTGTTTTTTTTCTCTATGCTAGCTTCAGAGTCTTGTTGTTTTTTTCTCTATGCTAGCTTCAGAGTCTTGTTGTTTTTTTCTCTATGCTAGCTTGAGTCTTGTTGTTTTTTTCTCTATGCTAGCTTGAGTCTTGTTGTTTTTTTCTCTATGCTAGGTTCAGAGTCTTGTTGTTTTTTTCTCTATGCTAGCTTCAGAGTCTTGTTGTTTTTTTCTCTATGCTAGCTTGAGTCTTGTTGTTTTTTCTCTATGCTAGCTTCAGAGTCTTGTTGTTTTTTTCTCTATGCTAGCTTCAGAGTCTTGTTGTTTTTTTCTCTATGCTAGCTTCAGAGTCTTGTTGTTTTTCTCTATGCTAGCTTCAGAGTCTTATTGTTTTTCTCTATGCTAGCTTCAGAGTCTTATTGTTTTTCTCTATGCTAGCTTCAGAGTCCTGTTGTTTTTTTCTCTATGCTAGCTTGAGTCTTGTTGTTTTTTTCTCTATGCTAGCTTCAGAGTCTTGTTGTTTTTTTCTCTATGCTAGCTTCAGAGTCTTGTTGTTTTTTTCTCTATGCTAGCTTCAGAGTCTTATTGTTTTTCTCTATGCTAGCTTCAGAGTCTTGTTGTTTTTTTCTCTATGCTAGTTTGAGTCTTGTTGTTTTTTTCTCTATGCTAGCTTCAGAGTCTTGTTGTTTTTTTCTCTATGCTAGCTTCAGAGTCTTGTTGTTTTTTTCTCTATGCTAGCTTCAGAGTCTTGTTGTTTTTCTCTATGCTAGCTTCAGAGTCTTATTGTTTTTCTCTATGCTAGCTTCAGAGTCTTATTGTTTTTCTCTATGCTAGCTTCAGAGTCTTATTGTTTTTCTCTATGCTAGCTTCAGAGTCTTGTTGTTTTTTTCTCTATGCTAGCTTCAGAGTCTTGTTGTTTTTTTCTCTATGCTAGCTTCAGAGTCTTATTGTTTTTCTCTATGCTAGCTTCAGAGTCTTATTGTTTTTCTCTATGCTAGCTTCAGAGTCTTGTTGTTTTTTTCTCTATGCTAGCTTCAGAGTCTTGTTGTTTTTTTCTCTATGCTAGCTTCAGAGTCTTGTTGTTTTTTTCTCTATGCTAGCTTCAGAGTCTTGTTGTTTTTTTCTCTATGCTAGCTTCAGAGTCTTGTTGTTTTTTTCTCTATGCTAGCTTGAGTCTTGTTGTTTTTTTCTCTATGCTAGCTTCAGAGTCTTGTTGTTTTTTTCTCTATGCTAGCTTCAGAGTCTTGTTGTTTTTTTCTCTATGCTAGCTTCAGAGTCTTGTTGTTTTTTTTCTCTATGCTAGCTTCAGAGTCTTGTTGTTTTTTTCTCTATGCTAGCTTCAGAGTCTTGTTGTTTTTTTCTCTATGCTAGCTTGAGTCTTGTTGTTTTTTTCTCTATGCTAGCTTGAGTCTTGTTGTTTTTTTCTCTATGCTAGGTTCAGAGTCTTGTTGTTTTTTTCTCTATGCTAGCTTCAGAGTCTTGTTGTTTTTTTCTCTATGCTAGCTTGAGTCTTGTTGTTTTTTTCTCTATGCTAGCTTCAGAGTCTTGTTGTTTTTTTCTCTATGCTAGCTTCAGAGTCTTGTTGTTTTTTTCTCTATGCTAGCTTCAGAGTCTTGTTGTTTTTCTCTATGCTAGCTTCAGAGTCTTATTGTTTTTCTCTATGCTAGCTTCAGAGTCTTATTGTTTTTCTCTATGCTAGCTTCAGAGTCCTGTTGTTTTTTTCTCTATGCTAGCTTGAGTCTTGTTGTTTTTTTCTCTATGCTAGCTTCAGAGTCTTGTTGTTTTTTTCTCTATGCTAGCTTCAGAGTCTTGTTGTTTTTTTCTCTATGCTAGCTTCAGAGTCTTATTGTTTTTCTCTATGCTAGCTTCAGAGTCTTGTTGTTTTTTTCTCTATGCTAGTTTGAGTCTTGTTGTTTTTTTCTCTATGCTAGCTTCAGAGTCTTGTTGTTTTTTTCTCTATGCTAGCTTCAGAGTCTTGTTGTTTTTTTCTCTATGCTAGCTTCAGAGTCTTGTTGTTTTTCTCTATGCTAGCTTCAGAGTCTTATTGTTTTTCTCTATGCTAGCTTCAGAGTCTTATTGTTTTTCTCTATGCTAGCTTCAGAGTCTTATTGTTTTTCTCTATGCTAGCTTCAGAGTCTTGTTGTTTTTTTCTCTATGCTAGCTTCAGAGTCTTATTGTTTTTTTCTCTATGCTAGCTTCAGAGTCTTGTTGTTTTTTTCTCTATGCTAGCTTCAGAGTCTTGTTGTTTTTTTCTCTATGCTAGCTTGAGTCTTGTTGTTTTTTTCTCTATGCTAGCTTCAGAGTCTTGTTGTTTTTTTCTCTATGCTAGCTTCAGAGTCTTGTTGTTTTTTTCTCTATGCTAGCTTCAGAGTCTTGTTGTTTTTCTCTATGCTAGCTTCAGAGTCTTATTGTTTTTCTCTATGCTAGCTTCAGAGTCTTATTGTTTTTCTCTATGCTAGCTTCAGAGTCTTGTTGTTTTTTTCTCTATGCTAGCTTGAGTCTTGTTGTTTTTTTCTCTATGCTAGCTTCAGAGTCTTGTTGTTTTTTTCTCTATACTAGCTTCAGAGTCTTGTTGTTTTTTTCTCTATGCTAGCTTCAGAGTCTTGTTGTTTTTCTCTATGCTAGCTTCAGAGTCTTATTGTTTTTCTCTATGCTAGCTTCAGAGTCTTATTGTTTTTCTCTATGCTAGCTTCAGAGTCTTGTTGTTTTTTTCTCTATGCTAGCTTCAGAGTCTTGTTGTTTTTCTCTATGCTAGCTTCAGAGTCTTATTGTTTTTCTCTATGCTAGCTTCAGAGTCTTATTGTTTTTCTCTATGCTAGCTTCAGAGTCTTGTTGTTTTTTTCTCTATGCTAGCTTGAGTCTTGTTGTTTTTTTCTCTATGCTAGCTTCAGAGTCTTGTTGTTTTTTTCTCTATGCTAGCTTCAGAGTCTTGTTGTTTTTTTCTCTATGCTAGCTTCAGAGTCTTGTTGTTTTTTTCTCTATGCTAGCTTCAGAGTCTTGTTGTTTTTTTCTCTATGCTAGCTTCAGAGTCTTGTTGTTTTTTTCTCTATGCTAGCTTCAGAGTCTTATTGTTTTTCTCTATGCTAGCTTCAGAGTCTTATTGTTTTTCTCTATGCTAGCTTCAGAGTCTTATTGTTTTTCTCTATGCTAGCTTCACAGTCTTGTTGTTTTTTTCTCTATGCTAGCTTCAGAGTCTTATTGTTTTTCTCTATGCTAGCTTCAGAGTCTTATTGTTTTTCTCTATGCTAGCTTCACAGTCTTGTTTTTTTTTTCTCTATGCTAGCTTCTGAGTCTTGTTGTTTTTTTCTCTATGCTAGCTTCAGAGTCTTGTTGTTTTTTTCTCTATGCTAGCTTCAGAGTCTTGTTGTTTTTTTCTCTATGCTAGCTTCAGAGTCTTGTTGTTTTTTTCTACTATGCTAGCTTCAGAGTCTTGTTGTTTTTTTCTCTATGCTAGCTTCAGAGTCTTGTTGTTTTTTTCTCTATGCTAGCTTCAGGGTCTTGTTGTTTTTTTCTCTATGCTAGCTTCAGAGTCTTGTTGTTTTTTTCTCTATGCTAGCTTCAGAGTCTTGTTGTTTTTTTCTCTATGCTAGCTTCAGAGTCTTGTTGTTTTTTTCTCTATGCTAGCTTCAGAGTCTTGTTGTTTTTTCTCTATGCTAGCTTCAGAGTCTTGTTATTCTCTATGCTAGCTTCAAAGTCTTGTTATTCTCTATGCTAGCTTCAGAGTCTTGTTATTCTCTATGCTAGCGTCAGAATCTTGTTATTCTCTATGCTAGCTTCAGAGTCTTGTTATTCTCTATGCTAGCTTCAGAGTCTTGTTGTTTTTCTCTATGCTAGCTTCAGAGTCTTATTGTTTTTCTCTATGCTAGCTTCAGAGTCTTATTGTTTTTCTCTATGCTAGCTTCAGAGTCTTGTTGTTTTTTTCTCTATGCTAGCTTCAGAGTCTTGTTGTTTTTTTCTCTATGCTAGCTTCAGAGTCTTGTTGTTTTTTTCTCTATGCTAGCTTCAGAGTCTTGTTGTTTTTTTCTCTATGCTAGCTTCAGAGTCTTATTGTTTTTCTCTATGCTAGCTTCAGAGTCTTATTGTTTTTCTCTATGCTAGCTTCACAGTCTTGTTGTTTTTTTCTCTATGCTAGCTTCTGAGTCTTGTTGTTTTTTTCTCTATGCTAGCTTCAGAGTCTTGTTGTTTTTTTCTCTATGCTAGCTTCAGAGTCTTGTTGTTTTTTTCTCTATGCTAGCTTGAGTCTTGTTGTTTTTTTCTCTATGCTAGCTTCAGAGTCTTGTTATTCTCTATGCTAGCGTCAGAATCTTGTTATTCTCTATGCTAGCTTCAGAGTCTTGTTATTCTCTATGCTAGCTTCAGAGTCTTGTTGTTTTTCTCTATGCTAGCTTCAGAGTCTTATTGTTTTTCTCTATGCTAGCTTCAGAGTCTTATTGTTTTTCTCTATGCTAGCTTCAGAGTCTTGTTGTTTTTTTCTCTATGCTAGCTTCTGAGTCTTGTTGTTTTTTTCTCTATGCTAGCTTCAGAGTCTTGTTGTTTTTTTCTCTATGCTAGCTTCAGAGTCTTATTGTTTTTCTCTATGCTAGCTTCAGAGTCTTATTGTTTTTCTCTATGCTAGCTTCAGAGTCTTGTTGTTTTTTTCTCTATGCTAGCTTCTGAGTCTTGTTGTTTTTTTCTCTATGCTAGCTTCAGAGTCTTGTTGTTTTTTTCTCTATGCTAGCTTCAGAGTCTTGTTGTTTTTTTCTCTATGCTAGCTTCAGAGTCTTGTTGTTTTTTTCTCTATGCTAGCTTCAGAGTCTTGTTGTTTTTTTCTCTATGCTAGCTTGAGTCTTGTTGTTTTTTTCTCTATGCTAGCTTCAGAGTCTTGTTGTTTTTTTCTCTATGCTAGCTTCAGAGTCTTGTTGTTTTTTTCTCTATGCTAGCTTCAGAGTCTTGTTGTTTTTTCTCTATGCTAGCTTCAGAGTCTTGTTATTCTCTATGCTAACTTCAAAGTCTTGTTATTCTCTATGCTAGCTTCAGAATCTAGTTATTCTCTATGCTAGCTTCAGAGTCTTGTTATTCTCTATGCTAGCTTCAGAGTCTTGTTATTCTCTATGCTAGCTTCAGAGTCTTGTTATTCTCTATGCTAGCTTCAGTCTTGTTATTCTCTATGCTAGCTTCAGAATCTAGTTATTCTCTATGCTAGCTTCAGAGTCTTGTTATTCTCTATGCTAGCTTCAGAGTCTTGTTATTCTCTATGCTAGCTTCAGAGTCTTGTTATTCTCTATGCTAGCTTCAGAGTCTTGTTATTCTCTATGCTAGCTTCAGAGTCTTGTTATTCTCTATGCTAGCTTCAAAGTCTTGTTATTCTCTATGCTAGCTTCAGAGTCTTGTTATTCTCTATGCTAGCTTCAGAGTCTTGTTATTCTCTATGCTAGCTTCAGAGTCTTGTTATTCTCTATGCTAGCTTCAGAGTCTTGTTATTCTCTATGCTAGCTTCAAAGTCTTGTTATTCTCTATGCTAGCTTCAGAGTCTTGTTATTCTCTATGCTAGCTTCAGAGTCTTGTTATTCTCTATGCTAGCTTCAGAGTCTTGTTATTCTCTATGCTAGCTTCAGAGTCTTGTTATTCTCTATGCTAGCTTCAAAGTCTTGTTATTCTCTATGCTAGCTTCAGAGTCTTGTTATTCTCTATGCTAGCTTCAGAGTCTTGTTATTCTCTATGCTAGCTTCAGAGTCTTGTTATTCTCTATGCTAGCTTCAGAGTCTTGTTATTCTCTATGCTAGCTTCAGAGTCTTGTTATTCTCTATGCTAGCTTCAAAGTCTTGTTATTCTCTATGCTAGCTTCAGAGTCTTGTTATTCTCTATGCTAGCTTCAGAGTCTTGTTATTCTCTATGCTAGCTTCAGAGTCTTGTTATTCTCTATGCTAGCTTCAGAGTCTTGTTATTCTCTATGCTAGCTTCAAAGTCTTGTTATTCTCTATGCTAGCTTCAGAGTCTTGTTATTCTCTATGCTAGCTTCAGAGTCTTGTTATTCTCTATGCTAGCTTCAGAGTCTTGTTATTCTCTATGCTAGCTTCAGAGTCTTGTTATTCTCTATGCTAGCTTCAGAGTCTTGTTATTCTCTATGCTAGCTTCAAAGTCTTGTTATTCTCTGAGCTAGCTTCAGAAATTCCAAAAAAATTAAACATAAAACTAATTAACGAAAAGTAAGTTTCCACCCTATATCGGACACGTAGATTACGGGAAAAATAAGTAAAAAATTCTTTGAACAACGGTTTACCCATAAATCAATTATTTGTCTTGTTATTCTCTAAGCTAGCTTCAGAAATTCCAAAAAAATTAAACATAAAACTAATTAACGAAAAGTATGTTTCTACCCTAAATATATCCATAATGGATAAAAACGAAGTTCGTTCGGTCAACAAGAAATCAAGATTTTTTATTTGGAAGAAAAATTCGCTAGGTAGATCGACGCATACTCTTTCTCGATTAGATGGTACTGAAATTTCTTCATAGTTAAACAAAAGAACGGCACAGAACAATAGTGTAATAAAAATAAACAAATAATTGAATTAACAATGCAATATTTATGAAATTCATATTCGTAATATGTACCATAGTTTAGGAAAAGGGTTTACTTACGGTGTGACAAACAATCGAAGATCAGGTATGCAGACATCGTCATCCCCACAATTCTTTTTGATAACAATTGAATCTTTATAAGATAAAGGTAGGTTGCCGTTAAGTACGGGCAGAAGTTCGTTTCTAGGGTCTCGTCGATAAGTTAAAGTACTTACTTTTTGCCTTTGGTTCAAATAATATTTCATTTCGACTTCCAAAGGTGTTAATTTATCTCTGGTACTATCCTATTGATTTATAAAATGCGCTTCAAAATTTGTACCAATTAATAATAAAAATAATACTCACTCTAATGTATACTTGCATCCTGGTACAATTCCATTCATTCCTTCTGAGAGAAAAAGTTTCATTAAATTTGCTTCTTCTGTCAAAAGGATATAAAAACATTCTTGGATCTTTAGATATTTTGGAATCTAAAGTGAATTCGGCAATCAATTCTATAGCGTGTGAAACACCAATACCACTGTATCGAACGCAAGTTTCGAAAGATGTACAACTGACGTATTTGTCACGACTTAGAGAACAATTTCGTTCTTCCAAACTTATTTGTTTCTTATGTGTGTGAAATTTGACGTTCGCTTCGACATTTATAACAGGACGGGATCTGAAATTACTCTGTAATATAAAAGATACCGAAGGCTTACGTCAAAATGTATCATGGTATTCCAAATACTGACCTAAAAACTGTCTAAAAAATATGATGTGGCCAATACAATACTTTTTACACTCCAATGTTAACATTTTCACGATGATGTCTGTGTGTATGTATATATGTATGTGTGAATCCTTTTTACGCTCGAACTCAAATACTATCATTCAGAATTTTGATACATTGTATTTGTACTTTAGTCTAATATGAAAAGAAGTCATTTGATTTTTATCAGATAACCGGAAATGGCACTTTACTGGATTTTTTCGATATAAAGATTATTAATTTTTCTACAGTGCATGTAACTGACAGATATATGTCACTGTCAAGTGGAAGACCTCTGGAAGCATGAGCTGAAGAAATCATCAAAAAGTTTCAAAATCGGCATAGACGACAAATTTGCGAGGATAATTGCTTTACCCAAGATGACTTTTTCCATAGAATTTTAACCGGGGATACTATGTTCTGCGGGTAAGATGATGGCCACAGTTTTCTGGGATGCGGAGTATGTCCCAATAAGGTATTGTGTTGGCCACATCAGATTTTTACCTTCCGTCACCTTTAGGTAAGGAAGGTCAAAAAATTCAATGATGAGTTTTTACTGAATAAGCACGTTTTAGGGTCCATATAATACGATTTTACCATTTTTACGATGATCTCTGAATGTATGTGTGTCTGTGTGTGTGTGACAAAAGTTCCGGATTCCATAACTTCAATACCACGATTCCAAAAATTATAATTTTTTCGTATTCCTTAAATTTACATCCAGAAGAACAACTGATTAGATTTTGGTTATAATTGGTCAACCGGAAGTAGTCTCATTTGAAGATTTAACAGTTAAATTTGATTTATTGACATTTAACGTTATTATAACTTAAAGAATATATTATTCTCTATACGATTTGATTTCAATTTATACTTCATATTCAATAGATACAGAGTTAAAGAATTTTAAAGAAATTAAATTTTATAATTCAGCCAGCTATGCCAAACTTGGGAACTAGTAATATATTCATATAATTCAAATTCACAGATGTCAATATTAATAAAAAGTAATTAATGTGGCAGATATGAGGATGTTGAAGTAGATATTGGGGAATACACGGAAAGATACTGTAAGAAAATAACTCTAGTGTTACAAGTTTTTAGAAAGATACAAGAAAGACGATTACATTGGTTTGAACATGTCATGAGGAGAAATGAAGAAATATATTGGAACAAGAATGAATATTTAGTAATAGGAATTTTAAATAAACAGAGGAAGACCAAAGATAAGATGGAAGGACTGTATTGCGGAAGATTTGAGAGAAAAGGAACTGAATGAGAACGACATGCAAAAATAGCGACCCCTAACGAATGGGAAAAGCTAAAGAAGAAGAAAATGTCAGTGTCAAGTGCAATTTGAATAGTTTGTTTATGAAATAATTTTACTGGAAATTTAGAATCTTTTGTAAGAAAAATTATGGAATTTATACATTATACACGAGAATGACGGAAGGTATTCTGTTGGCCACAACAGATTTTTATATTTTAAATTCTATATAATGCAAGCAGTCATGTGATTTTGTTCACTTAGACAAGCAGATATGGGAGTTTGAAAAACATGATACATATAAACGTATTTGGAAATTGCCGCATACCTAAATATAAAAGCAGAATCCGATAAATATGCTCCTACTACCAAATCTGGATATTGGTTTCTGTCCAAATCAATACCATTTCCAGATACGGAAAAACCAAACGTAAATAATTGGTCGGCACCATATCCTAGGTCATCACCATATATTACTTGTGATGGTTTTTCCCTTATACCATTTTTGGAACCATAATAAATGTAGACTGCTCCCCTTTCGTTTGGCCCGTCGTATGGTGCACCAATTGCTATATCTGGTAGATAAAAATACCATTTTAAATAATTATGCTATTTTGAAGGAATCTACGATGTCTGGCTATTAAATAACAAAACTGCGAAGGCAGAAGGTGTTCTAGAAGGGTAGGGGGAAACGAATGCAGCGTTGGTTAGCTGGAAGAGTCTACTATTCCGATACGAAAGCACGTTTTTGACGCTGTAGTAGTATTTTTTCTATAGAGGTTAGAAACGAACATGTTTTTTTCTCGTGCCGATAACAATGTGTGCTATAAGTTGTTGAAAGAGGCCTATGGTGAGAATTATCTATCTTGTGCGCATGTTTTCCAATGGTATAAACGGTTTTCTGAAGGCCGGGAGAGCACCGAAGATTTAAAGCCATGTTAATCGTTTTTTCAACATCAACTCCAACGTGATGACTGAATGGGTTCCCGAGGGTCAAACTGTAAACCAAACTTACTATTTGAAAGAAACGGCCGGAATTGCCGCTAGAGGCATTGTGACTTTTTTCTGTTTCCGAAGATCAAGTCTACCTTAAAAGGATCCCGGTTCGAGTCGATGGAAGAAGTGATGCGAAAATCGGCGGAGCTCCTAAACGCTCTTACAAAAGAATACTTCCAACATTGCTTTGACCAATGGAAAAAAACGAATGGAACGATTTGTGGCGAGCGGTGGGAGTACATTGCATATCATAAGCAGTCTCGTTATTTAATAGCCAAACCTCGTATATACCATTCTTAGGGAGCAGCACTTACCTTGATACCCGTCCAAGTCTAAGTCGCCTAAATTGGCTACTGATAAGCCAAAACGGCCTTTGGAATTTGTACCATCTCTGGTATCAAATTTTCTGAGTTTGGGCTGAAAGAAATTATCAAAATATTTTGTACCATATAACAAGATTAAGTTATATTTACATAAATAGCATTTGGTCCAGCATCAGGGTCATCCCTAATTTTTACAGGATATATGACGTATACCCTGCCTACCTCATATTTGTCTTTACTGTTAGGCTCTGTGTGTAGGGGAGCACCGACTATTAGATCATCCAGGCCATCGCCGTTCATATCTGCCGCAGCTATCGCATAGCCAAAATATGCACCAAGTTGGCTACCAGATATATTTTGATGGTTTGTTAAATTCCATGTATACATGACTACCTGAGAAAATACGTCAAATAATTATTATTTTATGTTACATAGGGCGCGAGCAGTCATGCGACTTTGTTGGCCTTGGCAAGCAGATATGGGGGCCCGTGTCAGAATGACAACTAGTAATAGTAATAGTGTACATATTATGATTTTCCAAATCCATTGGAGTATTTTCCTCGGCAAATATATTCCATACTATTGATGACAAATAAACATCAGAATATTTATGACATATGACAGTTGTGACATCTATGTAAATCCTCATCTGCTTGCCAAGGCCAACAAAGTAACGAATTTAACATTTCTTGTACACACAAATAATTGAAATTGTATATCTTCTTTCATTCTATGAGAAATTTTGTGATACTATTCTAATATATTCAAAATTCTTCAAATTCATTAACAGTATATTTAATTAATAATACAATAATATATATTAAATTTACCCCCAGAAAAATCTGATTTTTGACACTGACATTTTGCATTTATCTGTCAATTACAAGCATTTAAATATCTCAACTGTTTTTAGCAACGAGATTTATTACAACAGATTATTCTATATTATTATATACTATATCTCCAAACATATACGAGATATAATAAAAAAAATTAAATGTGTCAGATTGAGAATATAATTTTCTTTAATATTACCAAGAATTTTTTTCAAAAAATAATATTTAGAAGATTTTTTTTCAAGAATCTGTTACTTCCAGTTGTCCAATTGTTACCAAAACCTTTTCAGGCCTTCCCAGTAATGTCCGATTGGAAAATACGTAGTTAACAAATATTAAGTCTTATAGTTTTTGAGTAATCATCCTTCCAACATTCCACATACATACATACACACACACGCGCAGGCATCATCATAAAAATGTTAAAATCAAATTGTAGGGTTTTGCGATTAGCTTGGGGAGGGGTAAAAATTATTATTCCCAATAAATGGTACATACTTTTCCCTTAAGTCTGTTCCCTCGTGGCATACCAGCGGCAAGTCCACCCTCTACATCCCCTGTAAAATTTCCAGCAGTAACAGAATACCCCATGTAAGAATCGTCATCAAATGGTTCCCCTTCTTTCGTAAAAAACACACTAGGCCTCTTTCGCAAATGCTGGCTATAAACCTGACCTAAAATACAACCAAGTTACAGTAACGGAATGGTCCGTATGGCAACCAGAAGCGTGATAAGCTGTGCCATTTGGTAATAGCAAATAATATTGCTAATAAATGGTTGTTAATGACAATTAATAACAATTAATAACAATTAATTTGTTATTTGTTATTGGTTAGGCCTGCACCATTTTAGTTTAGACCATTTTTAAACCATACCACAATTAGGGAATTTATAAAAACTCCTTATGTATGGTATAAATTAAAATGAAGCAAAAAATTTACAGTTCCCAAATTATGGTACAATCGTTCATTTATGGTCAAACTATCAATTAGCAATATTATTCGTTAAAACAGTGTCCAAAATCATAAGTTGATTATGCTGAAATGAAATTAATACATATTAACAATTATTGCTATATTATGGTGTGTAAAAGCCTTCTGGCAGTTTTAAGCTGCTGTTTTCCCAGTTGAATCGGTTTTGTTTAACGCTTTATCAGTTTAAGCATGATTTGTATAATGACAATAGCAAGTATACCATTTTTAAGGCTATCCTAAGAAATGGTACATTATTAGCCACGTACTCGAGGGGAGTTTTTTTAGCTATGTTTCTGTGACATTTTATAGTGGTATCTTTAAATTTGGTCCCAATCGCTTAACATTTGTCATTTTTATATCAGTTTAATGAAACTAAAATGAGTGATTTAACTCTTGAACATAGAAGCATCATAAAATTTCTATCGAAAGAAGGTAGTAGCCCGAAGAATATCCATGGGACCTCTGGAGGAAAGAACTGAAGAATCAGCAAAAAATTCGAAATCGGCATAGACGACACATTTGCTAGGAGAATTTGATTGCTTTATCCCAAGATGACGACTTTTTCTAAAGGGTTTTCCAATAAGAGGTGTTATTTTGAATAGCCCGCTATTTCGGTAGATGTCGCTTTTGAAGCTGTCATTTTTTGACATTTGACAAGTAGAAACTACGCCATTAATAAAAATGGAACGATACACGCTTCAACAACGCATTGAAATTATTAAAATTCACTATAAAAATGGTGAAAATTTGACAGAGACGGTTCGTAAAACTCGACAATTTTTGGGTCGTCGTGAAGCACCTTGTCGGACCGCAATACAGAAATTGGTGGAAAAATTCGAGCTGTTGGGACAAGTTAGTGATGTGAAGAATAAAACCCGTGCACGTCGCTCAAGAACAGCCGAGAATATTGCTGCTGTAGCCGAAAGTGTTGAAGAAAACCCAGGTTTGTCCATTCCTCGTCGTTCTTTGGAATTAGGCATTCCACAAACGTCATTACACCGTATTTTGCATAAAGATTTGGGTCTTAAGGCTTATAAAGTCCAGTTAACACAAGAACTCAAGCCGGCCGATCATCAACAACGTCGTGTCTTTGCTGATTGGGTCGTTGAAATGCATGAAAATGATCCGGAATTCCATCGAAAAATCATCTTGAGTGATGAGGCCCATTTCCACCTCGGTGGCTTCGTCAACAAACAAAATTGTCGCATCTGGGGCTCAGAAAACCCAAGAGTTATTGTTGAAAAGCCTCTCTTTCCTCAACGTGTGACTGTTTGGTGCGGTTTATGGTCCGGCGGAGTCATTGGACCTTACTTTTTCGAAAATGAGGCTGGAGCAACAGTTACGGTGAATGGATTGCGCTATCGAGAGATGATTAACGATTTTTTATGGCCGGAATTGGATGGTATTGATCTGGACAACGTTTACTTTCAACAAGACGGCGCTACGTGCCACACAAGCAACGAAACCATTGATCTTTTACGGGAAAAGTTTCCGGACCGTGTTATCTCTCGAAGAGGTGATCACAATTGGCCACCGAGATCTTGTGATTTAACACCTTGCGACTTGTTTCTTTGGGGCCACGTGAAAGAGAAGGTCTACGCCAACTGCCCAGCGTCGACTCAAGACCTCAAAGATGGAATTCGTGAGGCTATCGAGGACATAGGACAGCCACTTTGCGATTTGGTTATGGAAAATTTCATGAAAAGGATATTGTCCTGTCAGCGTGGTCGTGGTGGTCATTTGCCTGATGTTATTTTCCACTATTAACGGCATACCTTCCTCTTTATAATGAAATAAACATCCGATCATTTATATTAAAAAATGGCATTTTTCTTTGAATATCAAAATAACACCTCTTATTGGAAAACCCTTTATAGAATTATAACCGGGGATGAGACCTGGGTACACCATTTTAAACCTCCCACGAAACAAGAGTTCATGCAATGGATTTATAAGGGCTCTCCACCACCCAAGAAGGCGAAGACATAATTTTCTGGGAACTAGATAGGAACTACAATAACGGGGAATGTCTCCATAGACACAATTAAGAACTTGGAAGTGGCTATCCGCGAAAAAAAGATTCCAAATATTTCTTCTTTCGTTCTAAGAAAAAATTTGTCCTACTATTCTAATGTAAAGTGTATGGAGAAAACAGCCCGTTCTGTTTCCAAATCAAGTGAAAGACCTCTGGAGTCCATGCAATGGATTCATAAGGACTGTCTACCACCCCAAGAAGGCGAAGACTCAATTTTCTGCGGGGAAAGTGATTCTCACAGTTTTCAGAGACGCGGAGTATGTGCCCAAAGGGACTACAATAACGAGGAATGTTTCCATAGACACAATTAAGAATTTGAAAGTGGCTATACGCGAAAAAAACCCAAAATGATGCTCAAATAACATAAAAAGCTCCCCTCGTAACTAACACCAAAATGATAAAATGGTATTTTATGGCCTAAGCATGTGCCATTTGAGCCATCCCAATCATATCTATCTAGTTGATAAAGCGTTGGTCTTCTGTTTTACCTGCTCCAAAATCAGAATATCTTGGTGGTGTGTACGGAAACCTGGCATCTGGGTCAACTGAATACATTTGTCCTGAAATAGCAAAGCATGTCAGATACAACCACATGGCACACATATATATACCATTTAACGTATAACGAACCATACGACATTAAGCTCGTGTCCCTGCTAAAGCTATATGCATAACATGGCGAAGCCTTTATTACAAATGGTAGATTTACCTCCAAATAAATGGTACAATGTTCAAAATACCATATTAAAGGAGCCAAGTATACCATATATTTAACCCCCAATCAACATAATTTCCTTGTGCCAATTTATTTGACCCCTTTTTTCATGCCAATATTCCCAAAATTTAAGCAACGACATATAGGCAAAGCAAAAATATATACAAAATTAATCCATGAAATGGTTTGCATTTTGCTGTATTGTTGAATGGTACAAAACGGTTACCTTCGCCGTAAGAATGGTTTGGAAGTGGTACATATGGAAAAGTTGCATTACTATATATAGAGTAAAGTTGGCCTGAAAGATATCAACATTAAATATATGTTCTTACAATTAAAAATGTATATCAAACAATCCTGTAAAATAATAAAAATTAACTAAATATATTTCAATATTACAATATTCAACTAATAACTTAAAAATGGTTTTATGATTAGTTCCCAAGATATGGTACAACCATTAATTTTACAGTTTTGAATCTTTCAATCAATAACTAATAAATGGTTTTATGTACTAGTACTAGTCCCCAAAATATGGTACAACAAATATACTTCCACTAGGGTGTCCAACTATTTCCTAAAGAATGGTACATTTTATCTACCATTAATTTTGAAGTTTTGAATATAGGTATATACATATTTAAGTTACCAATTGTTATAAACAAATGAAAAAACAAAACACTACTAACCTTGCCAGTACCAACTACCAGGAGCACCAATAAAAAGTCGTTCGCCATTCTAAAACAAAAAATCAGTATTAATTGTGAATCCGAATCTGAGTTTTGGATATTGGATCCCTGAGCATCGAGTCTTGAATCCGGATTCAAAAATCGAATTTGGGAAACGGATTTAATGTGTAATAATACAAATTTGTATTTTTTTATTCATCATTTACTAAATAGAATTAAGATATCCGCTTCAATATCCGAACATCGGATATCCAAGGAACCGGATATTTTGAAACCGGGTACTGGGATCCAAATTTTGTCGGAACCTCAGCACTAGTTCAAACCAAGGTACAGCAGATTCGATTATAATATACAGGTTGAGTCTGGGAAGACGTCCCCCCCTAACTTTTTTATTAAAAGTAATAGAAAAAGTGGCTCATATAAAAGTTTTATTATTTTAAATATACTATATGATGACAGATGTAAATATTTTTTATCAGGTTTACAAGATATGGCTATCAACTTTATTTTTACCTTCCGTCACCTTTAGGTAAGGAAGTTTTTAGTGAATAAACACGTTTTAGGGCCCATATAATACGATTCTACCATTTTTACGATAATATTTGTAAGATGATATGAAGATTTTAACAGTTTTTCTTGAAAAAACTCAGTTAAATATTATTATAACTTAAAGCGATATTGAATATTATAGTTTTTGAGAACTCGTCCTTCCAATATCCTACACACACACAGACATCATCGTAAAAATATTAAAATTGGACTTAGGGACCTTAAAACATGTTTAATCATTAATATCTGGATATGCGATGTTTAGCATGAATCCAATATATGTGTTAGAAAGATATATTTTGAAAAAAAACCACAACATATTAAATATTTAAATTTTAAAATAAATAACTTATTATTTATTTATTTAAACTGTCGTATAGACATTTTTTTGCTTTAAGTCTTCTAGACAAGTTGTGTGCACGGTTCTCGATACAAATGTAATTTATTGATATATATTCTATGCTAAACAGCTACTACTACCGAACATACGTTTTTACAGCATTGCTATATACGTATTGCTATTGTCTTGCAATGTATACGAGACATGTCACATTTTTACATATATTTAACTAAAGAAATCGCTTCTCTGTTTTATTTTATTCTATATATTTTCTTAAGAAATTTTGCAAAGGAAGGTGTACCGATTCAACATTTACAATAATTTTTATATTGGTTGAACGGTAAAAATTAGTATTCTTTTAATAAATATACCCGGTGGTCTTTGTGTAAATATTGTGACATATAAAGAATAAATTATAATCATCTCGTTATTATTCTAAGTGCAATGGAATTAAGTTTAGTGACTTGAAATTCTGGCGCCGTCGAAATGAACATAATTCATTGTCCAAGCATATAATTTCAAAGAATAATTTATATAAATATAATAATTCTAAGGATGTGGCCAGTACAATACCTTCCGTCAATTTTACGTATTTTGAACAAATTCCACACAGATTTTTTTTGCAAATTATTCTATGGGCGTTTTCGTTAGAAAATAAAAACATATTTTTATTGAAAATTGAAGTTCAACTCGATTACAAAAATTTATAGGCTATAAACTTTATTAAATTAAACTTGTATTTACGAGAAAAATATTTCTAAATTATTAACATCGATATTTAATGTATGTAATAATTTCATATATTTATGTTGTACACGACATTCATTTGCAATTACTTGGAAAACATGTACATAAAATATCAATAAATTACTAGTATTATAAGTGATGATTTGATGATACGTATATCATCACGGCTGGTATCATTTCATGCGGTGAATTCTGCTTCTTACAATATATATACAGGGTGGCTAGCATAGCTGGTTGATTTATATAATTTAATATCTTTATAATTCTTTAACTCTATATCTGTTATTTGACATCTATGTACATAATTACCAATTGCCGTTCTGCTTGTCAAGGCCAACAATGTCTCATGACTGCCCACAAGCAAAATTAGCCAGAGGTATTGTGCTGGCCAACATATATTTTTGTTACCTTAGATACAGCAGCTCCTAATCCAGCTTGACACGTTCCTTGCCGGTGGTAGCCCCAATGTCCTTGAAAATAAAAATAAATAATACTATTGTTTAAATTGTTGTAATCAATTTTCTGTTGTATTTGTAATGATCAACATTTATATTATTGTAATCAACATTAAAATAGTGAAATTTTCATTATTGTAATCAAGAATTTGATTGCAACAATAAACATTGTTATAAAAGATGAAAAATATACTCATATTCATATAAATTGTTGTCAAATGACAGATATATAATTGAACATAACGCAATCTCGTTTATGGAATAAATATATGTAGAATAACGGCTTTATAAACGTGGACAGCCGTGAATTTATGTTCTTGAGGAAGTAATTATTAAAGAATCTTGTAATTGAACATTTTAATGGAAGTTATTGTGACTCAAGCATTTGAATATATTGTTGGCTAAATTTAGGATTTGGTAATATTTATACTGAGTCAGTCAACACTTTTGACTCATTTTTATTAGTAGGTGTTTCTTAATAATTGTATTTAGTCATTTTATACTCATTTTCACGCCTATTCAGAAAAAAAAATTAAATATTTAAACATTCATTTAATTTTTATTCATTTAAATACTTGAAATTAAATTTAAGTACCGGGTTACTAACTCCCTAAGGTTTTTTTCTTTTCCCTTAACGGTTTAATTCTTAACAGGCCTCCGATGGATACCCGATGCCCGAAGGGCCTAAGTCATTAACGACATGTGTCATTTTATATACTGCACGTGTTAGTTTCCTGTTGCTCTAATTTTAGAATCTATGTCCGTTGTATATTGATGCAAACTTCAAGACGGAATTACTGAGTGTTACTTAGTAGATATATAAAAATTTGATTTAACAATTAAAGAATTGATTTTTTATTGAATTTGAAAATATGATAAACCTTTTCAGCTCTTCCTAGTAATGTCCGATTGGAAAATACGTAGTTAAACAGATATTAAATATTGAGAAATCGTTCTTCCAAACACAAACATCATCGTAAAAATATTAAAATCGAATTGTAGGGACCTTAAAACATGCTTAATCATTAAAATATGGATAAGCGATTTTTAGCATGAATCCAATATCTCTTTTAGCGAATGGTTAAAAAAGTTACGATGACTTCAATACTAAAAATACCTGTCCATTCATACAACCACAAATTCAATCATATTTCATACACTAACCGCAAAACCACATATTTATACATAAAAAACATTTAAAAATAATATGTATTTCATCTGAATTTTACTAAATTTGGGTCAGAATGTTGTTTAAATTTCTTTGTCATAGTGTCCAGACATATACAATGATGTCAAGTATTTCTGCTTTACCATATCCGGTTGAAAGTGACCTGACTTTTACCCTAATTCTTGGAAACTTGAGATTTGAGGAATATTTGAAGATAAGCCATATTTTGAAAGTATAATTTGAGATGTTTTATTACAGTGCTTAGAAATTTGTAATAAATTTTGAAGCTGCACAAAAATAAATTAATTCGTGGAAATCAAATAAACAATTTAAAATTCGAAATATTTAGTGTCGGTCGGAATCGAACCCGGTATTGAATTCATGCTGAAAATCGCATATCCAGATTTTATTGAACAAGCACATTTTAAGGTCCCCACAATCCGATTTTAACATTTTTACGATGATGTCTGTCTGCGTGTGTGTGTGTGTGTGTGTGTGTGTGTGTGTGTGTGTGTGTGTGTGTGGATGTATGTGTGCGTGTGTATGTGTGTGGGACATTGGAAGGACGATTACTCAAAAACTATACGACTTAATATTAGTTTAACTATGTATTTCTCATCGGACATACTGTCAATGAATTTGAAGAATTTTGAACATTAGGACAAAATATTTGGGTGTACAAGAAATGTTAAATTCGTTACTTGGTGGCTTAAAGTTTTCTACAGCACTTCAAATGTTTTTCTTTATCTTATATGATCCAGATAAACAGGGGTTGAGTGTTGACAGAATTTTAAACAAGGGTTAAATATATTTAAAGTCTGCGAAGATCTGATCGCGTGTTATAAAATGACAAGATGGTTTATAAAAGACAGTATTATATTCTGGCTAGAATATATACATTTTATTAACACATATTGTTCAAAATTAATAAATTACTATTCCCAGAAAAATTGGACCCATTTCTAGCGGCTTAATTACTTAAAACTATCTATTTCTAGTAGTCTATTTATAACTCTTACGATATTTTGTCTCTGCTATTTTTAGTTTTGTTTTGGTTAGGGTACATTTGCCAATAAATAACATTCAGAAAAAAATATAAAGTTAAAAATGGAATACTATTTTAATTAATAACACATGTTTATAAAAATTCAGAAATGGCAGAGAAAATTATGTTTTAATATATATACTAATAAAATTTTAATATGTTGCCTTTTTCAGATTCATACTTTCACTTAAATGTCAGAATAAATGACCTTGAAACACCACAATATCACATTACAAAAGTTTAGAATTTCATATTTGTATACAGGCTGTCTCAAAATTTGAATACAGGAGGCAAAACTAAAAACCTGTAAAACTTAACAAAAAACTCTAAAAATGTTCAAAACTTTAAAACGTCAAACGCGAATAAAGAAATAAATAAATAAGCGTGCGGAATTATTCCACACGGTTATTAGAATTAATTCCAACATAATTTTGAGTTGTGGAATGTGTACTTTCAAAAATAGTGTTGGAAAAAAATATTTTACTTACTTGTTCTGCAGGGTGAAAATTCTGAAAATGATGTTAGTCCATTTTGTGCAACGTAACACGTTCCAACCGGATCCCTTCTATTGTTTTTGGTGGTGAACCACAGATACCTTGGGGCACAAGCCTGAAAAAATACAAAATGCAATTGTTTATTAATTTTTTATTTATACTGAAAACTGTTAATAAGTTTCTTTCCATTTTAATGGGCTTATTGTACATACATAATATGATAATTTTTTCAACCATTAACAAAATAAATTGACCACTTACGAAATTTACAAGTCATCTTTAAATAACACCTCTGATGATATTTAAATTATTAAAGTGAAGACACGGTATAATTGATACTTAGTTAAAGTCGGCGACTTTAAAATGCAAATTAAAGTCGTTTTATTTTGATACTTTATCTTACAACGCAAGAAGAAAAAGAAAGCATCAGTTATTGATTGAATTCTTATATGATTTTGAGATTTATATCTTATGTAGTATGTATTATATTGCTTTAGATATATTTTGATTAGTTTTATTGTAAAACTTATTGTTTCAATATTATAAAATTGATATTTAAATAATCATCCTACGATATGTGTGTGTGTGGAGAATGGAGAAAACTTGCTCATAGAATGAATTTAAAATTATAGTAAGTAAGTAAATATAAAGATATTAACAATATTGAGAACAAATTTAATAACAATGTTTTATTACCACGGAATAGGACCATTAGTACCTATTCATTTGTCAGAACACATTTCGTTGAGATATTTTGTAATTTTTTTGTGATTTCTACTATGTAAAGAGTGAATAATCTAAGAACTAACAATGATTTTAACCTTAACGTCATTTAAGTCTCTTAAGTTATGATTTGTAAGGAATTTCAATTTTTTGTTTCACTTAAAATAATTGTAGCTTTTAAGTACTTAAGTATTCTAGGACATATGTAGCAGTTACTGTTTTTTATTTAGTTTGATAGAGCAATTAAGAAATCTCACTTTAAGAAAGTAGCTAAATATAGAAACAATGGCTGTTAGAAAGAACAACTGATTAAGGGCGATTAACCAAAAATTTTAATACGGCCCTGTGCTTTCAGCAAAATTCCACATCGGTCTTCGAATAAGCAGACGAATTTAAAAAAAGAAACAAACTCGAATCGACAAAAACATCGTACAGCCTTAAAAGAATTAGTCACTTTAAGATTCTCAAGTGGTCAAATAAAAAAACCAAATGTAGCCGATAAAAACAGATATTCTATTGTTTTGAGTGTGGAGCGTTAAGAACTGATAGGCGGTTGTTTCCTTTGATAAAGCGAATATTTCGGATATTCGAAAAAAGTTAATATTGTATAGAAGAAACCCTTTTTAAAAGGATGTAGAATCCTGTTTTACTTGCTTAACTTAAAAGGAATTATTATTATTACGGTAAAAGTAGTTTTCTTTTTTACTTATGCTATATGAAACTGTCTTCAATTTATTTATTTAATTTGCGTTTTAATATAAAAATATATTGATACTGAAATATTTTTGTATACATCAGGGTTTCTATTCTGTAGGCTTCGTAATTTCTTTCGTTTTCGTATTGAACAGTTCATTGTTCCCGAAATCTTTGTACAAAGCAGATTGGCACACCCAGCAATGGGTAATATGCCCTGATGATATGTTATATATTTACCTATATTTCTACATATTTACTTATGCTGGTAACTGTATTAAATTTCTTTCCATATAATTATAAATAAATAAAATAAATATTTCATCACGGCATATTACCCATTGCTGGGTGTGCCAATCTGCTTCATACCTACACAGATATCGGTAATGATGGAATATTTGTACCGTGCGGGCGCTTACCAGGCGTCACCTCGCGGGCACTCATTGCTGGCGTGGAAAGTGCGCCACAGGGGTCAATTTTGTGCGATTTTGAGCTTCCAGTAAAGTGAAGAAATACACGGTTTCAAAATTGAACGAATGTATTTGAGTTAGAGCGTAAAGAGGATCCATACACACACACACACACACACACACACACACACTCAAACATCATCGTGAAAATGTCAAAAATCAAATTCGTTTCATTCGGCCAACCCTCCAAAATCTGATCCATATTTGACACGAAAAAATCAAGAAGGAGTCCCAAATATTGCAAGAGAAGCAGACGTTTACCCAAATCTGAAAAAGTAGCTTTCATTTGATTTGCGATTTTTTAAAAATATTATTTACTAACTTTCTAAAAAGTACGGGTAAATTTTTTAGTAGTAGTTTTCTTATTCTTATGAAAAGAGCTAACTCTTCCTGCAAACTATAATTCAATTAAAAATTAGTCTCAGAAGTGGGATACAATAAATTAAGTATCCAAATTGAATGAAATTTAGCCTGACTACTAAGTATTATAATTTAGTCAAGTACATAAGTTCCTTTTTAAAGAGTACCTACTTTGAATTAAAATTTATTAAAATTAATTATAATTAATAGATATACTAACTCATACATTAATAAATACTTTATATTGTTGTTCTAATGTTGTAAGTAGCAACCTATAATTATTTTACTAAAATATAAACCTCCATATTTTACTCTTTTCAACCATGTATTAGATTTTATGTATTTGAAAATACGAGAAAAATAAGATAATTGAGATATATACGAAATAATTTTCTTCAAATATTATAGGTGGCTATTTGATTACTGATATTTTACGTTTGGTTGATTAATATTGGACACTCTATATACCGAGCTAAGTATGTGTGTATTGGTATAATCTTCAAATCAAATGTTATAGTCTGGTAAAGCGCTCAACAGTTCAACAGTTCCATTCTTAAAATAGATTCCAATTCCCTTATGTTTAGTATACCGAAGGTATAAAACAGATGTCTATTTTTACTCTCCTTAGAAGAATTTTTAGTTTTCATAAGTATATATATCTTAATACATATTTGTTTCGTTTTCCTCTTCTGTACGTCATACGGAGAGTTGATTAGATTTTGGTTTGAAGGTTTTAACACTTTTCTTGAAAAAAGTCAGTTAATTATTATAAGTTAAAGAATATGTTATTCTCTATACGATTTGATTGCATTTTATACTTCATATTCAATTTAAAGAATTATAAATCAGCCAGCTATGCAAACCATGGAAACTGCTAATATATTCAGATAATTCAAATTGACAGATGTCAGTATCAATGAAAAGTAAATGAATGTAGAAGAGATGAAGATGTTGAGATAGATTTTCGGGAAGACACGGAAAATACGGAATGAAAGAATAAGGGAAATAACTAGTGCAAGAATTTTTTCTAAAGATACGAGACGATTACATTGGTTCGAACATGTGATGAATATACCAAAGAAGACCAAAGATAAGATGGAAGGACTGTATTTCAGTATGAGAAAAAAGGAACTGAATGAAAACAACACGCAAAACAGAAATGAGTGGAAGAAGAAAATAAAAAATAGCTACCCTCAACGAATGGGAAAACCTAAAGAAGATGATGGCAGTGTCAAGTGCAATTTGCATAGTTTGTTTATGAAATTAAGGGTTCTATAATCGAAAAAGTTTGGGATCCGCTGCACAACACTATAAAATAAAATGAGGATTTAAAAATATGGCAGTAAAGTTCGATTTAAATACTGTCTTTAAATATCTAGCATACCGATATATACTTATAGTATTACTAGAGTCTGTATATCGCATTCTTTAAATAATTTCAACTTTTAAACTCGTGTGCAATGGAGTATCTGACCTTAGTTCAATACCCGTTTGAAATTTAAAAAAAGTTGACTGTAGCTTGTAGTTGTATTTCCAAGATGCACTGACAGACAGTTGAATATCGCAACGAGTAGTAGAAATTTCTTGCAACTACTTTTTTTTATCTCTCAACACTTTACTTATAGATTTTATACTGTAGAGGTACAGAAACATTTTTACGATGATGTCTGTGTGTGTGTGTGTGTGTGTGTGTGTGTGTGTGTGTGTGTGTGTGTGTGCGTGAGGATGTTGGAAGGACGATCTCTCAAAAACCATAATACTTAATATCTGTTTAACTACGTTTACCGGAAGTAGCAGATTCTTCAAATAATCTTGTAAATATATATATATATATATATATATATATATATATATATATATATATATATATATATATATATATAACATCAAGGCATATTTACCCATTGCTGGGTGTGCCAATCTGCTTTGTATACAGATATCGGTAATGATGAAATATTTGTACCGTGCGGGCGCTTACCAGGCGTCACCTCACGAGCACCCATAGCTGGCGTGGTGAGTGCACTACAGGGGTCAATTTAGTGCCATTAAAATTCGAAGTAATTTTTGGTGTCGGTCGGGATCGAACCCGGGTCCCCAGATTCGCGACCAGACACTCAGGCCACGAGACCTAAGAGTATGAATGAATTTAAAATTTCAAAATCTAAATATAAAGAATAGATATAAGTAGAATTTTTGACAAATTAACTACATGAATTAATGAAAAATTCTAACATTTGACATCTATGTACATAATTACAACACGGGTCCTCATATCTGCTTGTTAAGGCCAACAATGTCCCACGACTGCTCGCGCCCTATAGTATACGGATTATGAAGTCAAGTTAGCACTGTGTGATGTGCTGTATCTTAAACGAAACGGTCTCTTCTCCCGTCTTCAGTTCATTACAAAATCGAGTCACACACTCGTCGCATTACAGTTGCTGTTTTTCTCAATCTTCCGACTTGAACGTCTGAGATGTCCCGAAGAACATGTATACAGCAATTGGCAATTCTATGTACGCGTATATCAGGAGGTCAATGATCATATACACTCAAACAAAGACACAAACGAAATCGTCTTTAGCAGAAAATATTGCAAGTTGACTTTTGAGGGATTGTAATTGATTAATTGGGACGTACCACTACTGGTTGGTCGGCACCACCACTGTTCACTGTTGCGCCGAACCATTGCCTCGATTTTTCGTCAATTTGGTGGTATGAAGTACTATTGTTGTTGCCTGCAATAAAATAAAAAAATATTAAATTAGTTATTACTGCCCCTAGTCAAATACAAAATTTTCTAATGATTCTTCAGTCTGTTTCATGTTCAAACCAAATACATACTTTGAATGCTTTGAATTCATTTCATGCACATGCGTACAATTATTCTGTTTGAATTATAATTAGATCTTAACTGTCAGAATTATATTATATTCCTATATACTGAAAGGATAGATTCAATATATTTTCATCACGACGATCGCCCAACATTTAAACAAGGCTACAGCTTCACCCGTTTGAGCGATTTTCGTGCAAGTTTAACAAAGTGGTAGAAAATTCTTGACTCGAGTGCCCTCGCCTTATGTAAATTTTCTGTAGGATGCATAGTTTTTGTGTAAAAAATTATTTAAAGTGGATTTTTGTTTTTACACTGAAACAAAGCTCAAGTACTCTTTGAAAGTTTCAAGACGAATATCGCGATAAAATATGACACATTTGACATTGTCAATTTGAACATGATAATATTTTTGGAATAAAATAAACATTTTTATGATCTAAATGCAATCAAAAACAAATAAATGAAATGAAATGCTCTGGTATTCGAACAGTATGTATTATTTAAAATGTTATTTTTATGAAATTTTATATTTACTTTTTCAGATTGTCATTTTTAGTGCTAAATATCTATAAATCACAAGTAGAGTTAGGAAAGGTTAATAATTAGATCTTATATGTCAGAATTCAAACAGAATTCAACGTAAATATTTGGTTTGAAGCATGAAACAGACTGAAAAATCATTAGAATATTTTGTATTTGACTATCATAAAACTCGGCGGAACACCGAGCTTCTGCTAGTATATATACTGCTTTGTTTTATTAATATCTACATTGGTATTGGGTCTACAGATATTTATCTTCATTTATTAGCTACCTAAACAATTGAACATCTGAATCGTGTATCATTTGTCTTGGAAACAAATTGTTGAGTTAAGATCTGCAACTGCGACTGCTGGCTGCAGATGTCATTTGTTTTAAAGGTTTTTTTGTATGTTAATAAATGTTGCTACATATTATATTTGCATCTAATGAGATTTTGAATCTACATATCTACAGTACAATACCTCTCGCCAATTTCGTTTCTGGTTACATAAGGACGCGAGCAGTCATGTGACATGGTTGGCCTTGACAACCAGTGTCGGAATGATTTCACATTGTTAATTTGTCATCAGGAATTGGAAAATCACTAAATTTAGAATGAAAAATTTATGGTATTTGACATCTATGTACATAATTACTAGCTATCATTCTAACAGGGGTTCCCGTATCTGCTTGTCAAGTCCAACAAAGTCACATGACTGCTCGCGCCATATTGTATTCAACATTTCTTGAAATGTTTCCAATTCATTGTCGGGATTGACAGTATTTTTGAAGGGTATACGTAATATACCTATAATTTTAAATATTTAACTATTAATACAATAAGAAATAATATAATGTATGTACTTCACAGAAAAATCTTCAGTAATATCTCTAGATTTTTGACACTGACATTTATCAGTTATTTCTTTATCCCTGAATCTATAAAAGATACAATAAAATATTTATATGTATCAGATAGAAAATTTACAATATTACAATTTTTATTTATTATTATTATTGTTAATATTTGTTTTTAGTAATAATTTTCTTTTGTTTTCAGATGTTCAAGGCCAGCTATCTACAAGAACTTCAAGAAGGTAGGAATTTGAGTGTTATAAGAACATTACTGTATTCTCACAAGTTTGGGTTTAACAGTTTTCATATATAACAAATGAATTTTATAAATAATTAATGCATAGCCATGCTCAAGTGTCAATTTCTATTAAGTATATAATAATATGTATCTTATACCTTTAAGTATGAATTAAGCAACACAACCAATGCAGTCAATAGTACAATACTATAGTTGTTTTTTTCTATTGATCATTTATCATTCATTTCAAAAGGCGGATCTTCAAAGGATTTTAAAACTTTCTCTATAATTTTGATTGAAAGCATAACAATTGAATTGTATTCAAAATATTTAAAGAATGCCATAAAAATTTAATGTTGCTTTTAAAGTCAACACCAGTAGATGGACTTTAAAGTTCGATCTTTAGATAACGAGACCTTTAATCAAAACGATTTACGATTTAATTTTAAGTATTTACATGAATAAAAAATTTACAGTAATACTTTCAAGCAAACAATGCTTTAGTTCATAAGTACAGGATGCTATATATATATATGTGGTTTCTCTCTCTAAACATGCGTAAATAACTGACGAAATCAGAATGCCTACGTACTAAGAGGCGTAGGCGTATACATGATACAACGATATAATGTCATATTTTATAAGGTACCTAAATACTATATATGTATATTTTCTACAAAGTATATAATAAAATTTCTAATATAAATTCCTTAAGAAATCCAAAAATTAATTGAATTTTTTTCTTTAATCTCTTAAGCAGATTATCTCAAATACATTTTAATTTCTAGGAGAATATATGAATATATTATTCTTATATCTTATTTCGGAATAATAACATCAAACAGATGATATTAGCTTTTTAACTGCAGTCACCTTTAACTGACAATTCTATCAGCATTTCAGTAACTTTGAAAATTTGCAGGTATATAGAGAAATGCATGCTGAATTTATAATAGAAAGCAAAAATATTCTATCTTGTTTAGTTTCAGAGATATTGAAGTCTAAATTTAAAATTTCCTATAGAAAAGCATTTATTACAGAATAAACGTAGCTGAAAATTCTATCAATATTTCAGTATCTTTGAAAATTTGCAGGTATATAGAGAAATGCATGCTGAATTTATAATAGAAAGCAAAAATATTCTATCTTGTTTAGTTTCAGAGATATTGAAGTCTAAATTTAAAATTTCCTATAAAAAAGCATTTATTACAGAATAAACGTAGCTGAAAATTCTATCAATATTTCAGTATCTTTGAAAATTTGCAGGTATATAGAAAAATGCATGCTGAATTTATAATAGAAAGCAAAAATATTCTATCTTGCTTAGTTTCAGAGATATTGAAGTCTAAATTTAAAATTTCCTATAGAAAAGCATTTATTACGGAATAAACGTAGCTGAAAATTCTATCAATATTTCAGTATCTTTGCAAATTTGCAGGTATATAGAGAAATGCATGCTGAATTTATAATAGAAAGCAAAAATATTCTATCTTGCTTAGTTTCAGAGATATTGAAGTCTAAATTTAAAATTTCCTATAGAAAAGCATTTATTACGGAATAAACGTAGCTGAAAATTCTATCAATATTTCAGTATCTTTGAAAATTTGCAGGTATATAGAGAAATGCATGCTGAATTTATAATAGAAAGCAAAAATATTCTATCTTGCTTAGTTTCAGAGATATTGAAGTCTAAATTTAAAATTTCGTATAGAAAAGCATTTATTACGGAATAAACGTAGCTGAAAATTCTATCAATATTTCAGTATCTTTGAAAATTTGCAGGTATATAGAGAAATGCATGTTGAATTTATAATAGAAAGCAAAAATATTCTATCTTGCTTAGTTTCAGAAATATTGAAGTCTAAATTTAAAATTTCCTATAAAAAAGCATTTATTACGGAATAAACGTAGCTGAAAATTCTATCAATATTTCAGTATCTTTGAAAATTTGCAGGTATATAGAGAAATGCATGCTGAATTTATAATAGAAAGCAAAAATATTCTATCTTGCTTAGTTTCAGAGATATTGAAGTCTAAATTTAAAATTTCCTATAGAAAAGCATTTATTACGGAATAAACGTAGCTGAAAATTCTATCAATATTTCAGTATCTTTGAAAATTTGCAGGTATATAGAGAAATGCATGCTGAATTTATAATAGAAAGCAAAAATATTCTATCTTGCTTAGTTTCAGAGATATTGAAGTCTAAATTTAAAATTTCCTATAGAAAAGCATTTATTACAGAATAAACGTAGCTGAAAATTCTATCAATATTTCAGTATCTTTGAAAATTTGCAGGTATATAGAGAAATGCATGCTGAATTTATAATAGAAAGCAAAAATATTCTATCTTGCTTAGTTTCAGAGATATTGAAGTCTAAATTTAAAATTTCGTATAGAAAAGCATTTATTACGGAATAAACGTAGCTGAAAATTCTATCAATATTTCAGTATCTTTGAAAATTTGCAGGTATATAGAGAAATGCATGTTGAATTTATAATAGAAAGCAAAAATATTCTATCTTGCTTAGTTTCAGAGATATTGAAGTCTAAATTTAAAATTTCGTATAGAAAAGCATTTATTACGGAATAAACGTAGCTGAAAATTCTATCAATATTTCAGTATCTTTGAAAATTTGCAGGTATATAGAGAAATGCATGTTGAATTTATAATAGAAAGCAAAAATATTCTATCTTGCTTAGTTTCAGAAATATTGAAGTCTAAATTTAAAATTTCCTATAAAAAAGCATTTATTACGGAATAAACGTAGCTGAAAATTCTATCAATATTTCAGTATCTTTGAAAATTTGCAGGTATATAGAGAAATGCATGCTGAATTTATAATAGAAAGCAAAAATATTCTATCTTGCTTAGTTTCAGAGATATTGAAGTCTAAATTTAAAATTTCCTGTAGAAAAGCATTTATTACAAAATAAACGTAGCTGAAAATTCTATCAATATTTCAGTATCTTTGAAAATTTGCAGGTATATAGAGAAATGCATGCTGAATTTATAATAGAAAGCAAAAATATTCTATCTTGCTTAGTTTCAGAGATATTGAAGTCTAAATTTAAAATTTCCTATAGAAAAGCATTTATTACAGAATAAACGTAGCTGAAAATTCTATCAATATTTCAGTATCTTTGAAAATTTGCAGGTATATAGAGAAATGCATGCTGAATTTATAATAGAAAGCAAAAATATTCTATCTTGCTTAGTTTCAGAGATATTGAAGTCTAAATTTAAAATTTCCTATAAAAAGCATTTATTACGGAATAAACGTAGCTGAAAATTCTATCAATATTTCAGTATCTTTGCAAATTTGCAGGTATATAGAGAAATGCATGTTGAATTTATAATAGAAAGCAAAAATATTCTATCTTGTTTAGTTTCAGAGATATTGACGTCTAAATTTAAAATTTCCTATAGAAAAGCATTTATTACAGAATAAACGTAGCTGAAAATTCTATCAATATTTCAGTATCTTTGAAAATTTGCAGGTATATAGAGAAATACATGCTGAATTTATAATAGAATGCAAAAATATTCTATCTTGTTTAGTTTCAGAGATATTGAAGTCTAAATTTAAAATTTCCTATAGAAAAGCATTTATTACGGAATAAACGTAGCTGAAAATTCTATCAATATTTCAGTATCTTTGAAAATTTGCAGGTATATAGAGAAATGCATGCTGAATTTATAATAGAAAGCAAAACTATTCTATCTTGCTTAGTTTCAGAGATATTGAAGTCTAAATTTAAAATTTCCTATAGAAAAGCATTTATTACGGAATAAACGTAGCTGAAAATTCTATCAATATTTCAGTATCTTTGAAAATTTGCAGGTATATAGAGAAATGCATGCTGAATTTATAATAGAAAGCAAAAATATTCTATCTTGCTTAGTTTCAGAGATATTGAAGTCTAAATTTAAAATTTCCTATAAAAAAGCATATATTACAGAATAAACGTAGCTGAAAATTCTATCAATATTTCAGTATCTTTGAAAATTTGCAGGTATATAGAGAAATGCATGTTGAATTTATAATAGAAAGCAAAAATATTCTATCTTGTTTAGTTTCAGAGATATTGAAGTCTAAATTTAAAATTTCCTATAAAAAAGCATTTATTACAGAATAAACGTAGCTGAAAATTCTATCAATATTTCAGTATCTTTGAAAATTTGCAGGTATATAGAGAAATGCATGCTGAATTTATAGTAGAAAGCAAAAATATTCTATCTTGTTTAGTTTCAGAGATATTGAAGTCTAAATTTAAAATTTCCTATAGAAAAGCATTTATTACGGAATAAACGTAGCTGAAAATTCTATCAATATTTCAGTATCTTTGAAAATTTGCAGGTATATAGAGAAATGCATGCTAAATTTATAATAGAAAGCAAAAATATTCTATCTTGTTTAGTTTCAGAGATATTGAAGTCTAAATTTAAAATTTCCTATAGAAAAGCATTTATTACGGAATAAACGTAGCTGAAAATTCTATCAATATTTCAGTATCTTTGCAAATTTCAAGGTATATAGAGAAATGCATGCTGAATTTATAATAGAAAGCAAAAATATTCTATCTTGCTTAGTTTCAGAGATATTGAAGTCTAAATTTAAAATTTCCTATAGAAAAGCATTTATTACGGAATAAACGTAGCAGAAAATTCTATCAATATTTCAGTATCTTTGAAAATTTGCAGGTATATAGAGAAATGCATGCTGAATTTATAATAGAAAGCAAAAATATTCTATCTTGTTTAGTTTCAGAGATATTGAAGTCTAAATTTAAAATTTCCTATAAAAAAGCATTTATTACGGAATAAACGTAGCTGATAATTCTATCAATATTTCAGTATCTTTGAAAATTTGCAGGCATATAGCGAAATGCATGCTGAATTTATAATAGAATGCAAAAATATTCTATCTTGCTTAGTTTCAGAGATATTGAAGTCTAAATTTAAAATTTCCTATAAAAAAGCATTTATTACGGAATAAACGTAGCTGATAATTCTATCAATATTTCAGTATCTTTGAAAATTTGCAGGTATATAGAGAAATGCATGCTGAATTTATAATAGAAAGCAAAAATATTCTATCTTGTTTAGTTTCAGAGATATTGAAGTCTAAATTTAAAATTTCCTATAAAAAAGCATTTATTACGGAATAAACGTAGCTGATAATTCTATCAATATTTCAGTATCTTTGAAAATTTGCAGGTATATAGAGAAATGCATGCTGAATTTATAATAGAAAGCAAAAATATTCTATCTTGTTTAGTTTCAGAGATATTGAACTCTAAATTTAAAATTTCCTATAAAAAAGCATTTATTACAGAATAAACGTAGCTGAAAATTCTATCAATATTTCAGTATCTTTGAAAATTTGCAGGTATATAGAGAAATGCATGCTGAATTTATAATAGAAAGCAAAAATATTCTATCTTGTTTAGTTTCAGAGATATTGAACTCTAAATTTAAAATTTCCTATAAAAAAGCATTTATTACAGAATAAACGTAGCTGAAAATTCTATCAATATTTCAGTATCTTTGAAAATTTGCAGGTATATAGAGAATTGCATGCTGAATTTATAATAGAAAGCAAAAATATTCTATCTTGTTTAGTTTCAGAGATATTGAAGTCTAAATTTAAAATTTCCTATAAAAAAGCATTTATTACAGAATAAACGTAGCTGAAAATTCTATCAATATTTCAGTATCTTTGAAAATTTGCAGGTATATAGAGAAATGCATGCTGAATTTATAATAGAAAGCAAAAATATTCTATCTTGTTTAGTTTCAGAGATATTGAAGTCTAAATTTAAAATTTCCTATAAAAAAGCATTTATTACAGAATAAACGTAGCTGAAAATTCTATCAATATTTCAGTATCTTTGAAAATTTGCAGGTATATAGAGAAATGCATGCTGAATTTATAATAGAAAGCAAAAATATTCTATCTTGTTTAGTTTCAGAGATATTGAACTCTAAATTTAAAATTTCCTATAAAAAAGCATTTATTACAGAATAAACGTAGCTGAAAATTCTATCAATATTTCAGTATCTTTGAAAATTTGCAGGTATATAGAGAAATGCATGCTGAATTTATAATAGAAAGCAAAAATATTCTATCTTGTTTAGTTTCAGAGATATTGAACTCTAAATTTAAAATTTCCTATAAAAAAGCATTTATTACAGAATAAACGTAGCTGAAAATTCTATCAATATTTCAGTATCTTTGAAAATTTGCAGGTATATAGAAAAATGCATGCTGAATTTATAATAGAAAGCAAAAATATTCTATCTTGTTTAGTTTCAGAGATATTAAACTCTAAATTTAAAATTTCCTATAAAAAAGCATTTATTACAGAATAAACGTAGCTGAAAATTCTATCAATATTTCAGTATCTTTGAAAATTTGCAGGTATATAGAAAAAAGCATGCTGAATTTATAATAGAAAGCAAAAATATTCTATCTTGTTTAGTTTCAGAGATATTGAAGTCTAAATTTAAAATTTCCTATAAAAAAGCATTTATTACAGAATAAACGTAGCTGAAAATTCTATCAATATTTCAGTATCTTTGAAAATTTGCAGGTATATAGAGAAATGCATGCTGAATTTATAATAGAAAGAAAAAATATTCTATCTTGTTTAGTTTCAGAGATATTGAACTCTAAATTTAAAATTTCCTATAAAAAAGCATTTATTACAGAATAAACGTAGCTGAAAATTCTATAAATATTTCAGTATCTTTGAAAATTTGCAGATATATAGAGAAATGCATGCTGAATTTATAATAGAAAGCAAAAATATTCTATCTTGTTTAGTTTCAGAGATATTGAAGTCTAAATTTAAAATTTCCTATAAAAAAGCATTTATTACAGAATAAACGTAGCTGAAAATTCTATCAATATTTCAGTATCTTTGAAAATTTGCAGGTATATAGAGAAATGCATGCTGAATTTATAATAGAAAGCAAAAATATTCTATCTTGTTTAGTTTCAGAGATATTGAACTCTAAATTTAAAATTTCCTATAAAAAAGCATTTATTACAGAATAAACGTAGCTGAAAATTCTATCAATATTTCAGTATCTTTGAAAATTTGCAGGTATATAGAGAAATGCATGCTGAATTTATAATAGAAAGCAAAAATATTCTATCTTGTTTAGTTTCAGAGATATTGAAGTCTAAATTTAAAATTTCCTATAAAAAAGCATTTATTACAGAATAAACGTAGCTGAAAATTCTATCAATATTTCAGTATCTTTGAAAATTTGCAGGTATATAGAGAAATGCATGCTGAATTTATAATAGAAAGCAAAAATATTCTATCTTGTTTAGTTTCAGAGATATTGAAGTCTAAATTTAAAATTTCCTATAAAAAAGCATTTATTACAGAATAAACGTAGCTGAAAATTCTATCAATATTTCAGTATCTTTGAAAATTTGCAGGTATATAGAGAAATGCATGCTGAATTTATAATAGAAAGCAAAAATATTCTATCTTGTTTAGTTTCAGAGATATTGAAGTCTAAATTTAAAATTTCCTATAAAAAAGCATTTATTACAGAATAAACGTAGCTGAAAATTCTATCAATATTTCAGTATCTTTGAAAATTTGCAGGTATATAGAAAAATGCATGCTGAATTTATAATAGAAAGCAAAAATATTCTATCTTGTTTAGTTTCAGAGATATTGAAGTCTAAATTTAAAATTTCCTATAAAAAAGCATTTATTACAGAATAAACGTAGCTGAAAATTCTATCAATATTTCAGTATCTTTGAAAATTTGCAGGTATATAGAGAAATGCATGCTGAATTTATAATAGAAAGCAAAAATATTCTATCTTGTTTAGTTTCAGAGATATTGAAGTCTAAATTTAAAATTTCCTATAAAAAAGCATTTATTACAGAATAAACGTAGCTGAAAATTCTATCAATATTTCAGTATCTTTGAAAATTTGCAGGTATATAGAGAAATGCATGCTGAATTTATAATAGAAAGCAAAAATATTCTATCTTGTTTAGTTTCAGAGATATTGAAGTCTAAATTTAAAATTTCCTATAAAAAAGCATTTATTACAGAATAAACGTAGCTGAAAATTCTATCAATATTTCAGTATCTTTGAAAATTTGCAGGTATATAGAGAAATGCATGCTGAATTTATAATAGAAAGCAAAAATATTCTATCTTGTTTAGTTTCAGAGATATTGAACTCTAAATTTAAAATTTCCTATAAAAAAGCATTTATTACAGAATAAACGTAGCTGAAAATTCTATCAATATTTCAGTATCTTTGAAAATTTGCAGGTATATAGAGAAATGCATGCTGAATTTATAATAGAAAGCAAAAATATTCTATCTTGTTTAGTTTCAGAGATATTGAAGTCTAAATTTAAAATTTCCTATAAAAAAGCATTTATTACAGAATAAACGTAGCTGAAAATTCTATCAATATTTCAGTATCTTTGAAAATTTGCAGGTATATAGAGAAATGCATGCTGAATTTATAATAGAAAGCAAAAATATTCTATCTTGTTTAGTTTCAGAGATATTGAAGTCTAAATTTAAAATTTCCTATAAAAAAGCATTTATTACAGAATAAACGTAGCTGAAAATTCTATCAATATTTCAGTATCTTTGAAAATTTGCAGGTATATAGAGAAATGCATGCTGAATTTATAATAGAAAGCAAAAATATTCTATCTTGTTTAGTTTCAGAGATATTGAAGTCTAAATTTAAAATTTCCTATAAAAAAGCATTTATTACAGAATAAACGTAGCTGAAAATTCTATCAATATTTCAGTATCTTTGAAAATTTGCAGGTATATAGAGAAATGCATGCTGAATTTATAATAGAAAGCAAAAATATTCTATCTTGTTTAGTTTCAGAGATATTGAAGTCTAAATTTAAAATTTCCTATAAAAAAGCATTTATTACAGAATAAACGTAGCTGAAAATTCTATCAATATTTCAGTATCTTTGAAAATTTGCAGGTATATAGAGAAATGCATGCTGAATTTATAATAGAAAGCAAAAATATTCTATCTTGTTTAGTTTCAGAGATATTGAAGTCTAAATTTAAAATTTCCTATAAAAAAGCATTTATTACAGAATAAACGTAGCTGAAAATTCTATCAATATTTCAGTATCTTTGAAAATTTGCAGGTATATAGAGAAATGCATGCTGAATTTATAATAGAAAGCAAAAATATTCTATCTTGTTTAGTTTCAGAGATATTGAAGTCTAAATTTAAAATTTCCTATAAAAAAGCATTTATTACAGAATAAACGTAGCTGAAAATTCTATCAATATTTCAGTATCTTTGAAAATTTGCAGGTATATAGAGAAATGCATGCTGAATTTATAATAGAAAGCAAAAATATTCTATCTTGTTTAGTTTCAGAGATATTGAACTCTAAATTTAAAATTTCCTATAAAAAAGCATTTATTACAGAATAAACGTAGCTGAAAATTCTATCAATATTTCAGTATCTTTGAAAATTTGCAGGTATATAGAGAAATGCATGCTGAATTTATAATAGAAAGCAAAAATATTCTATCTTGTTTAGTTTCAGAGATATTGAAGTCTAAATTTAAAATTTCCTATAAAAAAGCATTTATTACAGAATAAACGTAGCTGAAAATTCTATCAATATTTCAGTATCTTTGAAAATTTGCAGGTATATAGAGAAATGCATGCTGAATTTATAATAGAAAGCAAAAATATTCTATCTTGTTTAGTTTCAGAGATATTGAAGTCTAAATTTAAAATTTCCTATAAAAAAGCATTTATTACAGAATAAACGTAGCTGAAAATTCTATCAATATTTCAGTATCTTTGAAAATTTGCAGGTATATAGAGAAATGCATGCTGAATTTATAATAGAAAGCAAAAATATTCTATCTTGTTTAGTTTCAGAGATATTGAAGTCTAAATTTAAAATTTCCTATAAAAAAGCATTTATTACAGAATAAACGTAGCTGAAAATTCTATCAATATTTCAGTATCTTTGAAAATTTGCAGGTATATAGAGAAATGCATGCTGAATTTATAATAGAAAGCAAAAATATTCTATCTTGTTTAGTTTCAGAGATATTGAACTCTAAATTTAAAATTTCCTATAAAAAAGCATTTATTACAGAATAAACGTAGCTGAAAATTCTATCAATATTTCAGTATCTTTGAAAATTTGCAGGTATATAGAGAAATGCATGCTGAATTTATAATAGAAAGCAAAAATATTCTATCTTGTTTAGTTTCAGAGATATTGAAGTCTAAATTTAAAATTTCCTATAAAAAAGCATTTATTACAGAATAAACGTAGCTGAAAATTCTATCAATATTTCAGTATCTTTGAAAATTTGCAGGTATATAGAAAAATGCATGCTGAATTTATAATAGAAAGCAAAAATATTCTATCTTGTTTAGTTTCAGAGATATTAAACTCTAAATTTAAAATTTCCTATAAAAAAGCATTTATTACAGAATAAACGTAGCTGAAAATTCTATCAATATTTCAGTATCTTTGAAAATTTGCAGGTATATAGAAAAAAGCATGCTGAATTTATAATAGAAAGCAAAAATATTCTATCTTGTTTAGTTTCAGAGATATTGAAGTCTAAATTTAAAATTTCCTATAAAAAAGCATTTATTACAGAATAAACGTAGCTGAAAATTCTATCAATATTTCAGTATCTTTGAAAATTTGCAGGTATATAGAGAAATGCATGCTGAATTTATAATAGAAAGCAAAAATATTCTATCTTGTTTAGTTTCAGAGATATTGAACTCTAAATTTAAAATTTCCTATAAAAAAGCATTTATTACAGAATAAACGTAGCTGAAAATTCTATAAATATTTCAGTATCTTTGAAAATTTGCAGATATATAGAGAAATGCATGCTGAATTTATAATAGAAAGCAAAAATATTCTATCTTGTTTAGTTTCAGAGATATTGAAGTCTAAATTTAAAATTTCCTATAAAAAAGCATTTATTACAGAATAAACGTAGCTGAAAATTCTATCAATATTTCAGTATCTTTGAAAATTTGCAGGTATATAGAGAAATGCATGCTGAATTTATAATAGAAAGCAAAAATATTCTATCTTGTTTAGTTTCAGAGATATTGAACTCTAAATTTAAAATTTCCTATAAAAAAGCATTTATTACAGAATAAACGTAGCTGAAAATTCTATCAATATTTCAGTATCTTTGAAAATTTGCAGGTATATAGAGAAATGCATGCTGAATTTATAATAGAAAGCAAAAATATTCTATCTTGTTTAGTTTCAGAGATATTGAAGTCTAAATTTAAAATTTCCTATAAAAAAGCATTTATTACAGAATAAACGTAGCTGAAAATTCTATCAATATTTCAGTATCTTTGAAAATTTGCAGGTATATAGAAAAATGCATGCTGAATTTATAATAGAAAGCAAAAATATTCTATCTTGTTTAGTTTCAGAGATATTGAACTCTAAATTTAAAATTTCCTATAAAAAAGCATTTATTACAGAATAAACGTAGCTGAAAATTCTATCAATATTTCAGTATCTTTGAAAATTTGCAGGTGTATAGAGAAATGCATGCTGAATTTATAATAGAAAGCAAAAATATTCTATCTTGTTTAGTTTCAGAGATATTGAACTCTAAATTTAAAATTTCCTATAAAAAAGCATTTATTACAGAATAAACGTAGCTGAAAATTCTATAAATATTTCAGTATCTTTGAAAATTTGCAGGTATATAGAGAAATGCATGCTGAATTTATAATAGAAAGCAAAAATATTCTATCTTGTTTAGTTTCAGAGATATTGAACTCTAAATTTAAAATTTCCTATAAAAAAGCATTTATTACAGAATAAACGTAGCTGAAAATTCTATCAATATTTCAGTATCTTTGAAAATTTGCAGGTATATAGAAAAATGCATGCTGAATTTATAATAGAAAGCAAAAATATTCTATCTTGTTTAGTTTCAGAGATATTGAAGTCTAAATTTAAAATTTCCTATAAAAAAGCATTTATTACAGAATAAACGTAGCTGAAAATTCTATCAATATTTCAGTATCTTTGAAAATTTGCAGGTATATAGAAAAATGCATGCTGAATTTATAATAGAAAGCAAAAATATTCTATCTTGTTTAGTTTCAGAGATATTGAACTCTAAATTTAAAATTTCCTATAAAAAAGCATTTATTACAGAATAAACGTAGCTGAAAATTCTATCAATATTTCAGTATCTTTGAAAATTTGCAGGTATATAGAGAAATGCATGCTGAATTTATAATAGAAAGCAAAAATATTCTATCTTGTTTAGTTTCAGAGATATTGAAGTCTAAATTTAAAATTTCCTATAAAAAAGCATTTATTACAGAATAAACGTAGCTGAAAATTCTATCAATATTTCAGTATCTTTGCAAATTTGCAGGTATATAGAAAAAAGCATGCTGAATTTATAATAGAAAGCAAAAATATTCTATCTTGTTTAGTTTCAGAGATATTGAAGTCTAAATTTAAAATTTCCTATAAAAAAGCATTTATTACAGAATAAACGTAGCTGAAAATTCTATCAATATTTCAGTATCTTTGAAAATTTGCAGGTATATAGAAAAATGCATGCTGAATTTATAATAGAAAGCAAAAATATTCTATCTTGTTTAGTTTCAGAGATATTGAACTCTAAATTTAAAATTTCCTATAAAAAAGCATTTATTACAGAATAAACGTAGCTGAAAATTCTATCAATATTTCAGTATCTTTGAAAATTTGCAGGTATATAGAAAAATGCATGCTGAATTTATAATAGAAAGCAAAAATATTCTATCTTGTTTAGTTTCAGAGATATTGAAGTCTAAATTTAAAATTTCCTATAAAAAAGCATTTATTACAGAATAAACGTAGCTGAAAATTCTATCAATATTTCAGTATCTTTGAAAATTTGCAGGTATATAGAAAAATGCATGTTGAATTCACAATAGAAAGCAAGAAGTTCCTATCTTGCTTAGTTTCAGAGATATTGAACTCTAAATTAACAAAATTTCTATAAAAAAGCATTTATTATTGAATACATATTTTTAGTGATACATTATTGTCTCTAAAGATACTAATACGCGGGTCACGCTAGAAATATTAAGAATAAGAAAAATCAATGTATTAGAAGTGTATTATATTTCAATTTGCAACTAGAAAACCGCAAGATTTTTAAGACGTCACTTGAACGGATTCTTAAAAACGCGGAATACATTTACATTCACTACCTTTTAAGTCTAGTATAATATACTACTTGAAATTAATTACAATTACGAATAATTGTCTAGGAGCAGCATATAAGGAATCTTAGAACATATGGTGTATTTATATCTTCAAAGAATTTAATTAATGTTCAAATTTTTATGTTTTGATAAAGAAACGGAAACTATTTATTACTTATAGGTCGTGCACTTTTGTTTACATATGTATAAATACAATTTGAAAGAAATGTTTTGTAATTCAAGATCATGGAAATATGATTGTATTATCTCTCATAGAATGAATTTAAAATAAAAAAATCTGAATACAAATATAGGAATATGTAGAATTTTTGGTGTAGTGTAATAAAAATACCATAATAGATAAACTAATCTTATTTTAGAATACTTTCAAAATTATTTCTGGGATATTCAAAAACTGCCAAAAAAATTCCAGTAAAATTATTTCATAAACAAACTATGCAAATTGCACTTGGCACTGACATTTTCACCTTCTATTTTTTATTTTCTTCTTCCACTCATTTCTGTTTTGCGTGTCGTTCTCATTCAGTTCCTTTTCTCTCAAGTTTTCCACCTTTCAATTTGAATTATCTGAATATATTAGAAGTTTCCATGGTTAGCATAGCTGGCTGATTTATAAAATTTAATATCTTTATAATTATTTAACTCTATATCTATGAAGTATAAAATGCAATCAAATCGTATAGATAATAATAATATAAAACTGAGGGTACTTCCGGTTGACCAATTATAACCAAAATCTACACATACAGACACACATACATACAGACATCATTATAAAAATGGTAAAACCGTATTATATGGTCCCTAAAACATGCTTATTCACTAAAAACTCATCATTGAATTTTTTGACCAAAGACAATACCTTCCTTACCTATAAGAAAAGGTAAAAATAAATGTCTGAAATGGTAAAAATTGCAATTAGACTTTTTGAGATTTTAGGCCATTTTTAGTTATTTTTCAAATTATAAATAATAAAATGTGCAGTACTAAAAATAATGTAATATATAAAAATATTACAATATTTATATTTAAAGAAACTTAAATTCTATGCCATAGCGTCTGTTGTGATCCTAATAAAACATGTTTAAAATTGCAATGTTGTTAGTTTATTGTGTTTTTTAGCAGTGAACAGACGTATGTATTTGTGTATTAAATGATAATGTATAAACTAACATTTAAAGTGAAATATGAAAATTTGTGTAAATGTGTTGTCTTAAACAAAGGGCATTAGGTTTGGAGATTCTACAGTATAAGGTAAGTACAATACTAACATTTTTAATCTAAGTAAAATTCTATAAACAAGATCTTTGAAGATATTTGACACTATTTTAAGAAAATGTGTAATGTTTTTGTTTAAAACATGGTTTAATGCCTATAAAAATAAAAAATCTGATGTGGCCAACACAATACCTCCCGTTCAGGGTCGATTCCATATAATTATTGTTCTATTTACTATTTTCTTTTTAAAACGTTACTATTATTATTTGAAATGAATTTGTTGACAGTGACATGTCTGTCAGTTACATGCATTTGAGATCTGAACTGTGTAACCATGGAGTTATGTTTAAAATAGGCTCCGGGATAAAATTATAGATATTTTTATAAATTTATCCATAAAATATATACAAAAATCTGATAATATCTCCGCCATTTAATTTTTATTTAGTGGCCGCGTGCCTGAGTGTCTTGTCGCGAATCTGCCGAAGTTAATGGCACAAAATTGGTACACTTTCCACGCCAGAAATGAGTGCCTGTGAGGCGATGCTTGGTAAACACCCGACATATAGACATCATCGTAAAAATAGTAAAATCGTATTTTAGGGACCTTAAAACATACATACATACCGAATTTTTTGACCAAAGACAATACCTTCAGGATCAAGAAATTTTTACAAAGTACCATATATTGTCTATATATAACTTGGAGTTTAGTGAAAGTGTTTAGCCTTAAGCTTTAAGACTACATATTTATAATTTAAAAGACAAACCTACCAATTATGAATTAAGAATAATTATAGTACTCTACACATTCTTCAGAGCGTTACATCCAATATTTCACAAAGATATTATCAACAAGAATGTCTTAAGACTTGACTAATAAATTTTATGTATTTTCGTATCTTTAAATCTTTAACAAGTCGTGAAAATTTACAATAGCTAACTTATTACTATAATTGCACGAAGACATATAGACAAAAATGTCTCGCTTTGATGCATAATCCATTAGGGCTGTTGAAACGAAAATGCAGCATTAAACCGGGAGATTATTTGATAAGTAAACAGAGGGATAATTAACAAAGACTAAAATAAATTTTAAAAAATCTTATGTGTTCCATCAAACCTGTGTATTATGTATAAATTCCATACATTCTTGCAAAAGATTCTAAATTTCCAGTAAAACTATTTCATAAACAAACTATGCAAATACAGTCCTTTCATCTTATTTGTTTCTTCTTTCAATATATTCTTCATCTCTCCTCATGACATGTTCAAACCAATGTAACCGTCTCTCTTGTATCTTTCTACAAACTTGCAACACTAGAGTTATTTTCGTATCTTTCCGTGTCTTCCCCAACATTCATTTACTTTTCATTGATACTGACATCTGTCAATTTGAATTATCTGAATATATTAGCAGTTTCTATGATTATAATAGCTGGTTATTGAATATAAAGTATAAAATGCAATCAAATCGTATAGAGAATAATATATTCTTTAAGTTATAATAACGTTAAATGTCAATAAATCATATTTAACTGTTAAAATGTTCCGGTTGGCCAATTATAACCAAAATCTAATCACTTGTTCTTCTGGATGTATACTTGAGGAATACGAAAAAAACATACATACATACATACATACATACATACAGACAGACAGACTACATACATTAAACTAGTGAGTAATTTTTATTTTAACTTATCAAATACTCAAAATTGGCACCACTAACTTCCAAACAATATTCTAAACGTTTATAAAAAGAATTAATAGCATTCGTTTTTTTCTGGCGAGTAATATTTTGTAAAGTACACTAATTCTGTTTATTAATTGGTCAATATTCATTCTCTCACCATTCTACACATTTTTTTAGCTGATGAAGATCTAGCAAACACCCAGAAAAAAATCTGAAAGATGTTTAGTTAAAATATAAAAATAAAGGTATTTGAAAATTATGTTTTCTTAAGTATACAGTACTTTAATTAATGAACATAAAATGATGTATAAAAACATAATTATAACATATGATTATTTCTGCTATTAAAAACTTATAGTACGATAAAATTAATTAAAATACATTAATTTTGAACTAATTGTCACTTGAAGATGGAAGTATATTTAGCGCCAATTATAGTAATATTACTTAATTATTCAATTAACTCAGTTTTTACTAGCTGTTACTAGCAACTTACTAGTACTACATTCCATGGTTACTACTAATATTTTATAGATGTTGTAAGCATACAAAATTAAAAGGGTTGTCCATGATGTTTTATTCTCCGGATAGCTAACTGGCAGATTACTATCAGAAATATTAAAATTATCTTAGGGTAGAGATATTTTTGAAAAGTTGGCAACTTGGCTGTAACAATTTTAATAGAAATTTGGTTACTTTTTCGCTTGTCTGTGTTTTGGTGCAGTTGTAGTTTAAACCACAGTTTTAACGTTTAAAACAAATATAAAAATTTATTTGAGTCCAGAAAGACAGATTCCGTCTGGAAACAAAAATACACAATCTGGAATCAATTAGATATTATTTTAGTTTTAGTAGTGGCCAGTATCCATGATATACACCTTGTTACATAAATCGTAAAGCTATCAACAACTGGCATATCGAAGATACAGCGTGATTCGTGATTCAGAAAACCAAAAGTAGGCAAATAAGTGTTTATTTCTCAAATTATGCTTTCTTTAAACCTAATAGATAAGAACAATATTTGGTCTTCAATTTTATCTAACAAATAAACTAGATTCTTTGATAATCAAAACCTCAAAAAATTCTGAATCATGCCGTTTTCGATAGTTAATAGTATCAAAAACGAAATCTAATACTTCATCATCTCGGTTTTACTGATTTATTATAATAATTATTAATATTAACAAACAGATCATCAAAACAACGCAAACGTTCCGTTTCGTTTCTTTCAAAAATGTTCCGCACTTGCCCAATCGAGTTTAAATCCGGGGACCGTGGCGGATGATGAACCTTATGTATCGCATGCTTATCACGCATGAAATTGTTGAGATAATACAAATAACTTATATTTCTAATTTAATATTTAATATTTTTACCATTTCTGTCGAATGGTATTTCCCTGCATTCTCCATCCCTATCTACAGGGCAGAAATAAACGGCTCCCCCTTTGAACACTGATGCTGGTGATTGGTACTGCGATTGGGCCTCCGGTGCTCCTATAATAACCCTGGAACAAACAATTTTTTTATAGAAAACGAACTAAGAGAGCTATTCTGTAACTCAATGGTTAAAAAATTACCACTAAGTTACACAATAATGTGTAAATAATATTTATTTTTTTCAAAATCTTCTAATGAGGGTACTTCCAGTTAACCAATCATAGTCAAAATCTGAACAAGTTTGTATATGGATGTAAGGAAGAGGAATACGTAAAAAATGTAATTTTTGCTATTCTAGTATTGGAGATATCGCGGCCGAAGTTATAGTGACACACACACACACATAAATTCTTTAAAAACTCACCACCGAATTTTTTGACCAAAGACAATACCTTTCTTACCTAGGCGACGGAAGGTAAAAATTCAAATTTGTATATATTTTAAGTAAATAATTTGTTATTATTAAAATTTAATGATACAATTGCAAGGATATTGGTGGGTAGTAAAATTCTAATATATAGAACAATACATTAATACTAGTATACAAATAACCTTTTGAATGAAAGATAATTCCATATATCCGTTTTCCTGTTATTAGAAGTGATATTTACATTTCCTTTAAAATTTCACTGTTATATTTTATAGGTATCGCTGTCCGACAACTCTAATATTATTACAATCGTAGCAGGTAGATGTTATTGTTAGTTAAAATGAATTTCAAAGTGTACGTTTAAAATTTGCGGCTTTAAGTAACAGGTATAGCTACCCCTGTTGGGACGCAGTCAACCAACCCTTAGAAAGTGTGTTGTGGCCATCACAATACCTCTCGCGCCCTTTCCATTGTGGTATAAGCATTGTATTTAACATTTCTAGTTACACCTTTATAAAGGGTTTTCCAATAAGAGGTGTTATTTTGAATAGCCCGCTATTTCGGTAGATGTCGCTTTTGAAGCTGTCATTTTTTGACATTTGACAAGTAGAAACTACGCCATTAATAAAAATGGAACGATACACGCTTCAACAACGCATTGAAATTATTAAAATTCACTATAAAAATGGTGAAAATTTGGCAGAGACGGTTCGTAAAACTCGACAATTTTTGGGTCGTCGTGAAGCACCTTGTCGGACCGCAATACAGAAATTGGTGGAAAAATTCGAGCTGTTGGGACAAGTTAGTGATGTGAAGAATAAAACCCGTGCACGTCGCTCAAGAACAGCCGAGAATATTGCTGCTGTAGCCGAAAGTGTTGAAGAAAACCCAGGTTTGTCCATTCCTCGTCGTTCTTTGGAATTAGGCATTCCACAAACGTCATTACACCGTATTTTGCATAAAGATTTGGGTCTTAAGGCTTATAAAGTCCAGTTAACACAAGAACTCAAGCCGGCCGATCATCAACAACGTCGTGTCTTTGCTGATTGGGTCGTTGAAATGCATGAAAATGATCTGGAATTTCATCGAAAAATCATCTTGAGTGATGAGGCCACCTCGGTGGCTTCGTCAACAAACAAAATTGTCGCATCTGGGGCTGAGAAAACCCAAGAGTTATTGTTGAAAAGCCTGTCTATCCTCAGCGTGTGACTGTTTGGTGCGGTTTATGGTCCGGCGGAGTCATTGGACCTTACTTTTTCGAAAATGAGGCTGGAGCAACAGTTACGGTGAATGGATTGCGCTATCGAGAGATGATTAACGATTTTTTATGGCCGGAATTGGATGGTATTGATCTGGACAACGTTTACTTTCAACAAGACGGCGCTACGTGCCACACAAGCAACGAAACCATTGATCTTTTACGGGAAAAGTTTCCGGACCGTGTTATCTCTCGAAGAGGTGATCACAATTGGCCACCGAGATCTTGTGATTTAACACCTTGCGACTTGTATCTTTGGGGCCACGTGAAAGAGAAGGTCTACGCCAACTGCCCAGCGTCGACTCAAGACCTCAAAGATGGAATTCGTGAGGCTATCGAGGACATAGGACAGCCACTTTGCGATTTGGTTATGGAAAATTTCATGAAAAGGATATTGTCCTGTCAGCGTGGTCGTGGTGGTCATTTGCCTGATGTTATTTTCCACTATTAACGGCATACCTTCCTCTTTATAATGAAATAAACATCCGATCATTTATATTAAAAAATGGCATTTTTCTTTGAATATCAAAATAACACCTCTTATTGGAAAACCCTGTATTTACGTATTTTCTATCATTTTAAATTCATTCTATGAGCAAGTTTTCTCCAATTCTTGTAAAAGTTCGAGGTTTTTTCAATTCATTAACGGAATTGGCGTTATTTCTGAAGGGTTCATGTAATATAATTTTAAATATATAATTAATAATACAATAAGAAATATAAAATAGCCTAGAAACCGCCATTAGTACTATCTCCGAATTTTTGACACGACATTAGGGCGCGAGCAGTCGTGTGACTTTTGTTGGCCTTAACAAGCAGATCTGGGGGCCTGTGTCAGAATGACAATTAGTAATTATGTACATAGATGTTAAATGTCAGAATTTTTCATTAAAAATTCGCGCAGTTTATTTGTCACCAGGAGTGTGGAATTTACTTGTCGAGGAAAATAAACCACATGGAATTGGAAAATCACTAAATTTAGAATGAGAAATTATGATATTTGACGTCTATGTACATAATTACTAGATATCATTCTAACGCGGGCCCCCATATCTGCTTGTCAAGGCAACAACAGATTATTTTGTGTCGGATATAGAATTTTCTTTTTAATATTTGTAATAACATAAATTTTCAAAAAATATTTAGAAGATTTTTGTTAAAATTGTCCAATTGTTACCAGAATCTATTCAACTCTTCCCATTACGGTTAGATTGAGGAATCCGTAGTTACACAGGTCTTTAATCTTATAGAATTTGGGAAATCGGATCTCCGACACCTTAACACACACACACACTCAAATACACACAGACATCATTGTAAAAATGTTATTGTCGGATCCTAGGGACCTTAAAACTTGCTTATCCGCGTATATATTGAATCGCTCCCAATCGCTTATTATCAGAAAAATCATTCATAAAAACTTTCTAGTATTTATAATGAAATGTCCACAGATTCCTTAAAAGTAATGCGCGTAGGTTCCCTCCTCCATTGCCATTTTAAACTATTGAAGTAGGTAGAATTTAACTTGAATTTTAATCTGGTTTCGTAAGCAACGTCTTTTTATTTATTCATTTTGCTGTTACATTTTATCTGCTATAATTTTGAAGTGTTCTTTTATAAAACAATAATTTATACTGTAGTATATTATTAACTTTTCAACAACTGCATGGGCTCACGATACGAAGAAAGTAATATATTATTTTTGACAGATTTCGCTGCATCTTAAAAGAGAAAATAAAATTAGACGGGTATTTTTGATTACCTTTTTGACCTTGTATGTTATAAGCATGCACAAAATCAATACATAAGGAATATTACGGAGAATATATTTGTTGATTTATGCCAGAATAGCCAATGTCAGTTTAGGCCAAAATGAGATATGTATAAGATTTGAATTTTATTTTGTTGTTACGAAACTATGTTGTTTTGGTACTATACTGGGACGAAATGTATTACGAACATTACTTCATAATAATAATAATGAATCTACTAGTAATTTAGTGTTGATTTTCTGAAGTATACTAAGGGGTCAATTCCCTTTGATTTATGGCATCGCTTTAATCATGAGCTAATAATCTTAATACACGCGAAAACGAATATGCATTAAGCAACAGTTTTACTGTAGTGTAACATGGAACAGTTATATTATACCTTGTACTCGATTTGAAATAAAAATAATGAAATAGCAACATTAACCTCTAAAATATATTTAGATATTTGTCATTCTGGCAAAAAATATATTGGGACAGATGATACTAGGTGTAATATGAAAAACAATACGCATTTCTTTGCATTTATAATATTTATAAAATTATTATAAAAAAATGCTTCAGTTAAAAGTTGTAGATAATTACATTATGCATCTAATTCAATAATCACATTTTGTTTAACATGTTTTGTATCTGAGAAAACTGAATTTTTGAGTTTTTAACGTACTGTATAGCTGATACTTCGCTAGTCTTATATATGGACTAGCGATATTTCCTTTATTACCTCCTTATTTTTGTACGGGTTTTTACCTGTTTGTGTGTGTGTGTTGCAAGGACGATTTCTCAAAAACTATAACACTGTTTAACTACGTATTTCTCAATCGGACATTACTAGGAAGAGCTGAAAAGGTTTTGTTGAAATTTTTTGTTCTTGCTAGTATTAAAGAAGAGTAAATTCTCCATCTGATACATATAAATATTTTATTATATCTTTTATACACTGACAAATAAATTACTGATTTTTTTTTGGGGGAAGTACCTACATTATATTATTTCTTATTGTATTAATAGTTAAATATTTAAAATTATATTAGATATGCCCTTCAAAAATACTGTCAATCCCGACAATGAATTGGAAACATTTTGAAAATGGGGCGCGAGCAGTCATGCGACTTTGTTGGCCTTGACAAGCAGATATGGGGGCCCGTGCCAGAATGATATATAGTAATTATGTAAATGTAGTGATTTTCTAATTCCATGTGGTTTATTTTCCTCGACAAGTAAATTCCACACTCCTGGTGACAAATTAGCAATTGGTGGAAGTATTTATAATTATTTTTTAATTTTCTTGAGCTTAGGGGCTCACAAATCATGCTATTTGGCATGATGATAGCGCATCCGGTTTAGCCGGAAGTGACATCAACTTTCATATAATTGAAGTCTTTCTTTAAAATTATTTAAGTATAGAGCATAAAAATTTATTTGATTTTTTTTTAAGTCTGTTGTTTCCAATATAAATAATATCAATTTCTGTTAAAACTGAATGAGTACTATTACAAATATAACAACACTTCCGTCTTTTATATTCGTTTTCAGTTGGCACTTTGTCAAAGTAAACTTTGTCAACCTATATTCAACTAAATATAAAAACTTATAGAGTTTAGTTGTAAACTAGACGCGTCCAAATTTAAGGAAGAAAATCAATAGGTGAAACATTTTCAAAATTAATAAGGAAAACACTTAATAAAATTAATACTGCAAGTGAAGCAAAATTAATTGTTTTATACAAGATATTCAAGTTTAAAATCAACAACAACAGTTTATAGTTTTTTCTGATTCATTTTGAATTTTTTTTCGCCTAGTGCCAACCGTATCCTCTATTGATTTTATTAATACTGCAAGTGAAGCAAAATTAGCTGTTGTGCAAACTAATAACCACCTCATTAATATCACTGATGATGACCAACAGCCGAAATTGTACAATAAAATTTTTCTTTAATTTTGTGAAACAACCGAGTGTTTTTCTTATTCATTTTAAGGAAGAAGTAATCATTAATTTTGTAGAAATGTGGAAAAATCAGCAACGCAAAAGTCGATAATGTGATAAGTATAATAGCATTATATCATAAAAGATGGCCTCGTTTTACCGCGTATACAGAGTATTCAAAGAAAGAATATTAATGCATAAACATTCACGTACAATTTTGACAAAATAAACAAGATTATTAATACAAGAAATAGATGAAACTAACGCAGACTTTTTGAATTCAAATATAAATCATTTTATATTAAAATTGATTAACAGTAAATTTTGAATTTTGAATAGAAGTGCCAGTGAAGCATGAAAAATTGTACTGTGTTCAATTCATTTGGACCGTAACATGTATGCCTCGCTTGGTACATAAGTGGGTAATTGGAGAATCGGAAGGTGCGGTCAATTGACAGTTTAGCGAGTTGTGAACGTATATAAATAATAGTCTTTCAATAAAATATATTTCTGCACGTGCTACTCTGCTTTGTACACAGATTTCTGTAAGGATTATATATTTTACCGTGCGGGCGTTTACAAGACGACATCTCGCAGGCACTCTTTGCTGGCGTGGAGAATGCACTTTTGTGCTATTTAAAATATTTCGTTTTGGCGTCGAACGGGATCGAATTTTATACATTTATACTCATATGCAGACTTGATTAGATTTTGGTTAAAATTGGTCAACCGGAAGTACCCTCATTTGAAGGTTTTAACAGTTTTACATGTATAAAATATTATTGTGAATTTTAAATATTATTGGTGGAATCAGATTGAACTATCAATTTTTATCATTTTGTAATTTAAAAAAGAAATTATGACGTGTCCAGTCTTGGTTATTTCTCAAGATGAATGCAAGATGGCTTGACTTCCCAGATGATTTTTTAGAAATGACAAAATTACACACTAGTGAAATAATTTTTTTAAGTAAAGAATTGTGGAATATTGCATATTGTTATGTGTTTCAATTATATTTTGATTTTTTTTCTACGCCATACAAACAAGGTTTTAGCATTCGTCACCTCTAGGTAAGGAAGGAATTGTCTATTTTTACGTAATCTCCAATACTAGAATTCCAAAAATTACAATTTTTACGTATTCCTCTTCCTTACATCCATATGCAGACTTGATTAGATTTTGGTTATAATTGGTCAAGCGGAAGTACTCTTATTTGAAGATTTTAACAGTTTTTCTTGAAAAAACGCTGTTAAACACCATTTTTTCTCATTTAATGTTATATAATATTAAAGAATATTGTATTCTCTATACGGATTATATTTTATACTTCATATTCAATGGATATAGAGTTAAAAATGATAAAGGAATTAAATTTCATGAATTAGTCAGCTATAACCATGGAAACAGCTGTTATATTAAGAAAATTCTAATGGACAGATGTCTGTGTTAATGAAAAGAAAAAAATATATTTGAAACATTTAACTTAGTACAATTATTTGATTTTTTTAAAGTACTCTTTAAAGTACTATAGCATAGGTAAACCCCGTCAAAACACATTTTCCACTGTTTTGTACCCCGAAAACACCCTGCATATTTACTTTTTAATATAGGCTAAAACATGGTTTTCACAGATTATAAAAAGAACATTAGATACAGTTTGATTCTCTATAACATTAATTGAAGAAGAGATACTATGGATTAAGTCGAGTAAGTCCAGTATTCGCTAGTCCTATATACAAATCTGCCACGAGTATACTAGTAAATAAAACTCCTTAATTCTGGTCCTTACTCATCTTACAACACAAAAATTGTAACGTTGAATGACTCATCTGGCTTAGAGCCAATTCTAGTCCTATAAATATCTTTTTAAAATTAGTTCAAAACGTGTAAACTTCATCTTTAGATTGTACTCGCAAATGCATTGCGCTATTTCTTGTAGATGAGCATATAATTCAAAAGCCATGTACCTATATAGATATAATACCCAACCATATGTTAGGTTGAGTCATTACTTATGAGGATCAATTTATATTGGTTGATTTTTTAGTTTTACTAAATAGTAAATTTTAATAAAAGAAATTCAATTAATGAAATTGCAAATAGAAACACAGTAATAGATTAATAATAACAGATGTTTAGTTAATCAAATAAATAATATGCAACGTTCATACCACCTATAGCGTTTAATTATATCATACAGAGAACATAATTAAATCTACTTATGTACGTACATAAGTATATATTTTTTAGTAGTGTTTCACGAGTCTTGCATTTTTCTTCTTTTTTTTCTAAAAATTTAAGCACTATAAACAACCGATCTTACTTAAATTCTACAAAAAAGTCAACCAATGCAGATGTCAAATTCTTCTTAAGGCTGACGTCACCGATTCGCATTTGTTACTTGTCCACGGTGCCTTATATAGTCACGTGACTAAACAGTTGAATAACTCGATTGTCATTTCATGGATATGGTGATTTTGAACTAAAAATTCCAGATGCTCCTTTGTACCAAAAAGAAAATTAATACAATACTTTATACGTCAAATTTAATATATTTATTTATGTTACACACATTTTGTAGTGTTGATTTTTTATTGTTACACATTACTAATTTTACGGCCACCTTATATCCTTGAAATGTATCATAAACTTTTAATCAATATTAACTTTATCAGGTATTTAAATAATAAAATTCATTATCATTATACACAGTCAATTAAATATAGTCTAATCATCATTTTATTTTCAGAGTATAGTATTTCGTCAAATCATGCATTTTTGTGCAATAATTTAATCATTTTGCTGATAGTTTAAATAGCATTTGTTCATACAAAAAACAATCATTCATTTTTTACAAACGTGTATTAAATAGAAAAAATATTCATATAACTTTTTATTTTATTTTAGACATCTCTAATCTTCAACGTTTTTCTTTTACTTATGAAATCAAAATAAATTTTGATAAGTTGGTGGCTCAAATTTTTGCAAAATCTGTACATATGTTGTCAAAATAGATTTCATTCTATCAGCATTTTATGAATACAATAATTTTAATGAATACGGCAAGTGTTAAAATATTAAATAAATTTAAATCAATTTTGGCATAGTTTTCAATATGATTATAATAATTTTGTTCTTGTTATAAGCACAAGCAAAAACATCATCTCTGAAAATACATATATGGAATCGCGGACTGCATACGATTATGACGTAACTACTTTCGCTGTTTCGAAGTCTTATATGACCCTGAGTACCATATGTTTGATATCAATCAATTATTCTAGATTTAGCAATTTGTTTTATCAATTTAACCTTACTGAAATAAGCAAAACATTCCCTTTGAACATCTCCGAGAAAAACAACTGATCAAAATAGTAAAAAATAAAAATAAAAAATAAAATCTTTTGGTGTATGTGTTACAATCCTACGCAATACTGGCGCCGGTACATAATCATATTTACGATTGTGTGAGGGTCACGCTAGAAATAATATTGTTTTATTTTGAGTGAAATATGTTTTACTTAAAATTTTATTTAACGGAATATATTCTCTTAATGGTCAACTAATGGACATTTTCATGTCAAGGTTTCTTCAGTTAGCTTTAAAGAGAGATATACTAGTATATGAAATCATTTGTTAAAAAAATATAGAACTTTGAACATAAGTTTACCTTGAAATGCAAAATACAAGTTTTTGAATAATATTTACATAAATAACAGTACAAAATTAGAAAAGAATCATTTAAAATTTATTTATAATTTGTGAGGCGGACGTTCGCTAGTCCTATATACGAATCTGATATATACAATACTGCATTCAACTTCTTAAATATTTGAAAAAATTGTTGTTTAATGTGTTTTATAGACCATTTTATAGTTCAAATTTTGAAAGCGCAGGTCGCTATCTGTAACCCTACAAAAGTTACAGATATAAATATAAAAAAATCTGTTGTGCCACTTTCTTTTACCAAGATCAACTCCAAGTAGCACGTATCTACCCTAAATGGTTCTTTTTAAAAGGGCTAAATGATTTTGTATTACGCATTTTCTTCCTGCGTGCTCCCGCTAATTACCACCCATCAAACAGGATCAAATAGATTCTGAACTGATTCCGAATGTCAGTGTCACGTTTAACATTTCTTGTATACTTACACTCTACACCAAAAATTCTACTTATACCCATTCTTTATATTTAGATTTTGTATTCTGAAAGGTATATGTTTGTACCCAAAAAAGTCTTTAATAATCTCTTTTTTTTCAGACATTTATATGTCAATTAAAAACATTTCAATTTAATCTTCTTTAATATGTTCAAATACATTAATGCCCGATTGAGAACTACGCAGTTATCGGATAGTTTTTGAGAAATCGTCCTTCCAAAATCCACACAAACACACACACATACACACACAGACATCGTAGAAATATGAACCCAATACCTCTCGTAACGAGATTCAAAATCTCAAATGTTTAAAAATGTAAAAATTGTAATTTTGTAACACATTTACATGTTAAAGTAGGTGTATACACCAAGGTTATGTTATACATTACGTGGGAAGTTCGTAGAAATTATGTTATAGATTTTAACGTTGAAATGTTATACACACACAAAATGAAAATGATATGTTATATGTACATACATACTAATGAATGAATGTACTGTTTGAAATTAAAAAATAGTAAAGAAAAAAAATTCATTAAGTGCGCTTTGATACATATAAGGCGATGAACAAAATCTTGTCACGTTTTTTATCAAGAATTATACACATTCATTGATAACTACACAGAGTCATAGGCGTTGAGAGAACATATGTTAGCTGGTTTTTCGCTAGGACTAGCGATATTCTTATAATCTGTGAAAATGTTTTTCCTATTAATTTTAGAAAATTATGGCCAAATATGTTAAATATATTCCATACGCAGGCGTACAATTCTGTTTTAGATTAGACAATATCAAATGTATCATTTTCTTAACGTTTTTCTTATATTTTTCCATGTTAACTTCGATCAGTTGTTTCAATTTCCTAATTTACCACATTTTTTATGCATCCTACAGAAAATCTACATAAGTCGAGGGCACTACAGACAAGAATTTTCGGTCTAACCGATAAAGCTGTAGCCTTGTTTAAATGTTGGGCGATCGTCGTGATGAAAATATATTGAATCTATCCTTTTAGTATAGGATGCTTCAAATTAATGTTGTAGTAACTCAATAATTCGTACGGAGTCGCTATATTTATGTTCGATACTGTATATCGGACTAGCGAAATACACCATATTATAATTTTTCAAAGGCATTACCCTATATTTCGGGAAAAATATATGACACATTTTTTGAGCAATAATAAATAAAAAACATTTATCTTAAACTTTTTGCATATTTATTTTAAGTTATTACTTCACAAGTTATATAAACAAACGTGACTTTTATGAGTCAATATCTCAGATTAAAACACGTTTAATGAGAAAAGATATTTCCTTATACTAATGGCTATAACGAATAACCAAATGTTTGGGGTAATACCCTAAGTACCTGTTATATAGGGTGTTAAAAAGTATTGTCCGAAAATGACTCGGAAATTTTCAGATTAACTTATCACTTTTAATGATAATAGGTCCCTTCTAAGATTCGAGAACAATGAATTGCTATTTCCTGTAGCAAGAAGACAGATATGAGTAGAATTTCAAATAGTATTTTATTAAATTGGGTATTGTTTGTAAATTGTCATAATTTATGAAATATTTATTTTTATATTAAAAAATTATCATGTTTGTGATAAATACATTTTTGTTTTATCTTTTTTTTTGATTATTTTATCAATTTTGTTTTGCCTATGACACTAACAAAAATACAACATAAATTAAATGTGAAATACATAATTTATTTTATAAACTTATTTACTGTGGTACTCTCGCCACAACAGCCACGAGTGCCCATGAGGTGACGCCTGATAAACGACCTCAACAGTACAGATATTATTATTACTAAAATAAATAATTGTTATTTACATAAATATTTGGTTTTGGGGATTCAATTTAGAATACATGGTTCATACAAAATATTAGTAATTTAGTACTAGTGTACTCGCCTAAGTACCCCAAACATTTATCATTAATTTATACTATAAATAAAAAATAAAAAAAATCTACTGTACAAATTTATTTTGGGAGTATTTCGACGTTTTGTTAGAAATACGGGAAATTTCGCTAGTCCATATACAGGACTAGCGAAATATTAACATACCAAAAAAATCTGAAATAAAGAGCTCATAATACGAGTCAATATTTTGCAAATTATAAAAATTATTTCGGGATTTGAACCCAGATATGCTTACCAATTCTGCCCGCTAAAACTGTGCGAAGCAACACTAAATCCAAACATAGAAGTTCTTTCCCCCCGATGTAGAGCATAATCAACAGAATCTAAATTAAACCCATTAACAATCACACAACACACCACTAATGTAACCACTACACACAAAACGACCGTTTTCGAACCCATACTAGCTGCCTGTTCGAAACTTTTCGTCTACCACTTTACGGACATATCGTTCCCGCCTAGGTTTTAAAGCTACTGACCAGAGAAATGAAAATGTTAAGAATATATGTTATGTAATTTGAAACAGAGACATCTGTTGGTTTGAACCGCGCGCCGTGGGCGTGCAGCCATCTATCGACTGCCGAAGGGAAAACAGTTTTTAAAATAGGACTAGATTTCGAATTCTTGTCTATTTTCGACATTTATTTGTTTAAAAAATATTTTTAAAGAAATGGAAAATAATTATTTTCTAGTAGTAGTTAATAATTGTTACTTAAAAATAATAATTTTCCACTTTTGTTTAATAACGTTTCTACTCTAAAATTTTAGAACTTAAACAACAACAAACGCTAAAAGTTGTAGTTTATTTATTTATTTGTATTCTAGGAACTTCAAAACGTGTTTATTAAAACTCACCATCGAATTTTTTGACCAAAAGCAATACTTACCTTTGTTACCGAAGGCGAAGGAAAGTATGAACAATATTTTAAACATATTAACAATAAATTAAACAAGAATTAAGAAAATAACGATTATTGTTTATTCAAAAAATGCGGTACAAAAATAAAAAATCTGTTGTGGCCAGCACAATGCCTTCCGTCATTCTCGTGTATAATATATAAATTCCATATTTTTTCTTACAAAAGATTCTAAATTTCCAACAAACTATTCAAATTGCACTTGACACTGGCATCTTCTTCTTTTTTAGCTTTTCCCATTCGTTAGGGGTCGCTATTTTTGCATGTCGTTCTCATTCAGTTCCTTTTCTCTTAAATCTTCCATCTTATCTTTGGTCTTCCTCTGTTTCTTTAACGTTCTATTACTAAACTATTCATTCTTGTTCCAATATAATTCTTCATTTCTCCTCATGACATGTTCTTGTATCTTTCTAAAAACTTGTAACACTAGAGTTATTTTTTTACCGTATCTTTCCGTGTATTCCCCAATATCTACTTCAACATCCTCATCTCTGCCACATTAATTTACTTTTTATTGATACTGACGTCTGTCAATTTGAATTATTTGAATATATTACTAGTTCCCAAGTTTGGCATAGCTGGCTGAATTATAAAATTTCTTTAAAATTCTTTAACTCTATATCTATTGAATATGAAGTATAAATTGTAATCAAATCGTATAGAGAATAATATACTCGTTAAGTTATAATAACGTTAAATGTCAATAAATTTAACTGTTAAATCTTCAAATGAGACTACTTCCGGTTGACCAATTATAACCAAAATCTAATCACTTGTTCTTCTGGATGTAAACTTGAGGAATACGAAAAAATTATAATTTTTAGAATCGTGGTATTGAAGTTATGGAATCCGGAACTTTTGTCACACACACACATACATACACATATATACATATTATATGGACCCTAAAATAACGTGCTTATTCAGTAAAAACTCACCATCGAATTTTTTGCCCAAAAGCAATACTTACCTTTGTTACCTAAAGGCGAAGGAAAGTATGAACAATATTTTAAACATATTAACAACAAATTCAACAGGAATTAAGAACATAACGATTATTCTTTATTCAAAAAATGCGGTACAAAATAGAAAAATTAAGAAAACATTTAGACGGCGCGTCCTCTGACTCTGGTACGTCTAGGTCCCCTAGACCCACGTCCCCTAGTTGGTCTAGTAGCCGTAGTATCTTTCGTACTAGTACTCATACTATCAGAAACAACGGACACGTCATCCTCATCAGACTTCTCGTCCTCCTCGGCAATTTTTTTCGTCTTCTTTCGATGTTGAGAGTCCAACAACTTCGAAATCTGAAAGTTTAACAATATAATACGATGTAGGGGATGACATATGGTTTTACCTCTGATAGTTCTTCTTTACTTTTGTTGAGTCGTTCTTCGCGATATTGTTCAAGTTGCTCGTCGATACTATCTTCATCTAATTTCAAATCTTCAACGGACAAAAGTCTATCGTATGTTTTTTCAAATTGGTGTCTGCAGTTGATAAAGTGATATTGCAAATTTATTATTTTAATTTAGAATACTTACTTTATAATGTCCTCCAGAGCGTCCGTATCGTTTCTGTCTATATATCTAGACACAGCTTCGCATAGACCTCTTGTAGACAATACGCTCAACGACTCATTTTTATTTTCAAAATATTTGTCTACTAAATCGACTATATTGTCAGCTAATTCATCCTAGAAAATAAATAATGAAATGGGTTTTTTATTTCATCAAAACTTAGAACTTACTCCAATTAATTCATCCACGTCTTTCATGGCGAATTTACCGTCCCGCTTTACGCTAACAGTTCGTTTGACTTTAAAGGAAAACATGTCGTTTGGATTTGCAACTCTGTCCGAATATAGCTGGCCCAATCTAATTTGGTTGCTGACTAAAGATTCGTCAGAAAAATTCACTATTAATCTTATTAGAGGCAATTTTGGACTTTCTAAAACAATGCAGAATAACAGATGATCCCACTTCTGAGGAAAAACGAACCTTCTGTTGCTAAGGCCTTGGCTTCATCGAACATTTCTTCCACAATTTTCATAACTTTCTCTTTGCCATAATCATTTGGTCGCATAGTTAAAGGCCTTTCAGGTTTTGTTACGGTAACATCTTTAAATATAAATGGACGAACTGTGTTTAACCTAATTTCAGACATCATGAACTTTTCTTCATGGATACATAATAGACCAATTTTTTTCGTTAAAGATTCGCCTATAGCTAAAGACGTAGCTACTGAGCTTCCTAGATACAAATATTATTATGGGCCCATATATTTCATCGTATTTATTTATTTATACCTGGTTGAGAAATCCGAGTTGTTCCATTTGAACAAGGTTCAGGGGTCAATCTACAATCATGCTCATGACCCCATATGACTAAATTTAAAAAATCTGGCAAAACTGATTCGGGAATATAATTTTTAAGGCCTCTATTTTGCGCTCTATTTTGATGAAGGACTAGCATATTGAACCAATCGGGTTCTGGAGGTCTTTCCATTATTATCTAGCCATAATAAAAAAAAATATAAAGGTCTAATTGTGTATCAAAATAAATAATTTTGTTTAATATTTATTCATTTGTTTTTAATATATATATTTAGTGTATTTATTATTTTTAGTTTAAAATAGCTGTACATAAATTTAAGATTGTAAAAATTATAAATATGTTTAAGACTGTTTTATTATTCCAGATGAAACATTGGAGACCTATATAAGCCGAATTCGTTACAACCAAGGTAGGAAATTTATTATTTTTTATTAAATTAAAAAAAAAACTTAGGTCTAATACTGTTTCCGAAAAAGAAGCCATTTATATTGATGAAATACATAGATAGATAGTAACTTGCCCCCTATTATAAATAACATGATTTAAACAATTCTATCTTTTAAAGTTAATGTCTCTAATTGCAAAATAATAAAAATTATGATTAAGTAATTCCCCGTTCTTGTGTTAAACGGGAAAACCAAATCTTAAGATGTCGAAGCCGAATTCACAATTCTTTTAATATTAATGTGTCTAATTGAAAATATTTTACTTATAAACATTTACCTTTTTGTCTCTAAAAAGCCTAAAAAGCCTTTCGTCTTTAATATGGGACAACCCATAAAGACCTACTTTCGTTTTTCCTTTTTTCAACAAAATTGGATATATATCGACTTGGTTTAAATCATTCCATTTTCCGAAATAATTTATTAAGCCTGTATCCGCTATTATATCCATCGCTGATAACTGGTTCGCTCCTAAATTATAAAAAAAAATATAAACAAGAATCAATTTAAAATTATATATTTTTTATTTTATTTTTAAAACACTGTTATGGCACCTGTAGGGTCGTCATGATTTCCATGTATGGAAAATACCGGTATAGACACGTTTAAATTTGGATCTTCATAATTCACAATTGGATTTTTAAGATGACCAAAATTTTTCGATTGGTCAGATAAAAATTCAATTGTTATTGGCCGATCCCCTAGACAGTACCTAAAAAAAATTTATTCAGCCTCTTTTTTCATTTGCGAAAAGCGTTCCATAGTTATTCATTTATAGAAATCGCGGCAAATTCAAATATACCTTTTCAACAATGAAATACACCTATGATAACATGTAACAGAAGGCTTGTTTTCATGAAACAAGTCTCCCCCTAATAAAATAAAATCAACATCATTTGCAACAGCCTGTTTGAGAATTTCTTCAAACGTTATGAACGAATCTTCGCCTGAAAAATTCAAATTTCCCGCCATTTTATATTAAAATGTTTTTATGTTAACCACATACCTCTAATTGGATCTTTTTCATTATATCCTAAATGTATATCAGTGGCGACCAGGATTTTTAAAATATCTTCTTCGTTTTTTGTTTCTTCGTCTGATTCAATTGTTTCGTGATCCGACGCCATCTTGGTTATGTTTTGTTTTTATTTTGTTTAGCTGGCTATTTCTGTCACAAAACATAGAAAATTGTTTTATTTTGTTGTTACAATATATAATAACACTTTAATATGTATAATAATTTCTCATACCTATTTAATATTATTATATGCAATATTTGACATCAAGCATGCTATGGATCTGCTATCGCATAGAAAAGGATAACTATGTTAAAGACAAAGACAGCAAATTTCTTGTATCTTATATTAAAAATTCTAATTATATACATAGCTTACAATATACAATCAAAACATTATTATAATTATTTATATTATTTCCAATACATATTCATTGTTAATTTTATTTAATACAAAATATATTTGACCAATAGATGGAACTACAGTCCTTATATTTGGTGAAATACATTCCCCCACTACTGTTTACACCACGCGATCGACTGTCTTTTGTTTGGAAAAACCGTTACATTAACAAAAGAACATCTGCTGGGTAAGGCTGTGTTGACGACGAGAAAGCAGGTATACATAATTGTAAATTCGGGACATATAACTATTTTCTTTATTATGAATTGCATTTTAATTTAAAAAGTAGTTAATTATTCAAAATTATATTTTAATTTAACGAGACACTCAAAATAACTTTTTGTTATAGGCCAATTTCACCCCCTGTTATAAATAACTGGATATAAACAATTCTAACTTTTAAAATTAATGTCTCTAATTGCAAATTTATTAAAAATATAAATAAGTAAATGTCATTATGCCAAATACAATGATTTGTGAGCCCCTAAATTAAAAAATAACTATAAATAAAATTTTGAGTCGCCGTTTTTCAGTGTTGTATATATAATATATAGGGTGGTCAAATTGAAAATATATCCGTTTCAATTTCAAAGTTTATACGATACAAAAAAATAAATAATATTGAAAACACATTCACCATATATTACTTTATATTTAAACTTACAAATATTTTATTTATTTGGACCACAAAAACAAATTTAATATACGAACCTAAACCCATAATTTTCTATATATATTTTCAACAAAAAAATGATAAATTATATATAAATTTTTACAATATCTTTCGGCCACAATAACTCCAATACTAAATTTGTAAATATTACAATTTTTACATACTATTATTTACAAATTAACTACGTGAATTTAGAAAATCTTGAAATTTTGACACGGGCCCCCATATTTGTCAAGGTCAACTATGTCGCATGACTGCTCACGCCCTCTACTAACCAAAAACGGAAGTAGTGAGAGGTGTGCTGTTTAAGTTTTAATTCTTAAGTAGCCGAAAGAATTTTGTAGAAATGTCTCCCCATATGTATATGATCTATTTTTTTTGCTATTCTCTTCGCCAGTAGGTCAAGTTAGGCCCTGGAATTTCATTGCACAAGACAATACTTTTTTCGAGATATTCTCTCATAACAAATTTTGGAATATACTTCATGGAATCTGAATTATGACAAATTATTGAGGACAATGTAGTCTTCCGAATTTCGGTCAACTGATCCGGACTGTATGCCTGGGGTTGTTCGGGTGTTTCATACCAATATCTGTCTGCAAATTGTAAAATAATGAATTGTTTTCGTATTAGGCAGTTCAATGTTGGCCCCAATAGGCCACTAGGGAGTTGTTTTTCAGATAGGCCCCCGGTGTAGAGGTCTATATGTTCTACTTTTTTGTATAACTCTGATAAAGTTTTGGCGGAATCTTCATCCATGTATTTGGTTAAATCTTCGAAGTTTTTTGGTACTTCTAAACCACAATATCTTCTGTAGTCTATGTATGGTGGTAAGCCGTGGTCTCTGCCTCTTTGTATGTTTAACGCAACTAAATCTAAACCGTTTTTGGATTTTGGTTCGTCTGGACGTTCAAATAAATGTTCTTTTAGTTCTTCAGTAAAGAACTGATCCGATAATTCTACGTGATTGTCTATTGCTTCATGTAAAATAGCATCAGTTTGATTTTCATAAAGTCTAAATGGATTAAACAACATTTGATGCAGTTTAAAATATTCATAACTACTATTATCACTTCTGAATTTTCGGTACATGCCTGGAATCAATGTATGGGCAAATCTAAAGGCTGCAGCCGCAAAATTATTCAAAATTTGTCCAGGTATAGTCACATTATATCCATAGAAATATCCTCTGGACATAAGAAATAGTTCGTGTTTGTTGACTTCTTCTTGGCCTAAGATAATAGGCAAAAATTCGTTATAAGTAATATGTTGTAACTGGGCAGCAACCAAATGCCTAGTTTCTTGATAGATTTGTTCATCAGTCCATTGTGGATTAACTTTACTTAGTTCCAGTGCTAGTCTATTATGTTGCCTAGCCCAAATCAGATGCATTGTCGTCAAAAACAAATTTTCATTCGCTCTAGCGTCCCCAGAAATAAAACAATATTTGCCTAAATCTGCCATATCTTTTCGGTTACAACCATCGTTCAAATCTTTGGAAATAGGCAATAAATATTTGCCTATTGGACCGTTTGTAAGCATTTTTAACTGCCCCCCCTTAAAAGTACGCAAACTTGCAGCCAACTTCTCATCTGAACCATAAATAACAGAACCATCCAAATAGGCAGTTGCCTGATTGAGTTGTTCTCGATGGCCTAAACAACAACCTGATATAGGAGCCGATCGGACAAAATCCATGCATTTGACGGTTCCATCAGAAAGTGTTTCTATAACTGGGAAACATTCTGGATGCATTTTTTTCTGGTTACAACATGTTATGGCTTGGCCATTTTTGCCTTGGCTCAAAGCAGTGGCTGTTATGTCGTGGTCAATGAACTGACCCCATACTGCTAACATTACTGTGAAATTGGGGTCGTTTTTGTAGGCTGGACGATGTACCTAAAACCAAAATGTTTGTTACTATTATAGATTAGTTATAGGGAAGGTATTGTCTTTGGATGAGTTTTTAGTGAATAAGCATGTTTTAGGGTCCCTATAATATGATTTTACCATTTTTACGATGATGTATGTATGTGTGTGTGTGTGTGTGTGTGTGTGTGTGTGTGTGACGAAAGTTTCGGATCGCATAACTTCAATACCACGAAGAAGAACAAGTGATTAGATTTTGGTTATAATTGGTCCACCGGAAATAGCCTCAGTTAAATATGATTTATTTATTTAACGTTATTATAACTTAAAGAATATATTATTCTCTATACGATTTGATTGCATTTTATACTTCATATTCAATAGATATAGAGTTAAAGAATTATATACATGGAAACTACTAATATATTTATATAATTCAAATTGACAGATGTCAGTATCATTAAAAAGTAAATGAATATGGCAGATATGAGGATGTTGAAGTAGATGTTGGGAAAAACACAGAAAGATACGGCAAGGAAATAACTCTAGTGTTACAAGTTTCTAGAAAGATACAAAAGAGACGATTACATTGGTTTGAACATGTCATGACAAGTTCCTCTTCTATTCAGATCAAAGATAAGATTGAACGACTGTATCGCGGAAGACTTGAGAGAAAAGGAACTGAATGAGAACGACACGCAAAACAGAAATGAATGGAAGAAGAAAATAAAAAATAGCGACCCCTAACGGATGGGAAAAGCTAAAGATGAGGATGTCAGTGTCAAGTGAAAAATAAAGAAAAATACTTCACATTTATGAATTTACTTACCAATCTACTAACCACACTAGCAGGTGGTAAATAACTATTTTTTAAACCGCCTCTCGGTTCGCTAATACCGTCCTCGTATTGGGGTGGCAAGGTCCTTAAAAATTTTGAGTACGATGCCCCCCAATCTTCAGGGTGTAACAAGTTATTACACGTTCCATTTATGGATCTATATCTGGACTGAGAACATAGAGATTTATTTCTTTTGATACACCAACCAGTACTTTCGAATTTTGGTGAACATATTTGTGACAGCATAGATGGATCATGGTTCCTAAAAAATAAGGAAAAAATATAATAAATAAGTTAGTCCAGCGTTTTCCAACTTTTCGATTCCATCGTTTGAATCAGCCTACACTCAGAGGAAAGCTGTATAGTGGTTTAATGGACTATTTCAACAATATAGCTGCAACCGAAGGCAGTAAAGCCGGAACAATGATTATATTGCCCTCGACATTCAAAGGAAGTGACGATTCATATTAAAAATGTACCAAAATGCTATGTCAATCATACGAGAATTTTGAGGTAAAATAAAGCAACTGTTGCATGAATTTCGATTTGATATTTTCATTAAGATGAGCGTAGTAAAATCTGTAACAAAGACGATATTGATTCTATAGTAAGTACAGAGATTCCTCCCCTGCTGCTCCTACGCTTTTGAAGACGTTTCTATGCTTTTCTGATTCTATAGTAAGTGCAAAAATTCCAACGAAATCGCTGATTCGGAATTATAGCAATTAGTTCAGTCTCATATAGTACATGGTCCATGCATTTTAAACAAAAATTCAACATTCCTTCCCCGGAATTTGACGTCGTTCAGCCCTAATCTAGTGGACTTCTCGGAGTCCGGTTCACTTCTAGGTTGCCTTTGGGTTTGCTCCAAACGTCTGGGACGTCCGTGGGCCTACTCCCTTCGTTGTTTTCTCACATCAGCCTCTCTCTTCCAACCATCAGATTCCACCCTCTCGCCAACCGGGTCACACCCTTCCTATTCTGTTGTAAGTGCAGAAGTTCCAACGAAATCGCTGATTCGGAATTATAGCAATTAGTTCAGTCTCATATGGTATATGGTCCAAGCGGTATTTTAAACAAAAATTCAACATTCCTTCCCCGGAATTTGACGTCGTTCAGCCCTAATCTAGTGGACTTCTCGGAGTCCGGTTCACTTCTAGGTTGCCTTTGGGTTTGCTCCAAACGTCTGGGACGTCCGTGGGCCTACTCCCTTTGTTGTTTTCTCACATCAGCCTCTCTCTTCCAACCACCAGATTCCACCCTCTCGCCAACCGGGTCACGCCCTTTCCATTATGTTGCAAGTGCAGAAATTCCAACGAAATCGCTGATTCGGAATTATAGCAATTAGTTCAGTCTCATATGGTATATGGTCCAAGCGGTATTTTAAACAAAAATTCAACATTCCTTCCCCGGAATTTGACGTCGTTCAGCCCTAATCTAGTGGACTTCTCGGAGTCCGGTTCACTTCTAGGTTGCCTTTGGGTTTGCTCCAAACGTCTGGGACGTCCGTGGGCCTACTCCCTTCGTTGTTTTCTCACATCAGCCTCTCTCTTCCAACCACCAGATTCCACCCTCTCGCCAACCGGGTCACGCCCTTTCCATTATGTTGCAAGTGCAGAAATTCCAACGAAATCGCTGATTCGGAATTATAGCAATTAGTTCAGTCTCATATGGTATATGGTCCAAGCGGTATTTTAAACAAAAATTCAACATTCCTTCCCCGGAATTTGACGTCGTTCAGCCCTAATCTAGTGGACTTCTCGGAGTCCGGTTCACTTCTAGGTTGCCTTTGGGTTTGCTCCAAACGTCTGGGACGTCCCTGGGCCTACTCCCTTCGTTGTTTTCTCACATCAGCCTCTCTCTTCCAACCACCAGCTTCCACCCTCTCGCCAACCGGGTCACGCCCTTTCCATTATGTTGCAAGTGCAGAAATTCCAACGAAATCGCTGATTCGGAATTATAGCAATTAGTTCAGTCTCATATGGTATATGGTCCAAGCGGTATTTTAAACAAAAATTCAACATTCCTTCCCCGGAATTTGACGTCGTTCAGCCCTAATCTAGTGGACTTCTCGGAGTCCGGTTCACTTCTAGGTTGCCTTTGGGTTTGCTCCAAACGTCTGGGACGTCCGTGGGCCTACTCCCTTCGTTGTTTTCTCACATCAGCCTCTCTCTTCCAACCATCAGATTCCACCCTCTCGCCAACCGGGTCACACCCTTCCTATTCTGTTGTAAGTGCAGAAGTTCCAACGAAATCGCTGATTCGGAATTATAGCAATTAGTTCAGTCTCATATGGTACATGGTCCATGCGGTATTTTAAACAAAAATTCACCATGTATGAGCGAAAATAATACCTAAAGATTTCAGACGTAACACTCATGAGAATATAAACGGTTATCCAATGTATAAAAGACCTAATATTAAGTCCAAATTTTTGGCTGAAGTTCGGACTCGAATGCGCTTTTGCTCCGAACTGAGCACTTGCAGCATCAACTTGGTGCTTCCCATGTCCAGCGGATTGGGTAAAATATAAACTACACTTTCATTAGAGATCCCTATGGCTTCCTCAATCCCACGCACTCCAAGATTCATTCGTGGTTATGAAACGTCGTTTAAAATCGACTGGATTTTCCTTAAACAACTCCAGTCTCATGCACTCCAAGTTTCATTCGTGGTTTTAGAATCATGTCCATCAGAATTTCCACAAAATGTACTTTGTATTATTTTTCGGAAATATGTAACTTTCTACTTGTGATAAATAAATATTTGTTTTAAAAATCTTGATCACCGCACGAATTTCGTTTTTATTACCGATTTGACGCTAGATAGATCGACAGTCCACCGATAGTTCCAATGATCTCAATGATTCCGAAAACTTTCCACCTTCATAACTATTGAAGCGTAATTTTTTCTAAAATCTTTTGTGTCTTGCTTCATACATACCTTTTTGTAGCGAACCATTTTGAAGCCTTGTTCATAGCATATCCTCCTCTGCCAATATGATCTGCTTTTGAGGACGTTGCAATGCTTTTCTGATGGCGAAAATTTGGGCTTGCAGACTGTAACACAGGCATGGATTTTTCTAAATCATCTCTGTCATCTAAAGAATTTTGCCCTTCTTCAATCGAAGATTCAATATCTCTTTCGACGACAACAGTTATATAGGATATAAGTACTACAAGTATTAGGATTAACAATGCACTGAAAAAAAGCAAAGCATATTTAAATGAGGAATATAACTAATAAAATTTAAGTGATATGAAATGATGACAATAATTCTGGTGAATCGACAACATTGTTAAAAAGTTTATGTAAGAACGCAAGGTCGCTTAACTTTCTTCTATTTTCTAATGACAACAATTTTGGCCTGTACGATTGAGAAATTTTAAAAAAATTCGTTGAATCGCTTCAATACGATTTGTATAAATATCATACCGTAGGTTCGAAAATACAGAAGCAAACTCCAGTTGACTTCTAACAAGAGAGTTATACAATATTAAAATACTGGATGGATGTCTAAAATTTTATACGTTACATGTTTAATTTGGTTCAACCTTTCCTCCTACCTTATATTGAAAGTTGTAAATTATTTATATCTTCTTAAAATTTAAGACAATCGTAGTGTGGTATATTTTTAACCGCGTGAAGGAGAATTTTTGTAAATTTGTTAATATATTGAAGAGGGCCTAAATGGGAACCTTGTGGCACCCCAGACGTCACAGCAAACTAAATATGAAAGTGTACTTACAAGCAAGTAGCTCCTATACAACACTGTAGTTGTGTATTTCTTCTTCCGAAAAGAGGAAACCCATTTTTAAAAGCATAATTAGGCGTCCCGCCAGTTAACGGAGTCTTTTCGTCAACCATATTTAAATAACAACACTGCACTATTAAATTTTAGATTATATATACCTAGATTTATAAAAATAAATTATTAAGAAAACATTTATTTAAGAAGAACAGGAATTATTATTATATAAATTTAGCTTATCTAAATGAAATGTAAATATATACGACTAATCTTAGCGACAGTATAAGACAAAATAACGTTGTAAATTATATGGGAGACCTGTTGTAATATGATAGCGAAGACAAAAAAATTTGAGTAATTTGATATAGGAGGCCATGATATTTCCTTGTTTTAAACGAGTTCGTCGTATACAGGGTGAAAACTTAGTAATATCTTGTACAAATTCCAGTAAAATTATTTCATAAACTATTTAAATTGCACTTGATACTGACATCTTCTTCTTTAGCTTTTCCCACTCGTTAGGGGTCGCTATTCTTGAATTTTCACCTTCCGTCACCTTTAGCTAAGGAAGACATTGTTTGTGTGTGCGTCTACAATCTTTTCAGGGGTGTTAGTTGGCAACCTTGGGATATGCTCTGTTCAGCTGTTTCATCATTTTATGTCAACATAACTTCAAAGTTTTCAGTTCACCATGGCAAGTCCACTAGAAGATTGCACCTTAGAAGAGCAGCGCTCAGTCATTAGATTTTTAGTCGCAGAAGGTGTAAAACCAAGTGAATTTTTTTCTAGAATGTTAATACAGTACGGTAAAAGTTGTATGAACCGTGCGAATTTTTACAAGTGGGTTGATCGGTTTAAAAGTGGCCGAACAAGTGTAGGTGATGAACCCCGATGTGGACGTCCAGTGATGCTGACCATCTTTTGGGACTCACAGGGTCCAGTCTATTGCGATTTCCTTGAAGATCAGCGAACTATCAATAGCCAATACTACTCTGAGATGCTAGAACACAAAGTTAGACCAGCTATCAGGAGCAAACGCCGTGGACTCTTGTCAAAAGGAGTCATTCTTCAGCACGATAACGCCCGCCCTCATACAGCCCAGCTGACCCGTGATAAGCTTCAAGAATTGGGTTGGGAGGTCTAACCTCATCCTGCCTACAGTCCCAAGCTCGCCCCATCTGATTTTTACCTGTTTGGACCACTCAAAGACACCCTACGTGGAAAAAGATTTGCTAACAATGAGGAAATTAAGGAAGCGGTGCAAAAGTGGCTTCGGGATAAATCGAAAGAATTCTTCGCCAAGGGAATTAGGAAGCTGCAAGAAAGATGGGACAAGTGCATAACTGTGGGGGGTGATTATGTTGAAAAATAGCCTTAATTTTGAAAGATTGAAATAAACCGCTTTTGAGCTATAGCCATTTGTCTCTTTACTTATTGAATGACCCTCGTACTATATTAAATTTCATAAATCAGCCAGCTATGCTAACCATGGAAATTGCTAATATATTCAGATAATTCAAATTGACAGATGTCAGTATCAATGAAAAGAAAACGTACTTATATGGGGAAATATCTCGAGTGAAGTTTCTAGAATACAATAGATTGCATTGGTTTGAACATGTCATGAGGAGAGATGAAGAACATATTGAAAAAAGAATGAATAGCTTAGTGTCGTAAATCGCTGGTGTTGGACGACTTAACAATCATATAATAGTTATGACACGTCCCTGGCTATTCGGTCGGATAACTGAAATCAATTTAGGTTCTTCAAATAAAATGCAGGTTTATATAATTAACAGTGAATATGTTTATTGTTACGTTGGATTTACATCTGGAGAGCGATTCTCCACCGTCGGATAATGTTTAATTCTATGTCTACACTACTTCATGACTAGCCGCGTACTCTCTAGCCTTTTGCGGCGTTCTACCCATGCATTGGTGGTAGGGAAAAGTACTGATTTTGAGTTTTAAACAAAGGAACAAAGAACGTTCAAAAACCATAAGTTGAAGCAAACAATACTAAGAACGGACATGATGATAGCAGAAGAGAGCAGTTGAGCACGAATTATATGATAAATAGTTACAAAGTGATGAAAGTAATAATGAAAAACAATTCTTGAAATTTAAAAGTCAAACATAATATATAATGTGAATAATTAATTGAATATATACTTATAGACTAATGAATACAATTTAATAATATACTAAATACGTAAAGGATGGACTTTACTACACAAAGACTATTGCGGAGAGAAAATGATAGTCAATTTTAACATTTTTATATAAATTTATTACAAATTATTTGTTACAAAATTTCATTTCATTTTGCTGTAATTATTGCTTTGAACATTTTTGTGATATCTCGCTTGTTTGCGGTGTCTATGACAAATTTTATGTATCTTTCTTCCCCCAGCCAATGTTCAAATCTTTGGAGACCTCCTGAGAATTCTGTAACAGAAAATTATTTTATAAAATTGAAGCTGGGTATGTATATGTGAAATTATTTTCGCATTATGAGTACTTATAAATATGCCGGGTGTATTTTTTTTCAAGGTGTACATACGAGGTTAAATGTGATCCATATGATTAATTGAATGTAGTCTATGATCATTTTGATCGATCGAAACAAACAGATCAATCGATCGATTAAATATTGTTTGTGATCATTCATTGATCGATCTTTAGATCAAATTGATCACATCGATGTTTTTTCGTAGCTAAAGGTGACGGACGGTAAAAACACGTTTAACTTACATTGTCACCCTTTTGGTCTTGGTTAATGTTGTCTCCTCCCTAAAAAAAAAAAACAATAATAATATAATTGGTTCACCGGAAGTACCCTCAATTGTAACTTATAAAAACATGTAACTATAATAATTTAGGAATGCATGTAAACAACACTATCCACCTAGGGGAAGCTCGGCGTAGCCGAGTTTTCGCTAGTCCTTATACTAAACGGTTAGATTCACTATCTATACTTTCATCATGAGCATCGCATTTCATATTGACACGGCTACAGCTTTACCCATTAGAGCGATTTTCGTAAAAGTTATACCAAGTGGTAGAAAATTCTTGTCTCGAGTAACCTCGACTTATGTGTTTTTTCTGTAGGATGCATAGTTTTTGCGTAAAAAAATTAGGAAATTGAAACAAAATATCTTAGTCCTTGAAAATTTACAACGAAGATCGCCATGGAATGACACATTTAACATGTCAATTTGAAACTTTAAATTGAAATATTTGTGTAATGAAAATTATTTGGAAGAAATTAAATTCAAAATCATAAATTATGAGAATGGGCAATTATTTCACAAAGGTAATTTTTGACCGTTGTTATACAAACATTTTTCTTATCCTATACACTAAAAGGATAGATTCAATATACTTTCATCACGACGATCGCCCAACACTTGAACAAGGCTACAGCTTTAACCGTTTGAGCGATTTTCGTGCAAGTTTTACCAAGTGGTAGAAAATTCTTGTCTCGAGTGCACTCGCCTTATGTAAACTTTCTGTAGGATGCATAGTTTTTGTGTAAAAAATTATTTAAAGTGGATTTTTGGATTTTTGTTTTTACACTGAAACAAAGGTCAAGTACTCTTTGAAAGTTTTAAGACGAATATCGCGAGAAAATGACACATTTGACATTGTCAATCTAAAACTTTAAATGGATATATTTGCGTAATGAAGAATATTTGAAAGAAACTGAATTCAAAATTATTCATTATGAGAATGGACAATTATTTCACACAGGTAAAAAGGGCCTAAAACTGTATATTTCAAAAATTATTATTTTTGACGTTATCATGTATTTTAGACAGTGTTACCAAATGTGCCATAAAACATAAATATTCCTAAATTTTGATTTGATTTTAAAGGTAAAATAAACTTTTTTAGTTTGTAATTAATATTGAATATTTGACAGCATTTTTTAAATAGATTTTTAATACGTATGTGTAGTATCGTTTACAAAAGTCTTGTTTATTTGGAGAACACGATAAATACAACTGAAATGAACACAATAAGAATAAGAAACTAAGATATTTTAAACAGATAATCCCTCAAAACACAATATTTAGAATTTTAAGAATCTGCTACTTCCGGTTGTCTAATTGTTACCAAAACCTTTTCAGCTCTTCCCATAAATGTCCGATTGGGAAATACGTTGTTAAACAAATTTTAAGTCTTATAGTTTTTGAGTAATCGTCCTTCCAACGTCCCACATACATACACAGACATCATCGTAAAAATGTTAAAATCGGATTGTAGGGACCTTAAAACGTGCTTAGTCATTAAATATACCTCTCTTAGGTAAAAAATGAATTAAAAAACATCTTTTATTAATTATAAATTATAAATTAAATTGCTATTTATTGTAAATTTGTTCGCCTATGCAATTCCAGAGAGATAGATAGATAAATAAACAAATAAAAATAGTTCTATGTATATTTTTCCGCGATTTCGACCAATCAGAGCCCAAGTTTTAGAAACCTGTACTATCTTAACTAGAATCATGTTTACTTAATGATAACCTTATAGCTATACCTATATAATAGTCGTCAATATAAAATCGATCCCATACAAGATAAAATAAAATAATCGACTCACCGTTCGTAATATCAAATAAGCCAAAATAAAAACAACTGCTAGTACATATGGCCATATTCCATTCAACGCATGGAATAAATCCATTGCCATATTATCTACTGGCAGACCCATTTTGGTGCGATTGATTCGATATCTAAGTCACTACTGACCTAAAAAACTGATTCACTGTCAATGATAACTATCACGCTTAAAAAGAGAGACGGGTATGTAGTATCGTCATCGAAATTATTTTAAGTAGTCTAGGTTTCTTTTATAAAACCACGTCATTACTTTTATGCAGTGGTGTAGAGCCAAAAAATCTGATGTGGCCAACACAACACCTATTTAATTTAATTTTATTCATGTAAATACTTAAAATTAAATTAAATTTAAATATCAGGTTTGATCCTGACCGACGCCAAATATTTCGAATTTTAAATGGCACGTACATCACGCGTGTCCCACTTAGTGGGTTCGCACAAACCCGATAACAATAAGAACAACATCAACATCATACAACAAATTCTTACTCTTAAACATATTAAAGTGACTGATTTTCGGTAGGAAACAATCATCCTTCGCCACACATTCCTATCTAAGCAGACTTCTTTCGCCTCGGCCACACTCATAATCGCATTCATACATGCTCTTCTTTCTTCATACTTGGAAACTCTCTTTAAGCACCCTACCAACCACATCCATCCATTTACACACTGGTCGGCCACGCAATCGAAAACCTCAACCAAGATATATACGCTTAATAAGCCGTTCACTCACCATTCTCTCCACATGCCCAAACCATCTCAACTGACTCACACTAACTCTCTTAATCTCTTAAATTATTCCTCACGCGATTCCGTTTGACATACTCACATACACCACGTAAATACCTCATTTCCACGGCAGTCACTCTCTTTTTATGCTTTCCCGTCCATACATCAAAGCAGGCACTAGCATTCCATTATATACACTTAACCGAGCATCCCTTGACACGTTAACGTTTCGTGCAAACGTACCCAGAGCACCCATTACCTTACATCCCGCACTCACTCTGTATCTCTCGATCAATTCGACCATCCCTCGACATCATGCTACCCAAATATATACTCATTTTATTTATTTACTTACCTATATTCATTGCTGATGTGGAAAGCACACAACAGCGGCCTATTTCTAAGCGAAATACGTGTGATTTGAGTGTTTTACAGTAACTTCCACGGCACTTTAGCTGTACCGGCGAGGGCGCCACGGAGGGCCCCTAAAACCTTGTATTCACTGAAGAACAGTGTGTTTTGTCACATTGGGCCCTAATCAATCGATTTACATCGATATATCACGTAGAATATGTGTACGAGTTGTTCTTACAAATCGTTCGTTTCAGACCGTGAAACGGCCAAATATGATTTAAAAAAAGCTTCTCTCGTCTTCAAACGTTTAAAAATGCTATTTCTAAGCGAAATACGTGTGATTTGAGTGTTTTACAGTGTATTTTGTCATATTAGGCCCTAACCAATTGATTTTCATCGATACCTCACGTGGAATATGTATCCGAGTTGTTCTTACAAATCATTTCAGACCGTGAAACGGCCAAATACGATGTAAAAACTGCTTCTCTCGCCTTCAAGCGCTTAAAAATGCTATTTCTAAGCGAAATACGTGTGATTTGAGTGTTTTACAGTAACTTCCACGGCACTTTAGCTGTACCGGAGAGGGCACCACGGAGGGCCCCCAAAACTTTGTATTCAATTATTTAATTATATTTTTTTCTTCATATTTAATGAATTTAGAGATAAAGAATTATAAAGAAATATGTTGCAACCTAATGCTGCTAAAAGCTGCACCATGGATTCAAATATTACTAATTGACACATGTCAGTGTCAAATAAAATTTACATAATTTGTGAAATAATTTAAGGTGGCAAAAACAATTCACATAAGGTAATACAACATATTATAGCCATAAGCCAATTCAGCAGATTATTTAAATAACAACAATAATTTTCTTATAATAATTTTATTTATAAAAAAATAAGAAATGTATTTTATAGTTACATAATGTAGGTACATTTTCCGATAATGGAATGAATAAAATATTAAGTAAAATAGTACGTTTTGTCTAAAAGTTTGTTTACTACATACAGCATGTTAAAAACAAATGATATATTTTTGATAACAAATATAAAGATATGAAATTAATTCGGCAATGTTGATAAACAAAAATGAATATTTTCGGTGATATGGTGGGTTCGTCTTTATCAAATATTTTTCATATTATTTGTATTTTAACATACAGTATATTATTAGAAATTGTCATGCTTAACTCTGTACTGGAAAAATGGCGGACGTCCTTAAAAAAATATTTTATTGCACTTTTAAACTTCCTTTAACATTAACGGATGCTCTGCTGTTTGGTCCGGAAATAACTCCGGCACGACATTTGTCAAAGTACATTGTGGACTCCCCATTGAATTCCTATAAAACATAATAAATATTTAGTTATCTTGGAGATGTTTGGGCTGTGAGCAGGCTGTGAGATTTACTACAACAGATTATTTTATAAATTATATTTCCATATCTTTAAATTTTATTTTTAATATTTGTAATAACATAAAATACTACTACTTCCGGTTATCTAATTGTTACCAGAACCTATTCAACTTTATTACTGTTAGATTGAGGAATCTGTAGTTACACAGGTCTTTAGTCTTATAGAATATGAGAAATCGTACTTTCAACAACCCCACATACACACACACACAAAGACATCATCGTAAAAATGTTACAATTGGATTGTAGGATTTGAACCCATATTGATGTGCTTAACAATATTTGGGATTTGAACCCATATTGATCTGCTGACAATATATGAAAATTATACTACGTTAAATATTATGGGTGCATAAATCAAAAACAATAGTGACATTTTTATATAAATTTATTACAAATTATGTTATACAATACAAATGGGTATATACAACTCATTATTTAATTTTGTTGTAGTTTCCCTGAATATTATTCTGGTTTGTTACTTCAGCGTTTCGGTTATCTATATTTTGATTACCCAGCATCTATGACAACTAATTTTTAATTAAAATTTGAAATAATTATTTATTATTTAACTTACTTTATTATCGTAGCCTATTTTGGTGTTTTTGGAGACTTTCTGGACATTCTGAAAAACAAAACCAGTATTATTATATATGTAATTTGAGCAGGTGTACAATATAAAATAACGGGTGTCGCAACTAGAGCGCCGGATTTAAATTTGCCGTCATTTTGTTAATACGTTAAAACACACTACAAAAATGGTGAAAGTTTTGCGAAAACAGTTCGCCAATTACGTCAAGTCTTCGGTCGCAATAATGCGCCAAATGAATTAATTACAAAATTTGCCCGAATTGGATTGATGTGGAGGGCATGTTTTTCCAACAAGACGTTGCGACCTGCCACACAGCACGTGAAACAATGGTGTTACTGCAGACCAAGTTTCCAGGCCATGTCATTTCTCGATTTGGCGATCAACATTGGCCACCAAGATCGTGCGATGTAACACCGATGAACTTCCCGATCTATTTTTAAAACAAATATTTATTTATCACAAGTAGAAAGTTACATATTTCCGAAAATTAATACAAAGTATATTTTGTGGAAATTCTGATGGGCATGGTTCTAAAACCACGAATGAAACTTGGAGTACATGATATTGAGGAAGCCATAGGGATCTTATGAAAGTGTAGTTTATATTTTACCCAATGCGCTGGACTTGAGAAAAATGTGCCCCAGGCTGGTGCTGCAAGCAAAAACGCATTCGAGCCGAACTTCAGCCAAAAATTTGGAGTTATAATTATTAGCGATTTCGTTGGAATTTGGAGACGAAAATTAAGTCAAAAGCGTGGATTAGACAGAAAAATCAATTCAGTCTGTAAGAAAGGTGATGGCGTCAGTCTTTTGGGACGCCAAAGGCATTCAGAAATTGATTATCTTGATAAAGAAAAGAACCCATCGAAGTAGTAAATGCTTATTTTGAAAACCCCAAAGAAAACTATTTTCGGGAGGGAATCGAAAAGTTAGAAAAACGTTGGACCAAGTGTGATGACCTCAAAGGAAACTATCTAGTCATCCTGAAACTTTTCAACCCAATCTTATAATGTCCGAGATTAGCAACATTGTCAGACAGACACATGTGTAAACATAACCTATAAAAATAAATATTCCTTTCATTTATATAAATTTCCAATTCCAAATATAATTTAACATGCTACGCGGTACTGTAATTCCTTTTTATATGATTTATTTTCCGATGCCATACGAGCCTCGGCAACTAAAAAAAGTAGAACTTTAGTGTCTTGATACATACCGGTTGTCTAATTGCTGTATTAATTTTAGAACTAAAGTTTAAATAGAAAAATTGTCAAGAAATAAATAAAAAAACACATGTTTTACTTACGCCGCTACCATCCTGCTTCTGATTTATTTTGTCTCCTCCCTACAAAAAAAAAACAATAATATTGTATTTAAAATAATTAATTTTAGTGTATTTGTCTTTGGTCAAAAAATTCAATGATGAGTTTTTAGTGAATAAGAATGTTTTAGAGTCCCTATAATATGTTTTAACCATTTTTACGATGATGTCTGTATGTATGTATGTGTGTGTGTAATAACTTCAATACCACGATTCCAAAATTATATTTATTTCGTATTCCTCAAGTTTACATCCAGAAGAACAACTGATTAGATTTTGGTTATAATTGGTGAACCGGAAGTAGCCTCATTTGAAAATTTAACAGTTAAATTTGATTTATTGATATTTAATGTTATTATAACTTAAAGAATATTCTCTATACGATTTGTTTTTATACTTCATATTCAATAGATAAAGAAATTAAATTTTATAAATCAGCCAGCTATGCTAAACATGGAAACTACTAATATATTCATATAATTCAAATTGACAGATGTCAGTATAAATAAAAAGTAAATTAATGTGGCAGAGATGAGGATGTTGAAGTAGATATTGGGGAAGACACGGAAAGATAGGTAAGGAAATAACTCTACATGAAAAATGAATAGCTGTGGAAGAAGAAAATAAAAAATAGCGACCACTAACGAATGGGAAAAGCTAAAGAAGAAGTTAGTGTCAAGTGCAATTTGCATAATTTATGAAATAAGTTTACTGGAAATTTAGAATCTTTTGCAATTTATGTATGGAATTTATACATAATAACAGAATTGACGGAAGGTATTGTGCTGGCCACAACAGATTTTTTAGATTAATTATGAGTCATTACGAAGTGGAAGAAGATAATTGTTGTGTTTAAAATGATATCACGTGTCTCAAAGTAACACCACGTAATACGATTTTATATAATTTGTCTAATGTCTAAGGCAAGCAACACAGTAAAATAATTATTAGTAATTTCCTGCACTATTTGTCAACAAAATATTTCACAATTCGATAATTTATAAGTCAGTAACCTTTACATTTCTCGAAATTTTTGCCACAAAGCCAGAAATATAACATATTTCATAGTAAATATAAAGTATATGATAACCGCCAATAAAAAACCACACCCATATTAGATAAGATAAAAGTGTACTTACCATATTTTTAATAAACGTATATAAAAGATATATAACCAAACATAGCCCAAGTAAATATGGCCATAATTCAGTCAAAGGTCTATTCAAAAAGTTTGAGACCATGTTACCCTCAACTGGCACAGCCATTTTCGATGCGATCGATTTGAAATCTGAAATGTGACTGAGTATTGAGCTAAGTAAGAGATTCGCTTAGTCAATGATAACAACAAAGGCTTGGAAAGAGAGATGGATATAACAGCATCATCAAAATTCCCCGTCTAGAAGCCAAGGCTATATGATTATAAAACCACGTCATAAATTTCATGAGGAAATTATGTTGAATATCGTGTATTAGACGAAAGTAAAGTTACAAGTTTCGCGGAACCGTTGTTTTCTTGAAATCTAAAAATATTTTGTGGAACGTTTAGTCGCTGACGTCAGAGATTAATAGTATACTTAAAAAAGTAAATATTGTGAATGACACATACTTGAAAGTTATTATTATTTATCGTATCTTACCTACCTACAGTATAGTAAAAATACATCCTATATACTAAAAGGATAGATTCACTATCTATAGTTATATACTTTCATCACGACGATCGGCAAAATTTTGTCGGTCTACACTGCCTAAACGGTGTAACCGATTTTGATGAAAATTGTTTCATAATGTAGAGACAAACTCAACTTGATTTCCTAATTTGGCTTATTTTTTAGTAGGATGCATAGTTTTTGTGGAAAAAATTATTTAATGTACATTTTTGGATTTTTGTTTTTTTCACTGAAGCAAAGCTCAAGTATTCTTTGAAATTTTTAAGATGAATATCGCCGACGAGAAAATATTATTATGACACATTTTTTGACATCATTGTCAATCTTCTAAACATGATGATAATATTTTTGGAATAAAAACAACACATTGAAATAATAAATCTAAATGCAATCATAAATGAAATGAAATGCTGCTGGTGGTATTCAAACAAGTATGTATTATTTAAAAATGTTATCTTTATTATGAAATCTTTATAATCCACTTTTTCAGGTTGTCATTTTTAAAGCTAAAGCACAAGTGGAGTTTGGAAAGGTTAATAATTAGATGTTATATGTCAGAAATCAAATAGAATAATGGTACGCATGTGAATTCAAAGCATTCAACGTCTATATATTTGGTTTGAAACATGAAACAGACTGAAGAATCATTAGAAAATTTTGTAAAACACTATCGGTGGAGCCCGAGGAGGAGCTCGGCCAAAGGCCGAGCTTCTGCTACACTATCGGCAAATCAAAAACAAGTAAATGAAATGAAAGGCTGGTATTCGAACAAGTATGTATTATTTAAAATGTTTGGGTGGGCATTTTGCGTGGGCAGTTTGAGTGGGCATTTTGCGTGGGCAGTTTGGGTGGGCAGGTTGCGTGGGCAGTTTGGGTGGGCAATTTGGGTGGGCAGGTTGCGTGGGCAGTTTGGGTGGGCAGTTTGGGTGGGCAGTTTGGGTGGGCAGTTTGGGTGGGCAGTTTGGGTGGGCAGGTTGCGTGGGCAATTTGGGTGGGCAGTTTGGGTGGGCAGCTTGCGTGGGCAATTTGGGTGGGCATGTTGCGTGGGCAGTTTGGGTGGGCATTTTGCGTGGGCAGTTTGGGTGGGCAGGTTGAGTGGGCAGTTTGGGTGGGCAGTTTGGGTGGGCAGGTTGCGTGGGCAATTTGGGTGGGCATGTTGCGTGGGCAGTTTGGGTGGGCATTTTGCGTGGGCAGTTTGGGTGGGCAGGTTGCGTGGGCAGTTTGGGTGGGCAGTTTGGGTGGGCAGGTTGCGTGGGCAATTTGGGTGGGTAGGTTGGGTGGGCAGGTTGCGTGAGCAGTTTGGGTGGGCAGTTTGGGTGGGCAGGTTGCGTGGGCAGTTTGGGTGGGCTACACCATCGGCGGAGCCCTAGGAGGAGCTCGGCCGAAGGCCGAGATTCTGCTAGTCCTATATACTAAAGGGTTAGATTCATTATTCTTTAATCACGACAACCTGCAAAATTTTGTCAGTCTACACTGCCTAAACGGTACGAGCGATTTTAATGAAATTTGTACCAGATTGTAGATATATTCTTGACTTGATTTCCTAATTTGGACCATTTTTCTGTAGGATACATAGTTTTTACCTTCCGTCACCTCTAGGTAACGAAGGTATTGTCTTTGGTCAAAAAATTCGGTGGTGAGTTTTCATTGAATAAGCACATTTTAGGGTCTTTACAATACGATTTTACTATTTTTACGATGATGGCTGTATGTGTGTGTGTGTGTGTGTGTGTGTGTGTGTGTGTGTGTGTGTTCGTGTGTGTATGTGTGTGTGTGTGACCGCCGTTTCGTGCACTATATCTCCAATATTAGAATTCCAAAAATTACAATTCTTGCGTATTCCTCTTCCTTACAACCATATGCAGACCTGTTTAGATTTTGGTTATAATTGGTCAATCGGAAGTACCCTCATTTGAAGATTTTAACAGTTTTTCTTGGAAAACTCAGTTAAATGTTATTATAACTTAAAGAATATATTATTATCTATACGATTTGATTGCATTTTATATTTGTTATTCAACAGATATAGAGTTAAAGAAGAATAAAGATAATAAATTTGATATAAATTTCATAATTCAGCCAGCTATGCTAACTTAACCATGGAAACTGCTAATATATTCAGGTAATTCAAATTGACAGATGTCAGTATCAATAAAATGTAAATCAATGAAAGAATAAGGGAAGTAACTCTATAGTGTTAGAAGTTTCTAGATATAAGAGAGACGATTACATTGGTTTGAACATATTATGAGGAGAGATGAATATATTAATAGAAGGTGGAAGAAACATAGGAAGACCAAATATAAGATGAAAAGACTGTATTGCAGAAGACTTGAGAGAAAAGGAACTGAATGAGGACGACACGGAAAACAAAAATGAGTCGAAGAAGAAAATAAAAAATAGCGACCCCCTAACGAATGGAAAAACTAAAGAAGAAGATGTCAGTGTCTTTTATAAATCAGTCAGCTATGCTAAACATGGACACTACTAATATATTCAGATACTTCAAGTTGACAGATGTCAGTATAAATAAAAATCTAAGGATCTTAAAACGTGATTATCAAAATTTCGATATTTGATCCCTATACCTCCTTACTAAGGGCGGCGGAAAAAAAAAATTTGCTTAGTCAGCTCGGCAACTGACATCTGAAACGTCATGCGCAACGGAACAAACTTATTTAGTGACGTCATATAAGTTTACTATTTATTTACATAAATATTACATTACTGCAAAGTTGACATTGGTTTTTCTTACATTAATCTACAAACATATTTTTATGGAAATAATTATACTGAGTTACACAATACATAATTAATTATGAGTCATTTTGTTTACGAAGCATTTTCTTCTGAATTCGTAATATTTGTTGAATCATTTTCTTTGGAAGAATTTGTGTTTGTACTTTGGTCTGCATTTATTCGTCGCAATTTATTTTTGATTTGGTTAAATTGTCTCTGGAAACACTAGAAAATATTTTAAATTATTTAACATTTGAAGGGGGCATTGTCCCGACGTGATGAGAGCCATGTAAAGCCTATTTTATTGTATGTAATGTTCATATATAACTTACGTTAGGTTTAAAATAGTTATAAGTGTATGCAATTCCAAATAATAAGCCAAATGTGCTAACGACAGTTGTTCGAGGTGACATATTTAGGCCTTTGACAAAATCTAAAACCACGGGAACTATTTTTAAATATTCTTTGTAAGACATTTTATATCTACAACATAAGTAATAATATATAATTATTAATAATAAACAATTATAAGTACATATACTTACCTGTGTTGCTTCGTTAGTAACTATAAATATACAAAGTACAATATAATAAACAAGTTTTGAAATAAATTTAAATTTCTATTGTTTGCGTTTTATATTGATAATGTATATCTATATATCAAAATATGATAAGATTACTACAAAATATTATAAACTTTACTAAATTATAGTTTCAGTATTTCAACTATACCTTTATATAATTTTAATGTACCTACAATCCGATTTTAATATAGTTGGTCCACCGGAAGCACCCTCAAATACAACTTGTAACAGTTTTTCTTGATATTTAATGATTACAAATTTTAAAGAATATACTATCCTCTATACGATTTGATTTTATACTTAATTTTCAATATAGAGTTAAAGAATTATGAAGATATTAAATGATGTCAGTATCAATGAAAAGAAAATGAATATGACACAGACTAGGATATTGAAATAGATGTTGGGGAAGGCCCGAAAAGATAAAGTTTCTATACAAGACAGACGATTACATTGGTTTGAACATGTCATGAGGAAAATGTATTGGAAGAAAAATGAATAGTTTAGTTATTAGATAGAAGAAACTGAGGAAGACCAAAGATAAGATGGAAGGACTGTATTGCGGAATATTTGAGGGAAAAGGAACTGAATGAGGATGACACGAAAACAGAAATGGGTGAGCAACAACAGAATGAATAAAGACCAGCTAGTACCATCTATATTTAAAATATGTTATTGTTCGATTTGCTTGTTGTCGTACGATTAACAAATAATAGATGGCATTATTCACTACATGCGCTGCGTTAATTAAATTGGACCATGTACTTTGCAAAGTCATAGAGCATATACGTTCATGACTTACTATTCTTATTAGTTCGGTTGCAAACTTAAAAGAGTATATTATATACGTTTTAAGATAACGTAAATTATATCAGTTTCTAATTCTTTAAATAAATAAAGCAAAAATGATTAAGCTAAGGTCAAACATACTTGAGATACTAAACATCTAATCATAATTATAATTGGTAGTTTAAAATTGACTTTCACAACACACGCAGAGAAAATTTTATAATAATGTTGAGTAGTGAAATGAATTTATTCGAAATGTCTCCAGTTATAATGCTAGTTATTTTTATTTTATTTTTGGTTTTAGTTGTATTTGTATTAATATGTATTGCTTTTACTGTAAGTATTTTACTTTTATCATTAAAGTTTTAAGTTCAAACTTATTCTAAGTACTGAAAAAGTGTCACAAAATTTCAAACATAGTTGATATATAAATATAGAAGAAGAAGATACGTACGATTTTTTTTGTTTTAATAACTTTGTTATCAAATTTAAAAATACAGGGCTCTTATTCAAGAATACGGGCCCAGGGCGTGTACCTTTTGCTTCAAATACAAAGATTTATCAACAGGAAAACTTTTTTCAGGCTACTAGAAGTAATCCAAGATTTGAAGGTGGATATTTCACTCCAGAAAATTATGATTTTAATTACTACGGAACCAAAAGTAAAAAAGAAAATTCTGAGGTATTATATAAAACAAATAATATTTAAAGTTAATATATATTTTTTTCAGATAGAAAAAACAATTAATAAAGTTTTAAATAGGAGTTCAGAAAAAGAAAAGAAAAAAAAGAAGTAATATATGAACATTTTTTAAATAATTTACAATTTTTATTATGATTGTTTAATTCATTAATTTACTGTAAAACGTATCTATATAGACACTGTTGAACTGGAGACCGGATCTCCTAAATGCTGTTATTGTCTTATTGTAGACAAAGTACTTTGTTAAACATTTTGTATATATTGTTAAATAAGTTATTAAAAAACTGATGTGGCCAACACAATACCTCCCGCTTTGTTCAATTCTTATTCATGTAAATACTTAAAATTAAATTTAAATACCGGGTTCAGTCCCGACCGACGCCAAATATTTCGAATTTTAAAATTCTAAAGATTCGCGTGAAGTGACGCTTGGTAAATGCCTGCACGGAACAAATCATCATTATTACATCTGCGAATTGTGTAACTATGTGTATGACTTGTGTTTAAAACGTAGGCTCCGGGATTAAAATTATAGTTAGTTTTATAAATTTATCTATAAAATATATAGAAAAATCTGTTGTGGCCAGCACAATACCTCTCGCCATTTTCATTTTATCTTGCATAGGGCGCGAGCAGTTATGTGACTTTGTTGGCCTTAGCAAGCAGATATGGGAGCCCGTGTAAGAATGACAGCTGGTAATATACATAGGTGTCAAGTATCATAAGTTTTCATTCGAAACATTATGATTTTCCAAATCCATGTGGATTATTTTCCTCGACAAGTATATTCCATACTAATGGATGACAAATAAACAGAATATTATGAAATTTTGAATGAAAAATTATGACATATGACAATTGTGACATCTATGTAAATAACTACTAGCACGGATCCTCATATCTGCTTGCCAAGGCCAACAAAGTCACATGGCTGCTCGCGCCCTATAAGTAACGAATTTAACATTTCTTGTACACACAAATAATTGAAATTGTTTCTCTTCTTTCGTTCTATGAGAAATTTTATCCTACTATTCTATGTTCAAAATACTTCAAATTCATTGACGGTATTAGCGGTATTTCTTAAGGATATATGTAATATTGACATACCTGCAATTTAAATAAATATTTAATTAATAATACAATAATATATATTAAATGTACTCATACCTCCCAGAACTGACACTGACATTTTGCATTTATTTGTCAATTACAAAATTTTTAATATCGCAACTGTTTTTCTGGCAACGAGATTTATTACAACAGATTATTCTATATTATTATATACTATATCTCCAAACCTATACGAGATATAATAAAAAAATTAAATGTGTCAGATTGAGAATTTAATTGTCTTTAATATTTGTAGTAACAAATTTTCAAAAAATAATATTTAGAAATTTTTTTTTTAGAAACTACCACTTCCGGTTGTCCAATTGTTACCAAAACCTATTCAACTCTTCCCATTAATGTTAGATTGAAGAATCCGTAGTCAAACAGGTCTTTAGTCTTATAGAATTTGAGAAATCGTGTCTCCAACAACCTCACACACACACATCCACACACACACACACACAGACATCATTGTAAAAATGTTAAAATCGGATTCTATAGACCTTAAAACGTGCTTATTCAATAAAATCTGGATATGCGATTTTTAGCATGAATCCAATACCTTTTATAGCGAGAGGTAAAAAATGATACACAATTTTTTATCAACAATAGTTTATTACAAAATAAAACATAACAACAATCATAATATTATCAACAACAACAATTCAGTCCTTAACTTAGTAAGTTTTTACCATTTCTTGGGGGCATGGTGGTAAATAGTTTTATAAACCTATAAAAAAAAAAAAATTACTATTCATATTGTTTAAATTCCATAGAATACGATTTTTCTTACTTATGATATTTTTAAAAAGGTAAGTACGTATTTCAAGAGATGAAATTTATAAATTTTAAAATAACCTTATTGAGTATGACCTTGAACATGTTTAATCCTGTTAATACTTACGGGCACGGGGACAGGGATCGGTTTGGGCACTTCAATTTTGAATGGTTTTTCGACTGGATAAGGTACAATCTTTTCTACGGTGTATGGTACTTTCTTTTCAATTTCTTGTGGTACCAATTTGTAAATTGGTATAGGTACGGGGTGTGGTACATTGATATGTACCGCTTGGGGCTGAGGAACGGGTACTTTGATGACATGTGGTACTGGTACTCCTACAGCGTGCGGAACTGGTACGCCTAGAAAATTTTGCGCTTTAGTAATTGACGAATCTTAACATTTCGACGCTTTGATTTAAATTCTGAATCGGTTCTTATCCACGTCATGTGTTTAGTTAAAATAGACAGGTCAAGTTTTAGAATTGAGTGTGAATGGATATTTAAAATCAAATTTTTAAATTATGAATGTTAGCATACCAATTTTTTTAATCACTGTGGTATATACAGGCTTAGTATGTTCAATTGTTTTGGAATCGACGTGAACGTGTTCTTCTTGGGGCGAAAAATCTTGATGTCCTCCTAAACCATGGCCTCCTAGACCGTGTCCTCCATAACTATCTAAACCGCCATGAGCAAAACTAGCTAGGGCCGAAGTAGCCAAAAGAAGCACTGAAGCTACAGTCTGAAAAAATAAAAATAAAGATGATTCCTCATAAAAATAAAACAATTTATTAAACTTTCAGGTTTATTGATATTAAATTTGCAAAGTTTTGGATTATATTTCAATACCACGATTCAAAAAATATAATTTTTTCGTATTCCTCAAGTTTACATCCAGAAGAACTAATGATTAGATTTTGGTTATAATTGGTCAACGGGAAGTAGCCTCATTTGAAGATTTATTATAACTTAAAGAATATATTATTCTCTATAAGTTTTGATTGCATTTTATGAACCATGAAAATTGCTAATAAGTAAATGTATGTGGCAGAGATGAGGATGTTGAAGTAGATGTTGGGAAGACCCGGAAAGATAAGCAAGGAAATAACTCTAGTGTTACAAGTTTCTAGAAAGATACAAGCGAGATGATTGGTTTGAAAATGTCATGAGGAGAGATGAAGAATATATTGGAAGAAGAATGAAGGACTGTATTGCGGAAGCCTTGAGAGAAAAAGAATGGAACGACACGCAAATCAGAAATGATTGGAAGAAGAAAATAAAAAATAGCGACCCCTAACAAATAGGAAAAGCTAAAGACGAAGAAGATGTCAGTGTTAAGTGAAATTTGCATAGTTGGAATTTATACATAATACACAGGATTGATGGAATGTATTGTGTTGGCTACAATAGAGTCTATTAAAAACTGATATGGGATTCAAATAAAGTACCACTTCCGGTTGTCCAATATTACCCAAAATCTAATCAACTCTTTGCATGAATGCAAAAAGCTTAAATACTGAAAATAGAAAATAAAATAATAACTATAAACCTTTTAAAATAACAACTCTTTTAATACCGTTCCGGCATTTAAAGAATCATTATCTATTTACTTGTAAATGTAACAGCAAATGGTAATGACATTGATACAAGTGAAAGTAGATTTAGCTCTTAATTAATTTCTCCGAATGAAAAAAGTAGATATGCGAGGTTTTGTTTTTTAATTTTTAGAACGTATTTTATTTCAAACTTTCTAAACATTATTTTAAAAAGAGATTATCGGATTCTATAACAAAAAAGTGTACTAAATTTCTTACTAATTTCTAAATATCACTAACAATTTTTTGTATTAAATATCAATAACTCGATTATTTTATATATTATCGAAAAAAATTCAAAGTTTATTCTGTATTAAAATAATAAATTTGCCGGATAGGTTTTGCTGTAGTTGTTCCAATTTTACGTAATGATATGTAATTTTATATTTTCAAATATATTTCGAATTCTAATGGCACAAAAATTACCCCTGTTTATTTATTTATATACTTATATTCATTGCTGGCATGGGAAGTACACCACAGGGGTCAATTTTTTGCCAAAATTCTAAAATATTTGGTGTAGGTCGGGATCGAACCCGGCTCCCCAGATTCGCGTGAGGTATATATATTTTTATTATCTTACTTATATTCATACATATTTACTTATGGTGGAAAATGTATTAAGTACCTTTCCATATAATTATCGTTCCAGTTACTGTTTTCTTTATAAAACGTTAATATTATTTGTAATGTTACATTTGAGATCTGAACTGTGTAACCATGAGGTTGTGTTTAAGCGTAGACTCTGGGATTAAAATTATAGATAATTTTATATATTTATTTATAAAATATATACAAAAGGTATTAATGCAAACCTATATACCTTCTTTATCTCTGAATCTATAAAAGTTATAATAAAATATTTATATGTATTACATAGAGAATTTCTAAAAATAATATTTAGAATATATTTTTAAGAATCTGCTACTTCCGGTTGTTCAAATATTACAAAATTGAGCTGCCAATACCGCCCAAATAGGTATATGAACTACTGTCGGTACACACACCTTAAAAGGTGCTTAATCTTTAAAATCTGAATATTAATATTCATATTAAACTAAGATTTTATCTGATCATTGAACCCAAATATTTTGGATTGCAATCTTGTTAACCTTGAATACATAAATTCAAGGCTCAACGACAATTGGCATTGAAAAATTATAACTCTTCAAAAAGAAGATCACATTTAAAGTGAAATTTACAGTACAAACAAAATACTTACTATTGAGTTCATCTTTCTTGTCACACTCCACAGAACCAACTGATGCTCTTGAAGTCAAAAGAAGATCTTTTATAGTAAGTAGTATGTAGTGTAATTTTTGTAAAGTAAAGGAGTAGGGTTATAGTGAAAGGAATTAATAATTATAACATTTCTCTGAATCTAGCAGAATGTGAAGATTTTACGCTCGATGGTTAGAATGGTTTTTATGCAATGTCATGGCCGAAAAAAGCAACATTCACTATAACTAATAGAATTCAGAGCGATTCATTACACTTTTTGTTGATATTTGTTGATTTTTGAAACCACGCCCAAGAAGATTATTTGGTTTATTTATCAACAGATATTAGAATGTCTGATGTATTTCTCGTTTCACAAAACCTTTACAGGAAGATTCTTAAAACTGATTAATAACGGATATATATTAATTAGCAAATATTAACTTAAGATTGTGCCATAAGTTTTGATACAATTTTCAACCATTTTTACCTTCCGTCACCTTTAGGAAAGGATCATTGGTCAAAAAATTCGATGATGAAGCACCCAACAATAGGAATTTATTATTTTTACGATGATGTCTGTGTGTATAATACTTAATTCTCAATTGGACATTACTGGGCAGAGCTGAAAAGGTTTTGGTAATAATTGGACAACTGAAAGTAGCAGATTCTTAAAAAAATCTAAATATTATTTTTTGAAATTTTTTGTTCTTGCTATACATTTAAATATTTTATTCTTCTATAGATTCAGAAATAAAGAAATATAAGGTATATAATAATCTGTTGTAATAAATCTCACTGACAGATAAATGTCAGTGTCAAAAATCCAGAGACATTACTGAAGATTTTTCTGGGAAGTACATACATTATTTCTTATTGTATTAATAGTTAAATATTTAAAATTTAGGTACATATGCCCATCAAAAAAACTGTCAATCCCGATAATGAATTAGAAACATTTAAAAAAATTAGGATTAGAATATAAGAATGTTAATACATTAAATAATATTGTTTGGTATCATTTTTAATGTCATAAAATTTTACGATCAAATATTCATAAATGATCGCATTTTAAATAATACAGTCCATCTTTATATTATTTAAAATAAAAAAAAAAATGTAATTAACGTTAATTTATAATATTGCAATCAGCGGCGTGACGGAACAGACTGGTACGCTTGGGTCGGCGGAGTTCTGACTCACTCGCACTGTAGCCGTCTTGAAGCAAATATGCGTTTGATTTTACTGTAAAAAATCCATAAAAAATGCATTTATTTCTTATTTTAATGCATATTTATAGTTATAGTGCATTCATTACCCAAAAAGTATGCTTTCAATAATTATTGTGTATTACGCAATACAAAAAAACTAATAATTATTTATTATTTATGTGTAGGGCCTTCGAGACGAGATGGAGTCGACCTTTCCAGCCTTAGATTTCATCCCTGCAGATCTTCAAAGGACAGCAGAGCAGTCGGCAAGCACCCCAAAACACCCAGAAATCAAATGGTAGGTACATTTAATATTTATGTCTTTAATTGAAAATATATAAAAATTATAAATAAACTATTGTTCGTTTCATTGTTGCTTAAAGTTGCATGATTTTTCAAGGGAATTTTGTGAATATTTAATTCTCTTTCTTTTGATGTAAAACACGATTTATTTACATCATCGTATCTGGAGATACAGATGCTTAAAGTTACATGATTTTTTCAAGGGAATTTTGTTAATTTTTAATTCGGATCATTTTTCATATTTTCTTCTTGTTTTCCTACACGGCTAAAGATAGAAACACGGGCGATGAAAATTTGGATTCAGCATGAAATTCTCTTTCTTTTGATGTAAAGCACGATTTATTTACATCATCGTATCTGGAGTTACAGATGCTTAAAGTTACATGATTTTTTTGAGGAAATTTTGTTCATTTTTAATTCGGATCATTTTTCATATTTTCTTCTTGTTTTCCTACACGGCTAAAGATAGAAACACTGGCGATGAAAATTTGGATTCAGCATGAAATTCTCTTTCTTTTAATGTAAAGCACAATTTATTTACATCATCGTATCTGGAGTTACAGATGCTTACAGTTACATGATTTTTTCAAGGGAATTTTGTTAATTTTTAATTCGGATCATTTTTCATATTTTCTTCTTGTTTTCCTACACGGCTAAAGATAGAAAGATGGGCGATGAAAATTTGGATTCAGCATGAAATTCTCTTTCTTTTGATGTAAAACACTATTTATTTACATAATCGTATCTGGAGATACAGATGCTTAAAATTACATGATTTTTTCAAGGGAATTTTGTTAATTTTTAATTCGGATCATTTTTCATATTTTCTTCTTGTTTTCCTACACGGCTAAAGATAGAAAGATGGGCGATGAAAATTTGGATTCAGCATGAAATTCTCTTTCTTTTGATGTAAAGCACGATTTATTTACATCATCGTATCTGGAGTTACAGATGCTTAAAGTTACATGATTTTTTCGAGGAAATTTTGTTAATTTTTAATTCGGATCATTTTTCATATTTTCTTCTTGTTTTCCTACACGGCTAAAGATAGAAAGATGGGCGATGAAAATTTGGATTCAGCATGAAATTCTCTTTCTTTTGATGTAAAGCATGATTTATTTACATTATCGTATCTGGAGTTACAGATGCCTAAAATTACATGATTTTTTTAAGGGAATTTTGTTAATTTTTAATTCGGATCATTTTTCATAATTTCTTCTTGTTTTCCTACACGGCTAAAGATAGAAACACGGGCGATTAAAATTTGGATTCAGCATGAAATTCTGTTTCTTTTGATGTAAAACACTATTTATTTACATCATCGTATCTGGAGTTACAGATGCCTAAAATTACATGATTTTTTCAAGGGAATTTTGTTAATTTTTAATTCGGATCATTTTTCATATTTTCTTCTTGTTTTCCTACACGGCTAAAGATAGAAAGATGGGCGATGAAAATTTGGATTCAGCATGAAATTCTCTTTCTTTTGATGTAAAACACTATTTATTTACATAATCGTATCTGGAGATACAGATGCTTAAAATTACATGATTTTTTCAAGGGAATTTTGTTAATTTTTAATTCGGATCATTTTTCATATTTTCTTCTTGTTTTCCTACACGGCTAAAGATAGAAAGATGGGCGATGAAAATTTGGATTCAGCATGAAATTCTCTTTCTTTTGATGTAAAACACTATTTATTTACATCATCGTATCTGGAGTTACAGATGCCTAAAATTACATGATTTTTTCAAGGGAATTTTGTTAATTTTTAATTCGGATCATTTTTCATATTTTCTTCTTGTTTTCCTACACGGCTAAAGATAGAAAGATGGTCGATGAAAATTTGGATTCAGCATAAAATTCTCTTTCTTCTGATGTAAAACACTATTTATTTACATCATCGTATCTGGAGTTACAGATGCCTAAAATTACATGATTTTTTCAAGGGAATTTTGTTAATTTTTAATTCGGATCATTTTTCATATTTTCTTCTTGTTTTCCTACACGGCTAAAGATAGAAAGATGGGCGATGAAAATTTGGATTCAGCATGAAATTCTCTTTCTTTTGATGTAAAGCGCGATTTATTTACATCATCGTATCTGGAGTTACAGATGCTTAAAGTTACATGATTTTTTCGAGGAAATTTTGTTAATTTTTAATTCGGATCATTTTTCATATTTTCTTCTTGTTTTCCTACACGGCTAAAGATAGAAAGATGGGCGATGAAAATTTGGATTCAGCATGAAATTCTCTTTCTTTTGATGTAAAGCATGATTTATTTACATTATCGTATCTGGAGTTACAGATGTTTAAATTTACATGATTTTTTCGAGGAAATTTTGTTAATTTTTAATTCGGATCATTTTTCATATTTTCTTCTTGTTTTCCTACACGGCTAAAGATAGAAAGATGGGCGATGAAAATTTGGATTCAGCATGAAATTCTCTTTCTTTTGATGTAAAACACTATTTATTTACATAATCGTATCTGGAGATACAGATGCTTAAAATTACATGATTTTTTCAAGGGAATTTTGTTAATTTTTAATTCGGATCATTTTTCATATTTTCTTCTTGTTTTCCTACACGGCTAAAGATAGAAAGATGGGCGATGAAAATTTGGATTCAGCATGAAATTCTCTTTCTTTTGATGTAAAACACTATTTATTTACATAATCGTATCTGGAGATACAGATGCTTAAAATTACATGATTTTTTCAAGGGAATTTTGTTAATTTTTAATTCGGATCATTTTTCATATTTTCTTCTTGTTTTCCTACACGGCTAAAGATAGAAAGATGGGCGATGAAAATTTGGATTCAGCATGAAATTCTCTTTCTTTTGATGTAAAACACTATTTATTTACATCATCGTATCTGGAGATACAGATGCTTAAAATTACATGATTTTTTCAAGGGAATTTTGTTAATTTTTAATTCGGATCATTTTTCATATTTTCTTCTTGTTTTCCTACACGGCTAAAGATAGAAACACGGGCGATGAAAATTTGGATTCAGCATGAAATTCTCTTTCTTTTGATGTAAAACACTATTTATTTACATAATCGTATCTGGAGATACAGATGCTTAAAATTACATGATTTTTTCAAGGGAATTTTGTTAATTTTTAATTCGGATCATTTTTCATATTTTCTTCTTGTTTTCCTACACGGCTAAAGATAGAAAGATGGGCGATGAAAATTTGGATTCAGCATGAAATTCTCTTTCTTTTGATGTAAAGCACGATTTATTTACATCATCGTATCTGGAGTTACAGATGCTTACAGTTACATGATTTTTTCAAGGAAATTTTGTTAATTTTTAATTCGGATCATTTTTCATATTTTCTTCTTGTTTTCCTACACGGCTAAAGATAGAAAGATGGGCGATGAAAATTTGGATTCAGCATGAAATTCTCTTTCTTTTGATGTAAAGCATGATTTATTTACATTATCGTATCTGGAGTTACAGATGCCTAAAATTACATGATTTTTTCAAGGGAATTTTGTTAATTTTTAATTCGGATCATTTTTCATATTTTCTTCTTGTTTTCCTACACGGCTAAAGATAGAAAGATGGGCGATGAAAATTTGGATTCAGCATGAAATTCTCTTTCTTTTGATGTAAAGCGCGATTTATTTACATCATCGTATCTGGAGTTACAGATGCTTAAAGTTACATGATTTTTTCGAGGAAATTTTGTTAATTTTTAATTCGGATCATTTTTCATATTTTCTTCTTGTTTTCCTACACGGCTAAAGATAGAAAGATGGGCGATGAAAATTTGGATTCAGCATGAAATTCTCTTTCTTTTGATGTAAAGCATGATTTATTTACATTATCGTATCTGGAGTTACAGATGTTTAAATTTACATGATTTTTTCGAGGAAATTTTGTTAATTTTTAATTCGGATCATTTTTCATATTTTCTTCTTGTTTTCTTACACGGCTAAAGATAGAAACACGGGCGATGAAAATTTGGATTCAGCATGAAATTCTCTTTCTTTTGATGTAAAACACTATTTATTTACATCATCGTATCTGGAGATACAGATGCTTAAAATTACATGATTTTTTCAAGGGAATTTTGTTAATTTTTAATTCGGATCATTTTTCATATTTTCTTCTTGTTTTCCTACACGGCTAAAGATAGAAAGATGGGCGATGAAAATTTGGATTCAGCATGAAATTCTCTTTCTTTTGATGTAAAGCGCGATTTATTTACATCATCGTATCTGGAGTTACAGATGCTTAAAGTTACATGATTTTTTCGAGGAAATTTTGTTAATTTTTAATTCGGATCATTTTTCATATTTTCTTCTTGTTTTCCTACACGGCTAAAGATAGAAAGATGGGCGATGAAAATTTGGATTCAGCATGAAATTCTCTTTCTTTTGATGTAAAGCATGATTTATTTACATTATCGTATCTGGAGTTACAGATGTTTAAATTTACATGATTTTTTCGAGGAAATTTTGTTAATTTTTAATTCGGATCATTTTTCATATTTTCTTCTTGTTTTCTTACACGGCTAAAGATAGAAACACGGGCGATGAAAATTTGGATTCAGCATGAAATTCTCTTTCTTTTGATGTAAAACACTATTTATTTACATCATCGTATCTGGAGATACAGATGCTTAAAATTACATGATTTTTTCAAGGGAATTTTGTTAATTTTTAATTCGGATCATTTTTCATATTTTCTTCTTGTTTTCCTACACGGCTAAAGATAGAAAGATGGGCGATGAAAATTTGGATTCAGCATGAAATTCTCTTTCTTTTGATGTAAAACACTATTTATTTACATCATCGTATCTGGAGTTACAGGTGCTTAAAGTTACATGATTTTTTCAAGGGAATTTTGTTAATTTTTAATTCGGATCATTTTTCATATTTTCTTCTTGTTTTCCTACACGGCTAAAGATAGAAAGATGGGCGATGAAAATTTGGATTCAGCATGAAATTCTCTTTCTTTTGATGTAAAGCATGATTTATTTACATTATCGTATCTGGAGTTACAGATGTTTAAATTTACATGATTTTTTCGAGGAAATTTTGTTAATTTTTAATTCGGATCATTTTTCATATTTTCTTCTTGTTTTCTTACACGGCTAAAGATAGAAACACGGGCGATGAAAATTTGGATTCAGCATGAAATTCTCTTTCTTTTGATGTAAAACACTATTTATTTACATCATCGTATCTGGAGATACAGATGCTTAAAATTACATGATTTTTTCAAGGGAATTTTGTTAATTTTTAATTCGGATCATTTTTCATATTTTCTTCTTGTTTTCCTACACGGCTAAAGATAGAAAGATGGGCGATGAAAATTTGGATTCAGCATGAAATTCTCTTTCTTTTGATGTAAAGCACGATTTATTTACATCATCGTATCTGGAGTTACAGATGCTTAAAGTTACATGATTTTTTCGAGGAAATTTTGTTAATTTTTAATTCGGATCATTTTTCATATTTTCTACTTGTTTTCCTACACGGCTAAAGATAGAAAGATGGGCGATGAAAATTTGGATTCAGCATAAAATTCTCTTTCTTCTGATGTAAAACATTATTTATTTACATCATCGTATCTGGAATTACAGATGCCTAAAATTACATGATTTTTTCAAGGGAATTTTGTTAATTTTTAATTCGGATCATTTTTCATATTTTCTTCTTGTTTTCCTACACGGCTAAAGATAGAAAGATGGGCGATGAAAATTTGGATTCAGCATTAAATTCTCTTTCTTTTGATGTAAAACACTATTTATTTACATCATCGTATCTGGAGATACAGATGCTTAAAATTACATGATTTTTTCAAGGGAATTTTGTTAATTTTTAATTCGGATCATTTTTCATATTTTCTTCTTGTTTTCCTACACGGCTAAAGATAGAAAGATGGGCGATGAAAATTTGGATTCAGCATGAAATTCTCTTTCTTTTGATGTAAAACACTATTTATTTACATCATCGTATCTGGAGATACAGATACTTAAAGTTACATGATTTTTTCAAGGGAATTTTGTTAATTTTTAATTCGGATCATTTTTCATATTTTCTTCTTGTTTTCCTACACGGCTAAAGATAGAAAGATGGGCGATGAAAATTTGGATTCAGCATTAAATTCTCTTTCTTTTGATGTAAAACACTATTTATTTACATCATCGTATCTGGAGATACAGATGCTTAAAATTACATGATTTTTTCAAGGGAATTTTGTTAATTTTTAATTCGGATCATTTTTCATATTTTCTTCTTGTTTTCCTACACGGCCAAAGATAGAAAGATGGGCGATGATAATTTGGATTCAGCATGAAATTCTCTTTCTTATGATGTAAAGCACGATTTATTTACATCATCGTATCTGGAGTTACAGATGCTTAAAGTTACATGATTTTTCAAGGGAATTTTGTGATTTTTTAATTCGGATCATTTTTCATATTTTCTTCTTGTTTTTCTACACGGCTAAAGATAGAAACACGGGCGATGAAAATTTGGATTCAGCATGAAATTCTCTTTCTTTTGATGTAAAACACTATTTATTTACATCATCGTATCTGGAGTTACAGGTGCTTAAAGTTACATGATTTTTTCAAGGGAATTTTGTTAATTTTTAATTCGGATCATTTTTCATATTTTCTTCTTGTTTTCCTACACGGCTAAAGATAGAAAGATGGGCGATGAAAATTTGGATTCAGCATGAAATTCTCTTTCTTTTGATGTAAAGCACGATTTATTTACATCATCGTATCTGGAGTTACAGGTGCTTAAAGTTACATGATTTTTTCAAGGGAATTTTGTTAATTTTTAATTCGGATCATTTTTCATATTTTCTTCTTGTTTTCCTACACGGCTAAAGATAGAAACACGGGCGATGAAAATTTGGATTCTGCATGAAATTCTCTTTCTTTTCATGTAAAACACGATTTATTTACATCATGGTATCTGGAGATACAGATGTTTAAAATTACATGATTTTTCAAGGGAATTTTGTGATTTTGTAAATCTGTTCATTTTTCATATTTACATAATAAAAAATAATATGAAATATATTTTTAACACTATTTATATTTTCTTACAAAAATATGTTTGCATTTGATACATTTATATATGTATTATTTTTATAAATCTTTAAAAAATATCATTTTATTTGTATTGCCGTGACCCGACCGTAACTTGTTTAAAGCGGCCGACTGGTACGTCGTGGCACTGACTCAGAGTCTTGGGAGACGCTAGATCGGATGGACGTATATATCTATGCACTAAATATTAATATTTAAACTAAATTTAAAGTAAAATATGAACATTTATACAAATACGAGTGTATTTAGAATTTAGAAGAAGGCACCTGTGTTGAAAATATGTCATCAGATGGTGAGTTACATCATTTTTTCCAAGGGAAAATGCGTTTTATAAATGGAGACGCTTACGTGGTTTTGCTTTTTATACCTTGTTGAATATATTATTCCTCTGTATGTATAATGTATACATACAATTACAACATGTAAAATTCACCCCGAAAACAAGATGTTTGTAAAATATTTTTACTTATTATTATTAATTTGATATATATACTTACAGAGACTTATATGCTCATTTCAAATTTTCAAACCACAAGTCTCTATCTTATTCAGTTTTTGAGTTATGAAAGAAAAACTTTTCCGTGTGTTAATGTGTGTATACCACGGCGTCGGTTCGATGCCGGCAAGTGATCCATTGGCTTCCGGCATGTAAAATTCGCACCGAAGAAAAGGTGTTTGTAATTTTTACTCCGTTAGAAGATATGCTAGTAAAAAAACATGAATAATATTTTCTTGTTAAATTTTTTTAGCCGGTCTTCTTATTGCTGTTACTTTTTTTAGAGGGTACGAATATATTTGGGGTTGGTTTAATATATATATTTCCTGTAATATTTTTTATATAAATAGGTGATAGCTATTTTAAAAAGTAAAATATAATTTTATTTTAATATTTATTCATTTAATAACGTTACTAATTAATAACAAATGTATTATCTAATAGTCACGCCACTGCCGAATCGCCAGTCTTATGTTTCTTGTGAACAAATATTTTTTGTTATTGAAATATTTATTGTTTTAATAGAGAAATGTTTTATATTGTTAGAAATTAGTAACAATGGTACGTGTAAACAATAGTTTAATTGTTTTAATGGTTATTTTTACCGATAACATATTTTATTATTGAAATAATTGAATTTTCAAATATTTTTTTTGTTTCAGAGTTCCAGTGAATGAAAAAATGTTTCCTGGGGGACCGATCCGTATTGGAGTTTGATGTTTCAAGGAGCCATCCTGTGTAGCTGATTCGTCTTGCTGGTCGTATTCAACAATGTAAGTCGTTATATTATAGCACAAGTAAATTAATTTTCTCCAGAAATATGATTTATATTGTTGAATTTCATTCAAACTATCATATTTTCTTTTCTGAGGCACATTGTGAATGTATATGTATGTTAAAATACCGGGCGTCGTAACTCGTTACAATGTCGTAAATAAATCGGCGAGACTTAGTTTTTTTAGAGTCAGTTTAAATAAATATCCGTTCGTTTAGAAATAGGTTTCTTTTTCCAAAAAAATGTATTTGTTTAAAAATATTTTTAAACAAGTACGGTTTACATTGTAAAGGCTTTAAGGTCTTTAAGGCCAATAGTTAGATTAATATAACATTAAAATTAAAGTCAGGGTAGTGCAGTTTCTATTTCAAGTTTCTAACATTTAATATAAATGTCTCTAATTGCAATTAAACAAAAAAATTTAAATAAATTATTGCCCGTTCATTGTTGCAGACTAAAAGCATATTTAATAATGTCAAACACGAATTCGCCCCCTGTTGTGTAAATAACAGTTTGGAAAAATTCCCAACTTTTAATATTAATTTCAGATTTGAACCCGATAGTTTATTTTTTGAACAACTATTTAACCACTTGTCCATATATACAAATACGGTCAACATTACTGTATTCATATTTAAAATAAAAATAATTTTAACCCCCTCCCGACATATTAAATAGTTTTTTCAGATTTGAACCCGTTTGTTTACTTTTTGAACAACTATTTAACCACTTGTCCATATACACAAATACGGTCACCATTACTGTATTTATATTTAAAATAAAAATTAAAATATTTTCAACCCCCTCCAGAGATATTAAATAGTTTTTTCATATTTGAACCCGTCTGTTTCAATCAAAGTGTAAAAATAACATTAGATTTGTTTACCAACAGTACCTCCCGCTAATTACAAATGGAAATAGAGCAGTAGTACCTCCCGTCAATTGAATCTCACGTCTGCTATGCTCTATAAAATTAATTTTATTGAATATTATTTGTAAAAATTAATCAACTGCTGCCATCATGTGGAAAATAAATATCATATAACTTTATTTTTAGGGGTTTTTGTATAGTACGTGAAATATTTGCATTAGAATAACTATTTGAAAAATTGTGCACATTTGTATAACTACCCGACGGATAGAGTGGTGCAAAATACGCGGTTATTATGTAATAGATTTATTTAACTGACAAAAAATTATTTGGTTTGGTATTTCTAAAGCACACTTGATATAAAATTGTTGCTTGAAATAAACATTGATATATTAATATCGTAGTAACTGGGTGGTTTCTTCTGTATTCTTTTTTATCAAACGTGCTTTAAAAATATCAAATTAAAGCAGATTTCAAATACATTTGAAACCATTTCAAAACTGTTGGATAAAATATCGCATGGTACGCGTGTATTTACACAATAAATTGAGAAAAACATTACTTTCCTTAAGTATCTTGTGTAATGAAAACACGTTTGTCATACGAAATTTTATCCTATAGTTTTTAAAGTGGTTTAAAGATCACAAACTAATAATTATTATTTAATAGGCGGACTTTTCGCTGGTCTGAGACATCAAGAAACTTGGAGAATTTGGAAGCAGATTTCGAGCTTTGGATTTCAACACTCCAGATCTTCAGACAAATCTACGACGTAGCCGGTCCATTAATGGATGAACTGGTAGGAATCTTTATTTTTTTATAAAATATTTTGTTCTCATACTCAACCATGAGAATTTATAGTCAAAGGATTATGACTATATGCCTAATTATTAACTTGTTCTTATATTCAACCATGAGAACTTAGCAATGAAATATTATCTTGTACTCAAATTCGATTTTGAGTACTACATTGAAAGAAATATAACTTTCATGAATGTCTGTATAATATTCAAACAATTTAAAATTGAAATGTCGACTGTTTACCAATAAAGTAAATATTATAAATGTCTAAATCTTGTACTCAAATTCGATTTTGAGTACTACATTGAAAGAAATATAACTTTCGTGGATGTTTGTATAATATTCAAACAATTTTAAATTAAAATGTCGACTGTTTATCAATAAAATAAATATATGGGACCATATGATTAGCATATATCTTTCAGGAATTGGACATCAAGAAGACTAGAATAATATTAGATTATAAATTGTACTACTCAAAAGTGAATAGGGATTTAAAATTACTTTTTCGTTTAAATATTGACACAAATAAACATAAGTAATAGTTAGCTGTCATAAATAAAACTGTTTATAATATACCCTATTCACTTTTGAGTAGTTTAGTTTTAAGTTCTTTGAAATGTATTTTCAGGTCTTAATTAAACTTAGGCTCATCGCGCCGTTGAGCAAACACGCGTTTTCTTTAAAAATTTAAAAATAAATTGATAAAGTTGAAGTGCATTCCCTACCGATAATTCATCATAAAATCGTGCGTTTTGATTGCCCAGACGGCATCTAGGGAGAGTGAATGTGAAAAAAAAAATTGTATGAATTGGTGTGTCGGGGCATGCTTGCTGTCGAATGGTGAGAGAATCAGGAAGTAGGGGGTGTGAGATTCGAAACTTGTTTGTGGGTTCGGGTTTCCTTATTTTTTTATTATTTATTTATTAATATCACGGTCAGTGGGATGGTTAGGCAGGATTCGTGCGCGATTTCCATAATTGAGTGGACTGATATGTATAGCATTCACAACGCCATGTGAAACCTATATTCTGGTGGATCGCTTCATACTTGTGTGAATGTTTCTAGGGACAGTTTAATTCTTTTGTACCAGTGCTGACCATCGTTCGTACTGGCCGCTGCTCTAGATTGGACGCTTTAACCGCTAGACTCAAATGAGAAAAGTTTTAAACAAACCTGAATGCTTACACAGAAAGCTTTGTTATGGCGTTATGTGCTCTCCTCATCCGGAGGCAACGTAATCATCGTTTAATTTAATGGCAACGAATAATTAAAGACAAAATAAAGTTTTTCTTTGATTTAACTTTGTTTGAGCACACGGGTAAACCGCGTTCGGTGTTAGGTGTATCGGGAATGGCCGGGCGATGCCATCGGGAGTAGCTCTTTATTGCATCCAAGCCGAGGAATAATCATAATTGCTTCCCTTGTCCTTAATTTGCTCGCGTTTGTAGGCCGTAAACCCTAGGGGTCGCGACTGGGGTCGGCATAGCCCCCACGTAAACCACGTGAAAACTACCCCCGATGTTTTCACTTTTTGTCTTAGATCGTATATCTCTCTCTCACTTCAACTTAGCTTAACATAGTCTAGATATAAGATAGCTTGCGTAGACATAAGATAGCTTAGATTATAAGATAGGCAGGGGTTGTTTTTGCTTTTTGAGAGAGAGAACAAATTAACGTAACTTACCATTTTTAGATTTGCTTTTGTTTGAAAAAGATATTAACGTAAGATAGGATTTTTTTGCGCACTTCATAAACTTAATTTGGGGGAAACTACAATAGTTTAAGTTAGATTATAAGGTATTATTGTATACGGAATTGTATTTATTTAATAAATGATATATATATGGGGAGCGTGGGTTTGGCATGAGGGTGGTGTCTCCCTATATATACTATTTATTAAATAAAGCGTTTAATTTATAGTTTTAAGGTAGTTATAAGTTAAAATAATTCCTTACCGCCGCCGTCGCCGAGATTGCAGTGCCGATTGGGGTTCGTCTCCATGGCTTCCTCTTCATAAAGACTTCTTTGAAATGTTTGTATAATAAATCAATCTTTTAATTATGTTTATTTTTATTTAAACCCATCACATTAGTTTTAAAGTTAGGTAGTTTTAGGAAAAATTGTAATTATTATTAAGTATTTTGACGCGGTCAGGGCAAAGTTAGATTTTAATTATTTAATTGTAAACGAAGCTTTATATTAATAAGTATTATATATTTTGGTGAGTGGGCGGTTGAGGTAGTAACACCAAAAAAATATATAATATAGTTAATATAAAGGTTCTCAAACGATCTTAAACTGAATAAGAAATCTTGTATCTTTAACAATGGGAACAAGGAATCTTATTTGGGGATCCCAAGTTTTAATTTGTGAAATTAGGCCATAAGTATTGTAAACGGAACTCTAATATATTATATATTTGGGCGGTTTTTGGTCTAAAAATATATAATATTAACTTAGAATTTCGTATCAGTTATAAAACTAAAATGTTTGTTACCAAATAAAATTATTATGGTTATATTATTTGTTGTTTATTATTTTGCATCTTTATTCTGTAAATAAAAGTTAAATCTTCGGGTTAAACTTTTATTTGCAGAATAAAGATGCAAAATAATTAACAACAAATAATATAACCCCATAATAATGACAATTTAAAGAGGTAACAAATGTTTTAGTTTTATAACTAAACCCTGTGTGACATTTTTATAAATTGTTAATAGATTTGTTAATAAATTTAGTTGAAAATAATTATAAACAGAATTTTTAAACTTTGAACCTTTTACTATTGTTCTATTTCTGTTTATGATTGTTACTAAATTTGTTAACAAATCTATTGACTATTTATGATTGTCAAACAGTCCTTTGTAATAATAATGCCAATAAACTTTGATTTTTATGAGGTAAAGTGTTGTAATTTCTTAAAATACAAATATATTTTTATATTATTGAAAAATTGATTTTTATTCTAAGTCCCTACACGTATGTAGTTTTTAAAACGGCCACCAGTTGGCAGCACCTGTTCAAAATGATAGCAAAAAAAGAGTAAATCCGACTAAAAAAATTTTTTTTTGTGTACATAACGACGTACATACACAATTTTCAATAGCCTTTAGAGTTTAGACTAGTTAAATATGGGATTTTATGTCTTTTTTGAATGCGGGTTTAGAGTTAGCATCCATGTTTCTGCTTCTGCTACCCGTAAAATGATTTTTTTCTAAGTCCCTGTCGATAATGTTGCAACTGAAAATTGCCCCTTAGATTTTTTGCAAGTTTTTTTTCCTCGTTTTCATGATCTGTGCTGCCCCCTGGCGTCCATTTTCCGAACTATTTCGAATCCTGTATGTACGTATGTAAAAAAGACAGCTTTATTTTTAATTACCTATATTTTTAGGGGTCATGCTTTACGACAGGTGCTGCCCCCTGGCGGCCATTTTCCGAACTATTTAGAATCCTGTATGTACGTATGTATACAGACAGCATTATTTTTTTACTTACCTACATTTTTAAGGGTGGTGCTTTTTGACAGGTGCCGCCACCTGGCGGCCGTCTTAAGAACTATATACGTATAGACCCTGAAAATTTTAAAGAATTCATCCCCTAAGTAGAAGGAATTTAAAAAATAGATAAATTAAACTTTAATTTATATTTTATTGCATAAAATATTGTAGATTAGGGTAGTTTACATAAAATACAACAATGTAAGATACAAAAAACAATAAATACATATAAAATTTACACAAATTATTATTTAAACATCCCTATTTCTAATTTTTCAGGACAAGGGTAAGTATATTTATTTATATTTAGTAGATTAGGGTAGTTTACATGAAATACAACAATATAAGACACAAAAAACAATAAATACATATAAAATTTACAACAAACTATTATTTAAACATCCCTATTTCTAATTTTCAGGACAAGGGTAAGTATATTTATTTATAAAATACAAAGAATAAGAATAAAAAATACAATTTAAGCTATGAACATAATAAAGACAACAATGTATTACAAATAAACAATAAAAATATCTTAAACTAATACAAGCTTTTATTTAACAACCCCTAATTCATTGAAAATAGCACAACAAAGAGACAGGGAATTATGGACTTCGGCTTCATTGGGACAACAGGGAAGTATGAGAACTGTATTAAACATATTAATAAATGTTGCGTTTTGAATTCGCCCTTTAAATTAGCCCTTAGGGAAAATCTGACTTCGGATTCGTAATCTACGGGTCGAAATTAGTATAATAGAATTTCTTTCGCATTTCTAACCCTAATAGTTCCAGAGTTACAGTCTATTTTTCTTATTTAATATAATGTTGCGTTTTGAATCGAAATGTTTCAATTAAAAGCTGTCAAATTTCAATTAGGCGATTTTGAAACCCTTGGCCCTAGGCCCTTGAAACTTAAATATGTTGTTCTACGACCCCGACATTTCAAAGGATTCGAAGGGAACGCGAAATTTCAAGGAAATCGCTGAAATCCCAGCCGTTTCCGAGATACAAGCCCCTAAAGATTTTGAGGGGGTATTTTACCCTAATTTGCTTGTTTAAAGGAATTAAGGGCTGAAAAATAGCGTATCGGGTGTATCTTGAGCAGCTCTTTCGATTGGCCTGCGCAGAATTGTTTATATCTTTTTAGTTTTTGATATATTTACCCTTTAAATTTGTAGGGGTGTATGGATTAGCTAATTTTGTTATTAATAGGGCCAGAAGGGTCGAATAAATTTTATTACACTAATTTGGACCTGTAGATTACGAATATGAACTCAAATTTTTCCCAAGGGCACTTTTAAGCCCTTCTACCATTCATAGTTTCAGAGTTATAACACATTTTTCTTAATTAAAAATGTTGCGTTTTGAATTCGCCCTTTAAATTAGCTCATAGGCAAAATATGACTACGGATTCATAATGTAAGGGTCGAAATTAGTATAATAGAATTTGCTTCGCATTTCTAACCCTAATAGTTTCAGAGTTACAGTCCATTTTTCTTATTTAGTGTGATGTTGCGTTTTGAATCGAAATGTTTCAATTAAAAGCTGTCAAATTTCAATTAGGCGATTTTGAAACCCTTGGCCCTAGGCCCTTGAAACTTAAATATGTTGTTCTACGACCCCGACATTTCAAAGGATTCGAAGGGAACGCGAAATTTCAAGGAAATCGCTGAAAACCCAGCCGTTTCCGAGATACGAGCCCTTAAAGTTTTCCAAAGGGTCCTAGCTATAATTCGCCTATTTGAAGGGCTAAAGGGATGGAAAATAGCGTATCTGGGGTATTTGAACATGCCCTTTTGATTGGCCTGCACAGAATTGTTGAAAACCCTTCAGTTTACAACATTCGTAGCCCTCAAGTTTATGGCGAAGGGCGTGCGCTAACTCCGTTATTAAAAGGGCTAGAAGGGCGGGACAAATTTTATTAGGTTAATTTCGACCCGTAAAACACGATTCCAAGGTCAGTTTTTCCCTAAGGGCCGTTTTAAGCCCTTCGCCCTTTAAATAAGCCCTTCGGGTAAAATTTGACTTCAGATTCGTAATCTGCGGGACGAAATTAGTACAATAAAATTTGTTTCGCCCTTCTAGCCCTAATAGTTTCCGAGATACGGACCGTTAAACTTTTACGAAGGGTTTAACGCTTAAATTCGTTAATTAAAAGGGCTAAAAGGCCGGAAAATAGCGTAGCGGAAGGATTTGAACCCACGCTTTCCATTGGCTTGCACAGAATTGATGAAAACCCTTTGGTTCACAATATATTTGCGCTTCAAGTGTGGCGAAGGGCCTAGGCTAATTCCTGATCTAAAAGGGCTAGAAAGACCGGACAAGTGTTGTTAAACTTACTTGGATCTGCAAAATTGAAATCCGTGGTCGGATTTTCCCTAAGGGCTCAAATAAGCCCTTAGCTCTTTATAAAAGAGCGGACTCCTATCGGATGGTTATTTTCGTACCTAGAGAACTTAATACTAAAGGATAGAATAGGAAAATTCGAAAAAATCATTAAATATTAGGATATTTCCGTGTCTCTTTTGTTATTACATAAGAAAGGTAAATAAAAAGCTATTTTGTTTATTTATTCTCATAAAAATCATCTATTATCTTCGTCCTGTGTTGTAGTTACCGTAACCTATCGCTGGGTGTAGTACGCGGGGGGTAGGGGGGGGTTGGGGGTTCTGAAAACAAACATAAACATTGTTTATTTTGAGCGCCAAAGTATAAAAAACGTCATCAATTAACACTTAATTAGTGTTAGTTGTTACGTTATAATATTTAATATTATGTTTTTGTAAGGGAGACTTCAGTTCCTTTCTGGCTTTGGTGAAGTGAACATGGGGTGCTTGTGATTAATCGTGTATTGCGATTATGTAGTGTTGATAGGAACCGAAAAACATATTAGTTTTTATTACAAACATTCTTTTATTTAATTTATAGTTCGCGATATAAATAAGAGTATTCAAATTTACGCTAAAACTATATTTATTAATTCATTATTACTGGATATTTTTAACTTTGTTTTATTAAGTGCTGCAATTGTTAATTTAAATAGTGCGAGTGTTGTGTAATGATTACTTGAAAGTGTATTCAAATCAGTGTAAATCGCCGAAGACAATACAGTTCAGTGATGAAGTACTAGCGGACGATATGTTAGGAAAATTCGCCGATCATTGCCCTTACAAGAAGGTAAGTACTAAAATTAAAAATATTGTTTGATGTTGAAATAATTCGAAAGTTTTAAAAATCATAGGACCTATGTTTATAAATATTAAATTACCAAAATTTAGATACATATGTAGAAAATTACGTAGAATCCGAAAAAAAATACCCCAACTTTGTATCTCTACCCTATTTAATGTGTAACGTCATTTCCGGATAACCTATCAATTCTAAAAGAAAATTTATCATGACAAAAGTTGTAGAGAATTAAAAATTATATAAGATTCACTATAAAAATATTTTTTATTTGACTTAGTTTTGGGTGTGGAAAATTTGGACTTTTCTTATTTTTTATAATTCAAAAACTAAATTTTGCATATATACGCAGAAAAATACGTAGATTCCGAAAATCGATATCCAAACTTCGATTCTCCACCCATTTTGGGGTATAACATTATTATCTATCAAACTATCAACTTTAGGAGAAAATATTATATGACAAAAGTTGTAGAGAATTTTAAGTTATGTAAATTTTATATTATACATTTTTCGATTATACCCCAAATTAAGGGTGTAGGCATTGAAAACCCTTTGAAACCTATATAAACCGTCGTAACTCGGAACTGTGATATCGTATGATAAAAAGTTAAATGTATACCTCCCCTAAAATTCAATTTACTACAAAAAAGGTCCTATACATTTTTTCTCTATCTCTAACCGTTTCCGAGATATGAATTTAAAAATTTGAGATTCTCCAGAGGCGATTAACTCACATTTATATTTTACAGAGATCAGGCGAACCGGTTCAAGTCTTCACGACAAGAAGGAGATGGTTTTCTGATGCTGGCAACGAATTGAAATCCACCAGGTACGGAGAGAAGCCCCAGGATACTCTAGACGCACGAACGGGTCCTCCAAGTCGCGATGTCTGCATCTCTTACCACTGGAACTTCGAAAACGGGGTCATCTGTAACAAAAAAGAAGATTTATTGATGAAACTACAAATGTAATAACTTATTTATTGTATCTGCAATTTGTGTTTATCTGTATTAATAAAACCGCTTTCCTATATATAAAGTTGAAATATTCTATAAAAAAGTGTTTGTCAACATTTTATTAATTTTAAAACTATAGCTTATTTATACAGAGATGCATACTAAATTCAAATTTTAAACGTATAAGTTCGTATCTTGCTTAGTTTCAGAGATATTGAGCCCTGAAGTTGAAATTTCTTATAGAAAAACATTTGTCTTTGAACAAGCATAAATGAAATATTTTCATCATTTCACCAACTTTGAAAATTATCATATTTGTAGAGAAATGCATGCTGAATTCATATTTGAATTGTACAAGTTTGTATCTTGCTTAGTTTCAGAGATATTGAGCCCTAAAGTTGAAATTTATTATAGAAAAACATTTGTCTTTGAACAAACATAAATGAAAATTTTTCATTTCACCAATTTTGAAAATTGGCATATTTGTAGAGAAATGCATGCTGAATTCATATTTGAAACGTACAAGTTCGTATCTTTCTTAGTTTCAGAGATATCGAACCCTGAAGTTGAAATTTCTTATAGAAAAACATTTGTCTTTGAACAAACATAAATAAAAATTTTTCATTTCACCAATTTTGAAAATTGGCATATTTGTAGAGAAATGCATGCTGAATTCATATTTGAAACGTACAAGTTTGTATCTTTCTTAGTTTCAGAGATATCGAACCCTGAGGTTGAAATTTCTTATAGAAAAACATTTATCTTTGAACAAACATAAATGAAAATTTTTCATCATTTCACCAACTTTCAAAATTGGCATGTTTGTAGAGAAATGCATGCTGAATTCATATTTGAAACGTACAAGTTCGTATCTTGCTTAGTTTCAGAAATATAGAGCTCTAAAGTTGAAATATCTTATAGAAAAAACATTTGTCCTTGAACAAGCATAAATGAGAAATGTATTTTTTCTTTCAGCAATATATCACTCTTTCCATCAACCCTAAAGTTCATAAATTATATTTCGCGGGTCCATGGGCCTTCTTTACAAATACAAATTTTAAAAAATCGTACGGGCGAGTAAACAATTATGTAATACATAGACAAATTATAATTTATAATTATTCTTTATTTTAATTGTTGACTACTACTTTTTTATTATTATCTAATGCCTAACTGTTACATAGATTCATTTTGTCATTGTCAGTTTTATTGTTACAGTGCTAGTGAACAGATGTGTGTGGTGTGCTCGTGTACCGTGCCATCGTAGACGACTTCCTGATCCTTGCAGAGGACTTTCGGATATCTTCAGGACTTGGAGTTATACTTAGGGAAATAATTTATTAACAGTAAGTTTTTTTTATTATTGAACCACTTTATAGGACCCATTATTGGGTATATCAGCCATTATTTCTAAAGACTATTATTTCGGCTATAGATATACTTTATAATTGTATAATAATAAATATATAATAATAAATTATTTAGTGCTATTACTATACACAAATATCATTTATTTTTTTATGTACTAAATATTTTATTACATATTTTTTATTTTATATTTCAATATTCTTTTTAATATGTAACGAATTTCTCGCACTTTCATAATTATTTTTTTTATAACAATTACACACGATTGAATCATATCTGAGTCCATATTATTATCTATAATCATTAATTTAAATATTATTTCGATTATATTTTTATTGTTACAGAAAGATGAAATACAGTCTTGGACGAACCGTAGAAGGATGTGAGTGAGTGGCAGAAGGACATACCCATATCCTGATTTCCGCGTTGAAGATGATCATATTGTTGCAGAGCATCACACTGAGCACACCCCAACACGTATTGGCGCCCTTCAAGACTTATTTATAAGATTTATGTAAATAAATAAATAAAACTTATCCTCCTAAATATTAAATACTCGTATATAAAATTAATATATAGCAAAAACAAATCGATACATAATCAATTCATGTCATTATGCAACACATACATATATTTTCATTTTCATATATTTCACAGTTTCTACAGTATTTAAAGAATACATTCTTACATTACTCGTATATACTATTCAAACAATACCTACAGAAATTTAAAACCGTATCCGTGAATTCGAACTTCTGAAACTATGTATATATATACAAAACAAACCCCTGAATCCAAATTTGAAAACCGCAAGTCGCTATTTCACTTAGTTTTTGAGTTATCATAATTTTTATCATGATATAGAGACAATAGCAATTTAGCTATCTTGAAACAAACATGACTGACATTTTTTTCAGCAATTCGAATTCCTGAAAATGTTTTTAGGGATTCCATAGTACTGAAATTACGTTTACATATAGAGAATAATCCTATAAATCCAAATAAGATTAGAATAATTCATTATCACTCTTAGTTGTTGAAGTATTTAATTTTAAATGTACTATACACAACATAAGAATCACATACGTAGTATTTAAAACCTTAAAAAATCAGTATCTCGAAACTATACTAGTATAAGTAATTGGAACTTTGCTCTATTTTTCTGTAAAATCTTTTGCATCCCCTACATAGATACATACATACATATACGAGTAATCTAATACTTTGAGAAACTTTGATCGTTTTAAATAAAACATAGGAAAAATCATTTCATTTCTATTATATTTATTAATAACACATTATTTAACCCTCTTCATACACCAGTTCAAAAACACTTCATAATAAATTCGCACTTTACAAAATAGTAACTGTGTATCTAGAGCGGAAAATGACACTTTACGCTCATGACGCATGACACATATACTTTTTTTCTACGTCCATTGAAAAAGATAATCCAAACACTTTGGTTTCAAATCTTACTGTGAATAATTTCATTTTTCATTTATCCCAGCTAAAAATTTACATTCCTATTTTAACCAGAAAAACTGCAAGTTGTTCTGTCAACTTCAATTATCAATTTTCTGCTCTAAACTGACAGCTTGAGAAGCCTACTTTCAAAATGGATGTAGAAAAAATTATATTGTCTCACTTAGAAAGAAAATCATGTCATCGTTAAAAAAACAATAGGTACATACACTGTCACACTATTTATTATTATAGTCGCCGCCAAATATATATGGACTGATGCTTAACTTTTTCCCTTGTCTTGCACCCTTCGGCGTTGCCGCTTCTTCATAACTTAGCATTTTCAATATGACCACTGAATTGGCAACAGTGTAGAAATGTCCAGTCCATACTTATTTGACGGCAAGTATAGTATACTCGTACTTTATACACATTATTTATATACATATTTTCAAATTTGAAAAATTAGTATTTTCTTAGACATACTTTTACTCTGTTATGCTTATATAGAATAATATTCCTTAATAAAATCATACAGAAAAACGCGAAAAGTATTAATCCTTCTTCATACTAATCTACTATACAATCATTATATTCAATGGTGAGCTATAGGGGGTCCGTAGGGGTTCGTGCAAGCCCCGTCTTGAACTTTTTTCAATTTGTAAAAGCCCCTTGTTTTCTTATTATTTTTTGTCCAAAAAGGAACATATATCTTAAAAACATTTTCTTCGCATAAGTTGAGCGACAAAGTAGAACGGTACCCTGTCAATTAATCGACATTAACTATGCGGTGACGATTACATTTTGAAGACTCATTCGTTTTCATTTTCATAAAACATGGAGAGATAGAGCACTTTGTTAAAAATTTTATAGCTCACCACTGATTATATTGAATACAAACACATAATAAATAAATATATAATATAGTTTATATTATTGTTAATTATTCTACAGACTTTACGCTGTAGGAAAACATTCATATTTTCATATTTAAAAGAAGAAAACTATCTTTCATCTAGCGAAAAACGATATACTTTTATTACGCTGTTGTATATAAAGATAGTAAAATCATTTATAAAAATACATATGTGTTTGTATTCATAATTGCATTGTTGATAATGTATTGTTGCACACACATTAAAATTATATATGATATACTTTACATTTCTTTATTTTTCTGATTGTATATACAGCCCATATATTGAATACACTTATCTAGTTAGGTACATATATAAATATCGCAAAACTGTATCACTAAAATGTATATCTTAATATGTTATCCAAACGTCACAATAAAACTTATTCCTAATAAAAATTGGACTACATATTATTGTTAAAAATCTATCATTCCTTACGCATATATCTATGAGATAAAGAATTTATGTATAGTAATTAGAGCACATATCATCATCGCTGTATTAATAATAATAATTATTTATTCATTTTTATAATAATGTATGTATTTCATGTATTATGTATTGTAATATCATTATTATGTATAACATCTCTGACAAATAAATCCTTGTTATAAATAACAAACTATTTCATTCCAATATATCGATCAAAAATCGCATTCCAAAGATCTAAGTTCATCTCCCGCTTTCTAGCAAGAATTTTGTAAGCCGCCAATCTGCAATCAGAACGGCGTCCTACAAAATCTTGCAAACCAAAGATCCAAATTCGATTCCCGTCTACTAGCTACCTGCACCCTGCACCCAGCAACCACCCGAGCAATATTCACCCCATCCTAGCTAGCAACCAGCAAGCCACCAGCCCCGTGCCTAGCCTACGGTCTAGGGGCGGATCCTGGTGGCCAGCTGGCCAGCCAGCTAGAAATCCGCCAGCCAGCTAGAAATCCAGAAATAGCAAGTATATAGCCCGATTACGTAATTTCACGGAGCAGAGTCTCCGGTTCGATACCACCGCTCACGCCGAATGACCAAAAATTCAACAAACAGCTGTATATAAGGCTGAAATCTGTGGTGGGAGGCCTAGGATTCATGATACCACCACCAGACGATTGAATTTTAAATTTTGTGGGAGAATGTCTTGCTATAGCCTTTCGATTCTGCGAATTTTAAATTCTGATGATCAGATGTCTTACTATAGACAGTAAATTTGGATTTTGTGGGTACAAGTCTTGCTATAGCCTTTCGGTTCTACGATTTTTAAAGTTTGATGATCAGGTATCTTACTATAGACAGTGAATTTGAATTTTGTGGGCACAAGTCGTGCTATAGCCTTTCGATTCTGCGAATTTTAAGATTTGGTCTTGCTAGAGCCAGCAAATTTGAATTTTGATGGGTAAATGCCTTGGGATCGGCTGAAATTCCGTCTGAGAGCTCAAAAATGCTCGCAACGGCCGTAAAATGCTACTTTTCAGCCGCTACAGCTCTAAATCGTCGATTTTACACGATTTTTGATTTTTATCGACCAGAAGCCTTGCTGTAGGCTGGATATTGTTGATTATGTAATCGAGCTGCCGTGGATTTGCTCGCTGTATATTCGGCGATTACGTAATTGGCTGCCATAGTTCGCTCGCCGTATGCCGGTGATTATATAATCGAGCTGCTGTGGTTTTTCTAGTTCGCAAATCGATGCTCTAGATCTAGTTCGTATTTAGGTGAATTGCAGGTTGCCTGTAAAGTTTAATTTTGGGTATGGAATAATTGGGATTTTGAATTGAAATATTGTATTCCTTTTGTTCTGTTTATTGGTCATTCATGTAATACATTTTTAAATCTAATATATAACGATATGAATTAGAACTTAGAAATAAATACAATGAAATATGTATCACTAAATGTATATTAAGATGTATTTTTCATGTGGTTACATTATGTACGTGATATTTTTTCTAAGACTTATCGAGATGGACATATTTTGGATGTTATATATATTACAAGACATAAAAGTAGATCAATGTATAATATATTTTATAATGCAAATAGCTAGTGTGTCTATAAGTCTTAGAAAAACTAAATCAGGTATCAGGATATTAAGTAGAGCAAGTATCTTATGATATAGGATTGATTATATATCAATTAATACCAGATATGTACAATCACATATTAAGTTATATTTTCCTATATATGGAGCATATATGTACGTATGTACTAACGGAATTTGAGTAATTCATCTTCAAGACAAGGATTTATTGTCAAATTTGGTTCATTTTCTTAGCTATTTTCTCGCGATTTGTTTGTTTAATGTGTTCATATATGCATTTATTAACTAAATGTTTTAACAGCTTAAAATAATAATAATGATATATGTATTTGTAATTATAAACTTATTTCAATAATATGAGAATAACGTGTAGTTAATACATGATAAATTCGTCAGCAAGACATATGAGTAAAAAATGTATTAATCAATAAATAGAATATTTCTAACCTGAAAGACCATTCCGAGTCTCGGGTAAATCTTCCACCAAACTTGTATTTAATGATGAACCCAGCTGAAATTAACAGGAAACACACTTAAAACTAACTAACAATTGTTTATTTACACTCACAATTAGTCTAAACACTTATTTTTTAATGAAAATGTTCGTTTGATTCCCAAATTTGGAGTTACAATGTACTATCCAACATGCATAACATTCGGTATGACATCAGCGCGAAAATGCTCGAACTACATGCAACATTATGACTCCGTCGGTATGGCAGTTTTATTTTAAAGAGCGGTGCGAGAGCTAATGTTACGCAGGTTGGTTAATACGTGTTAACCTCACTTTTGTACTGTCAAACAAATATTTTCATTAAAAAATAAACATTTTAGACAAATTTTGAGCATGTATAAATGATTTTCAGTTAATTTTATGTGTTTCCTGTAAATTTCAGCCGGTTTTATTATCAAATAAAAGTTTGGATGTTTTGGAAGGATCGCCGAAGATTCGCAAATGGACGTCACCTTGAAATATTCAAATAAAACTTAGTCTAAACGGTTTTAAGGGATGAAAATGTTAAAATTTATATTTGAAACCCTGTACAACACGATTTTAGTATTAGTTTTGATGTAATTGGACCCAGAAATAAATTATGTCTAATAGAAAATGGTTCTTTTTTTGGCGATATTTCCGCCCAAATTTCTTGCATGTATTAACGACTTTTTGACACTTTTAAGATGTTTATGTACCAAATCAAACCCCTAGAGTACATTTCTGAAGGAATTACAGCGATATATTTACTCAGTTTCGAATTATAAAGCCCGCATCAATAATAAAATCTTGCACAATGTCACGCAAAATTGCAATAAAAATTGAAGCCAACATAAATTTTAAAATGCGATTTTAAAAAACTGGACGCAAATTTGATAAATGTTATTATGGCTTTGTAACAAGTATATATGTAAGATTATATTAAAAATATAAAAGTCTACATTTATATTATTTTTTTGTTTGGGTATGAAATAAGTCGAGGACAAAATCCCCCAAATTACCACTAAAATACCCGTCAAACTATTGACGAATAAATCGAATTAAACTAATTAAATCGCACACAATTAATTACAGCGATATATTTACTCGGTTTCGAGTTATAAAGACCGGATCTACAATAAAATCTTGCGCAATTTTACGCAAAATTGGTGGTAATGAAAATAGATCAATATATGAAATTATTTTTTTTGAAATTATTTAGAATGAATCTTACTTATTAACTACTTATCATAATAAAAAGAGAAATCGTAATACAGTTCTTTTATGGTGTAGGTAAGTATGAAGAAACTATACTAATTTCTTCGCCAAGGTAAGCGTTGTTTTATATTTTAACCAAAAATTAGGATTAAGATTTATTCTGAAGCGTTCGAATGGAATATGTGATCGTATAATATTTGATATGTATGTAGGTAAGTATATATTTTTTTTCTTATATAAGTATCTCAGGCTATGTACACATATACTATTTATATAGGTAGGTAAAGGTATGTATATATATTTTTCACACACATTAACAAATAAACAATATACATATGTAGATAAACACACAGTATACATACAATAAATAAAACCAACACATTTATATTAAACGATATTATCGGCAATTATTATTTATGTATTTATATTTAACCGTCGTCGTTGTTAATCCCGAACCGCTCCATTCCCGTATCCGACGCACGGAGCACCCTGCACTAACATCCACCAGAGAAAATGTATGAAAATCTAGTAGCTCAGAAGCTTATGAACGAGATCCACCCACACTCCGCGAAACAGACGTACGACTAGTAGTACACTCCACAAGAACATTCTGGAATTGGAATATCATCATTATTTAATGTGATGATGATATATGAGGATGATATATGGGATGGATGGTATCATACATTTTAATAAATTCATTTAAAAGTTGTATAAAGGTGTTTCCTTTAAACAACCAGCGCTTTTTTGGGCGACGCGTAATGACTTTAAAGAAAAATGTTATATGGAAAAAATGATTAAGGATAAGGGACTAATTAACGGAACTTTAGAAATTTCTTATTAAAATTAAGAATAAACTAAAACAATAATAATAAATGTAAGAACAGTTCGTTGCATTCTACGTAAAATGATCAGGAGAACAAGAAATTGCATACAAGGAAAATCCCATGCTAAATCCCTATGTTCACCCCTAACAGCCATCAATATAAGAAAATTTTAAATTTAATCGTCGACTTTTTAGGATAATTTGCAATTATTTAAATACATACAGTAAATATCTCCGAATATTCTGTTTAATACACGAAACAAAGAATGATAGCAACAATGATAAATAGCCAATAATACACTGCAAAAATAATAAAATACGATCTTACTATGAATAGAAAAATATCTTAAGCATTCTGCAAGTCCTGCAGGTGTCCAGGAGTTGTCCTCAAGCACCAGGAAGTCATCCTCAAAGGCGCAACATACGAGCACACCACACTCACGTCTATACCCTGCCACTACCACAATGAGACTAACAAAATATTCTATGTAATTGTTAAGTATTAGATAATAATATCATTAAATTTTTAAAAAGAGATATTAACAATTAATAATAGGTAGGTACGTATGTGTTATATAAATTTTTGATTGTTCATTTTAAGGAAAAATCAAAGAAAATCATTAAAATTACTAACTCTCATACCACTCAAGTAAAAAAATATTATTAATAAACAGCCCTATAAGTTATATTTGAATATTTCTAACCTGAAAGACCATTCCGAGTCTCGGGTAAATCTTCCACCAAACTTGTATTTAATGATGAACCCAGCTGAAATTACCAGGAAACACACTTAAAACTAACTAACAATTGTTTATTTACACTCACAATTAGTCTAAACACTTATTTTTTAATGAAAATGTTCGTTTGATTCCCAAATTTAGAGTTACAATGTACTATCCAACATGCATAACAGTCTGTATGACATCAGCGCGAAAATGCTCGAACTACATGCAACATTATGACTCCGTCGGTATGGCAGTTTTATTTTAAAGAGCGGTGCGAGAGCTAATGTTACGCAGGTTGGATAATACGTGTTAACCTCACTTTTGTACTGTCAAACAAATATTTTCATTAAAAAATAAACATTTTTGACAAATTTTGAGCATGTATAAATGATTTTCAGTTAATTTTATGTGTTTCCTGTAAATTTCAGTCGGTTTTATTATCAAATAAAAGTTTGGATGTTTTGGAAGCATCGCCGAAGATTCGCAAATGGACGCCACCTTGAAATATTCAAATAAAACTTAGTCTAAACGGTTTTAAGGGATGAAAATGTTAAAATTTATATTTGAAACCCTGTACAACACGATTTTAGTATTAGTTTTGATGTAATTGAACCCAGAAATAAATTATGTCCAATAGAAAATGGTTGTTTTTTTGGCGATATTTCCGCCCAAATTTCTTGCATGTATTAACGACTTTTTGACACTTTTAAGATGTTTATGTACCAAATCAAACCCCTAGAGTACATTTCTGAAGGAATTACAGCGATATATTTACTCAGTTTCGAATTATAAAGCCCGCATCAATAATAAAATCTTGCACAATTTTACGCAAAATTGCAATAAAAATTGAAGCAAACATAAATTTTTAAAATGCGATTTTAAAAAACTGGAAGCAAATTTGACAAATGTTATTATGGCTTTGTAACAAGTATATATGTAAGTTTATATTAAAAATATAAAAGTCTACATTTATATTATTTTTTTCTTTGGGTATGAAATAAGTCGAGGACAAAATTCCAGATGTTTATATATCAAATCAAACCCCTAGAGTTCACATTGAAATATTCAAATAAAACTTAGTCTAAACGATTTTAAGATATGGAAATGTTATAATTTATATTTGAAACCCCTTACAACACGATTCTAGTATTAGTTTTGATGTATTTTAACCCAGAAATAAATTATGTGTAATAGAAAATGGTTGTTTTTTTGGCGATATTTCCGCCCAAATTTCTTGCATGTATTAACGACTTTTTGACACTTTTAAGATGTTTATGTACCAAATCAAACCCCTAGAGTTCATTTCTGAAGGAATTACAGCGATATATTTACTCAGTTTCGAATTATAAAGCCCGCATCAACAATAAAATCTTGTACAATTTTACGCAAAATTGCAATAAAAATTGAAGCAAACATAAATTTTTAAAATGCGATTTTAAAAAACTGGAAGCAAATTTGACAAATGTTATTATGGCTTTGTAACAAGTATATATGTAAGATTATATTAAAAATATAAAAGTCTACATTTATATTATTTTTTTGTTTGGGTATGAAATAAGTCGAGGACAAAGTTCCCCCAAATAACCACTAAAATACCCGTCAAACTATTGACGATTAAACCGAATTAAAGTAATTAAATCACACACAATTAATTACAGCGATATATTTACTCGGTTTCGAGTTATAAAGACCGGATCAACAATAAAATCTTGCGCAATTTTACGCAAAATTGGTGGTAATTTCGCCCAAGTTTTTACATTTCCCAACGCCTTTTTGACACTTTTAAGATATTTATACACCAAATAAAATCCTTAGAAGCTTAAATAATTCAGGGGAACAGGGTACCTAATAACAACAAACGTTGAAATTTTATATCTTGACGGCTATTACTGGCCCAAAGTTATCCTACAAAGGTTACGGACAAAATGAATCATATGTAAAATGATTGCTATATTAATAAACAAAACAAAAAATATCATTTGGTTAAATAATTCAGGGGAACAGGGTACCTAATAACAACAAACGATGAAATTTTATATCTTGACGGCTATTATTGGCCCAGAGTTATCCTAAAAAGGTTACTGACAAAATGAAACCTATGTAAAATCATTGCTGGATTAATAAGCAATACAAGAAATATCATTTCGTTAAATATTTCAGGGGAACAGGTATCTAAAACTAATAAAACGTTGAAATATTCTATCGTGACGGCTGGCTATTATTGGCCCAGAGTTATCCTAAAAAGGTTACTGACAAAATGAAACCTATGTAAAATCATTGCTGGATTAATAAGCAATACAAGAAATATCATTTCGTTAAATATTTCAGGGGAACAGGTATCTAAAACTAATAAAACGTTGAAATATTCTATCGTGACGGCTGGCTATTATTGGCCCAGAGTTATCCTAAAAAGGTTACTGACAAAATGAAACCTATGTAAAATCATTGCTGGATTAATAAGCAATACAAGAAATATCATTTCGTTAAATATTTCAGGGGAACAGGTATCTAAAACTAATAAAACGTTGAAATATTCTATTGTGACGGCTGGCTATTATTGGCCCAGAGTTATCCTAAAAAGGTTACTGACAAAATGAAACCTATGTAAAATCATTGCTGGATTAATAAGCAATACAAGAAATATCATTTCGTTAAATATTTCAGGGGAACAGGTATCTAAAACTAATAAAACGTTGAAATATTCTATTGTGACGGCTGGCTATTATTGGCCCAGAGTTATCCTAAAAAGGTTACTGACAAAATGAAACCTATGTAAAATCATTGCTGGATTAATAAGCAATACAAGAAATATCATTTCGTTAAATATTTCAGGGGAACAGGTATCTAAAACTAATAAAACGTTGAAATATTCTATCGTGACGGCTGGCTATTATTGGAGCAGAGTTATCCTAAAAAGGTTACGGACAAAATGAAACCTATGTAAAATCATTGCTGGATTAATAAGCAATACAAGAAATATCATTTCGTTAAATATTTCAGTGGAACAGGTATCTAAAACTAATAAAACGTTGAAATATTCTATCGTGACGGCTGGCTATTATGGGAGCAGAGTTATCCTAAAAAGGTTACGGACAAAATGAAACCTATGTAAAATCATTGCTGGATTAATAAGCAATACAAGAAATATCATTTCGTTAAATATTTCAGGGGAACAGGTATCTAAAACTAATAAAACGTTGAAATATTCTATCGTGACGGCTGGCTATTATGGGAGCAGAGTTATCCTAAAAAGGTTACGGACAAAATGAAACCTATGTAAAATCATTGCTGGATTAATAAGAAATACAAGAAATATCATTTCGTTAAATATTTCAGGGGAACAGGTATCTAAAACTAATAAAACGTTGAAATATTCTATCGTGACGGCTGGCTATTATTGGAGCAGAGTTATCCTAAAAAGGTTACGGACAAAATGAAACCTATGTAAAATCATTGCTGGATTAATAAGCAATACAAGAAATATCATTTCGTTAAATATTTCAGTGGAACAGGTATCTAAAACTAATAAAACGTTGAAATATTCTATCGTGACGGCTGGCTATTATGGGAGCAGAGTTATCCTAAAAAGGTTACGGACAAAATGAAACCTATGTAAAATCATTGCTGGATTAATAAGCAATACAAGAAATATCATTTCGTTAAATATTTCAGGGGAACAGGTATCTAAAACTAATAAAACGTTGAAATATTCTATCGTGACGGCTGGCTATTATGGGAGCAGAGTTATCCTAAAAACGTTACGGACAAAATGAAACCTATGTAAAATCATTGCTGGATTAATAAGCAATACAAGAAATATCATTTCGTTAAATATTTCAGGGGAACAGGTATCTAAAACTAATAAAACGTTGAAATATTCTATCGTGACGGCTGGCTATTATTGGCTCAGAGTTATCCTAAAAAGGTTACTGACAAAATGAAACCTATGTAAAATCATTGCTGGATTAATAAGCAATACTAGAAATATCATTTCGTTAAATATTTCAGGGGAACAGGTATCTAAAACTAATAAAACGTTGAAATATTCTATCGTGACGGCTGGCTATTATTGGCCCAGAGTTATCCTAAAAAGGTTACTGACAAAATGAAACCTATGTAAAATCATTGCTGGATTAATAAGCAATACAAGAAATATCATTTCGTTAAATATTTCAGGGGAACAGGTATCTAAAACTAATAAAACGTTGAAATATTCTATCGTGACGGCTGGCTATTATTGGCCCAGAGTTATCCTAAAAAGGTTACTGACAAAATGAAACCTATGTAAAATCATTGCTGGATTAATAAGCAATACAAGAAATATCATTTCGTTAAATATTTCAGGGGAACAGGTATCTAAAACTAATAAAACGTTGAAATATTCTATCGTGACGGCTGGCTATTATTGGCCCAGAGTTATCCTAAAAAGGTTACTGACAAAATGAAACCTATGTAAAATCATTGCTGGATTAATAAGCAATACAAGAAATATCATTTCGTTAAATATTTCAGGGGAACAGGTATCTAAAACTAATAAAACGTTGAAATATTCTATTGTGACGGCTGGCTATTATTGGCCCAGAGTTATCCTAAAAAGGTTACTGACAAAATGAAACCTATGTAAAATCATTGCTGGATTAATAAGCAATACAAGAAATATCATTTCGTTAAATATTTCAGGGGAACAGGTATCTAAAACTAATAAAACGTTGAAATATTCTATTGTGACGGCTGGCTATTATTGGCCCAGAGTTATCCTAAAAAGGTTACTGACAAAATGAAACCTATGTAAAATCATTGCTGGATTAATAAGCAATACAAGAAATATCATTTCGTTAAATATTTCAGGGGAACAGGTATCTAAAACTAATAAAACGTTGAAATATTCTATCGTGACGGCTGGCTATTATTGGCCCAGAGTTATCCTAAAAAGGTTACTGACAAAATGAAACCTATGTAAAATCATTGCTGGATTAATAAGCAATACAAGAAATATCATTTCGTTAAATATTTCAGGGGAACAGGTATCTAAAACTAATAAAACGTTGAAATATTCTATTGTGACGGCTGGCTATTATTGGCCCAGAGTTATCCTAAAAAGGTTACTGACAAAATGAAACCTATGTAAAATCATTGCTGGATTAATAAGCAATACAAGAAATATCATTTCGTTAAATATTTCAGGGGAACAGGTATCTAAAACTAATAAAACGTTGAAATATTCTATCGTGACGGCTGGCTATTATTGGCCCAGAGTTATCCTAAAAAGGTTACTGACAAAATGAAACCTATGTAAAATCATTGCTGGATTAATAAGCAATACAAGAAATATCATTTCGTTAAATATTTCAGGGGAACAGGTATCTAAAACTAATAAAACGTTGAAATATTCTATCGTGACGGCTGGCTATTATTGGCCCAGAGTTATCCTAAAATGGTTACTGACAAAATGAAACCTATGTAAAATCATTGCTGGATTAATAAGAAATACAAGAAATATCATTTCGTTAAATATTTCAGGGGAACAGGTATCTAAAACTAATAAAACGTTGAAATATTCTATCGTGACGGCTGGCTATTATTGGCCCAGAGTTATCCTAAAAAGGTTACTGACAAAATGAAACCTATGTAAAATCATTGCTGGATTAATACGCAATACAAGAAATATCATTTCGTTAAATATTTCAGGGGAACAGGTATCTAAAACTAATAAAACGTTGAAATATTCTATTGTGACGGCTGGCTATTATTGGCCCAGAGTTATCCTAAAAAGGTTACTGACAAAATGAAACCTATGTAAAATCATTGCTGGATTAATAAGCAATACAAGAAATATCATTTCGTTAAATATTTCAGGGGAACAGGTATCTAAAACTAATAAAACGTTGAAATATTCTATCGTGACGGCTGGCTATTATTGGCCCAGAGTTATCCTAAAAAGGTTACTGACAAAATGAAACCTATGTAAAATCATTGCTGGATTAATAAGCAATACAAGAAATATCATTTCGTTAAATATTTCAGGGGAACAGGTATCTAAAACTAATAAAACGTTGAAATATTCTATCGTGACGGCTGGCTATTATTGGCCCAGAGTTATCCTAAAAAGGTTACTGACAAAATGAAACCTATGTAAAATCATTGCTGGATTAATAAGCAATACAAGAAATATCATTTCGTTAAATATTTCAGGGGAACAGGTATCTAAAACTAATAAAACGTTGAAATATTCTATCGTGACGGCTGGCGATTATTGGCCCAGAGTTATCCTAAAAAGGTTACTGACAAAATGAAACCTATGTAAAATCATTGCTGGATTAATAAGCAATACAAGAAATATCATTTCGTTAAATATTTCAGGGGAACAGGTATCTAAAACTAATAAAACGTTGAAATATTCTATTGTGACGGCTGGCTATTATTGGCCCAGAGTTATCCTAAAAAGGTTACTGACAAAATGAAACCTATGTAAAATCATTGCTGGATTAATAAGCAATACAAGAAATATCATTTCGTTAAATATTTCAGGGGAACAGGTATCTAAAACTAATAAAACGTTGAAATATTATATCGTGACGGCTGGCTATTATTGGCCCAGAGTTATCCTAAAAAGGTTACTGACAAAATGAAACCTATGTAAAATCATTGCTGGATTAATAAGCAATACAAGAAATATCATTTCGTTAAATATTTCAGGGGAACAGGTATCTAAAACTAATAAAACGTTGAAATATTCTATCGTGACGGCTGGCTATTATTGGCCCAGAGTTATCCTAAAATGGTTACTGACAAAATGAAACCTATGTAAAATCATTGCTGGATTAATAAGAAATACAAGAAATATCATTTCGTTAAATATTTCAGGGGAACAGGTATCTAAAACTAATAAAACGTTGAAATATTCTATCGTGACGGCTGGCTATTATTGGCCCAGAGTTATCCTAAAAAGGTTACTGACAAAATGAAACCTATGTAAAATCATTGCTGGATTAATACGCAATACAAGAAATATCATTTCGTTAAATATTTCAGGGGAACAGGTATCTAAAACTAATAAAACGTTGAAATATTCTATTGTGACGGCTGGCTATTATTGGCCCAGAGTTATCCTAAAAAGGTTACTGACAAAATGAAACCTATGTAAAATCATTGCTGGATTAATAAGCAATACAAGAAATATCATTTCGTTAAATATTTCAGGGGAACAGGTATCTAAAACTAATAAAACGTTGAAATATTCTATCGTGACGGCTGGCTATTATTGGCCCAGAGTTATCCTAAAAAGGTTACTGACAAAATGAAACCTATGTAAAATCATTGCTGGATTAATAAGCAATACAAGAAATATCATTTCGTTAAATATTTCAGGGGAACAGGTATCTAAAACTAATAAAACGTTGAAATATTCTATCGTGACGGCTGGCGATTATTGGCCCAGAGTTATCCTAAAAAGGTTACTGACAAAATGAAACCTATGTAAAATCATTGCTGGATTAATAAGCAATACAAGAAATATCATTTCGTTAAATATTTCAGGGGAACAGGTATCTAAAACTAATAAAACGTTGAAATATTCTATTGTGACGGCTGGCTATTATTGGCCCAGAGTTATCCTAAAAAGGTTACTGACAAAATGAAACCTATGTAAAATCATTGCTGGATTAATAAGCAATACAAGAAATATCATTTCGTTAAATATTTCAGGGGAACAGGTATCTAAAACTAATAAAACGTTGAAATATTCTATCGTGACGGCTGGCTATTATTGGCCCAGAGTTATCCTAAAAAGGTTACTGACAAAATGAAACCTATGTAAAATCATTGCTGGATTAATAAGCAATACAAGAAATATCATTTCGTTAAATATTTCAGGGGAACAGGTATCTAAAACTAATAAAACGTTGAAATATTCTATCGTGACGGCTGGCTATTATTGGCCCAGAGTTATCCTAAAAAGGTTACTGACAAAATGAAACCTATGTAAAATCATTGCTGGATTAATAAGAAATACAAGAAATATCATTTCGTTAAATATTTCAGGGGAACAGGTATCTAAAACTAATAAAACGTTGAAATATTCTATCGTGACGGCTGGCTATTATTGGCCCAGAGTTATCCTAAAAAGGTTACTGACAAAATGAAACCTATGTAAAATCATTGCTGGATTAATACGCAATACAAGAAATATCATTTCGTTAAATATTTCAGGGGAACAGGTATCTAAAACTAATAAAACGTTGAAATATTCTATCGTGACGGCTGGCTATTATTGGCCCAGAGTTATCCTAAAAAGGTTACTGACAAAATGAAACCTATGTAAAATCATTGCTGGATTAATAAGCAATACAAGAAATATCATTTCGTTAAATATTTCAGGGGAACAGGTATCTAAAACTAATAAAACGTTGAAATATTCTATTGTGACGGCTGGCTATTATTGGCCCAGAGTTATCCTAAAAAGGTTACTGACAAAATGAAACCTATGTAAAATCATTGCTGGATTAATAAGCAATACAAGAAATATCATTTCGTTAAATATTTCAGGGGAACAGGTATCTAAAACTAATAAAACGTTGAAATATTCTATCGTGACGGCTGGCTATTATTGGCCCAGAGTTATCCTAAAAAGGTTACTGACAAAATGAAACCTATGTAAAATCATTGCTGGATTAATAAGCAATACAAGAAATATCATTTCGTTAAATATTTCAGGGGAACAGGTATCTAAAACTAATAAAACGTTGAAATATTCTATCGTGACGGCTGGCGATTATTGGCCCAGAGTTATCCTAAAAAGGTTACTGACAAAATGAAACCTATGTAAAATCATTGCTGGATTAATAAGCAATACAAGAAATATCATTTCGTTAAATATTTCAGGGGAACAGGTATCTAAAACTAATAAAACGTTGAAATATTCTATCGTGACGGCTGGCTATTATTGGCCCAGAGTTATCCTAAAAAGGTTACTGACAAAATGAAACCTATGTAAAATCATTGCTGGATTAATACGCAATACAAGAAATATCATTTCGTTAAATATTTCAGGGGAACAGGTATCTAAAACTAATAAAACGTTGAAATATTCTATTGTGACGGCTGGCTATTATTGGCCCAGAGTTATCCTAAAAAGGTTACTGACAAAATGAAACCTATGTAAAATCATTGCTGGATTAATAAGCAATACAAGAAATATCATTTCGTTAAATATTTCAGGGGAACAGGTATCTAAAACTAATAAAACGTTGAAATATTCTATCGTGACGGCTGGCTATTATTGGCCCAGAGTTATCCTAAAAAGGTTACTGACAAAATGAAACCTATGTAAAATCATTGCTGGATTAATAAGCAATACAAGAAATATCATTTCGTTAAATATTTCAGGGGAACAGGTATCTAAAACTAATAAAATGTTGAAATATTCTATCGTGACGGCTGGCTATTATTGGCCCAGAGTTATCCTAAAAAGGTTACTGACAAAATGAAACCTATGTAAAATCATTGCTGGATTAATAAGCAATACAAGAAATATCATTTCGTTAAATATTTCAGGGGAACAGGTATCTAAAACTAATAAAACGTTGAAATATTCTATCGTGACGGCTGGCGATTATTGGCCCAGAGTTATCCTAAAAAGGTTACTGACAAAATGAAACCTATGTAAAATCATTGCTGGATTAATAAGCAATACAAGAAATATCATTTCGTTAAATATTTCAGGGGAACAGGTATCTAAAACTAATAAAACGTTGAAATATTCTATTGTGACGGCTGGCTATTATTGGCCCAGAGTTATCCTAAAAAGGTTACTGACAAAATGAAACCTATGTAAAATCATTGCTGGATTAATAAGCAATACAAGAAATATCATTTCGTTAAATATTTCAGGGGAACAGGTATCTAAAACTAATAAAACGTTGAAATATTCTATCGTGACGGCTGGCTATTATTGGCCCAGAGTTATCCTAAAAAGGTTACTGACAAAATGAAACCTATGTAAAATCATTGCTGGATTAATAAGCAATACAAGAAATATCATTTCGTTAAATATTTCAGGGGAACAGGTATCTAAAACTAATAAAACGTTGAAATATTCTATCGTGACGGCTGGCGATTATTGGCCCAGAGTTATCCTAAAAAGGTTACTGACAAAATGAAACCTATGTAAAATCATTGCTGGATTAATAAGCAATACAAGAAATATCATTTCGTTAAATATTTCAGGGGAACAGGTATCTAAAACTAATAAAACGTTGAAATATTCTATCGTGACGGCTGGCGATTATTGGCCCAGAGTTATCCTAAAAAGGTTACTGACAAAATGAAACCTATGTAAAATCATTGCTGGATTAATAAGCAATACAAGAAATATCATTTCGTTAAATATTTCAGGGGAACAGGTATCTAAAACTAATAAAACGTTGAAATATTCTATTGTGACGGCTGGCTATTATTGGCCCAGAGTTATCCTAAAAAGGTTACTGACAAAATGAAACCTATGTAAAATCATTGCTGGATTAATAAGCAATACAAGAAATATCATTTCGTTAAATATTTCAGGGGAACAGGTATCTAAAACTAATAAAACGTTGAAATATTCTATCGTGACGGCTGGCTATTATTGGCCCAGAGTTATCCTAAAAAGGTTACTGACAAAATGAAACCTATGTAAAATCATTGCTGGATTAATAAGCAATACAAGAAATATCATTTCGTTAAATATTTCAGGGGAACAGGTATCTAAAACTAATAAAACGTTGAAATATTCTATCGTGACGGCTGGCTATTATTGGCCCAGAGTTATCCTAAAAAGGTTACTGACAAAATGAAACCTATGTAAAATCATTGCTGGATTAATAAGAAATACAAGAAATATCATTTCGTTAAATATTTCAGGGGAACAGGTATCTAAAACTAATAAAACGTTGAAATATTCTATCGTGACGGCTGGCTATTATTGGCCCAGAGTTATCCTAAAAAGGTTACTGACAAAATGAAACCTATGTAAAATCATTGCTGGATTAATACGCAATACAAGAAATATCATTTCGTTAAATATTTCAGGGGAACAGGTATCTAAAACTAATAAAACGTTGAAATATTCTATTGTGACGGCTGGCTATTATTGGCCCAGAGTTATCCTAAAAAGGTTACTGACAAAATGAAACCTATGTAAAATCATTGCTGGATTAATAAGCAATACAAGAAATATCATTTCGTTAAATATTTCAGGGGAACAGGTATCTAAAACTAATAAAACGTTGAAATATTCTATCGTGACGGCTGGCTATTATTGGCCCAGAGTTATCCTAAAAAGGTTACTGACAAAATGAAACCTATGTAAAATCATTGCTGGATTAATAAGCAATACAAGAAATATCATTTCGTTAAATATTTCAGGGGAACAGGTATCTAAAACTAATAAAACGTTGAAATATTCTATCGTGACGGCTGGCGATTATTGGCCCAGAGTTATCCTAAAAAGGTTACTGACAAAATGAAACCTATGTAAAATCATTGCTGGATTAATAAGCAATACAAGAAATATCATTTCGTTAAATATTTCAGGGGAACAGGTATCTAAAACTAATAAAACGTTGAAATATTCTATTGTGACGGCTGGCTATTATTGGCCCAGAGTTATCCTAAAAAGGTTACTGACAAAATGAAACCTATGTAAAATCATTGCTGGATTAATAAGCAATACAAGAAATATCATTTCGTTAAATATTTCAGGGGAACAGGTATCTAAAACTAATAAAACGTTGAAATATTCTATCGTGACGGCTGGCTATTATTGGCCCAGAGTTATCCTAAAAAGGTTACTGACAAAATGAAACCTATGTAAAATCATTGCTGGATTAATAAGCAATACAAGAAATATCATTTCGTTAAATATTTCAGGGGAACAGGTATCTAAAACTAATAAAACGTTGAAATATTCTATCGTGACGGCTGGCTATTATTGGCCCAGAGTTATCCTAAAAAGGTTACTGACAAAATGAAACCTATGTAAAATCATTGCTGGATTAATAAGAAATACAAGAAATATCATTTCGTTAAATATTTCAGGGGAACAGGTATCTAAAACTAATAAAACGTTGAAATATTCTATCGTGACGGCTGGCTATTATTGGCCCAGAGTTATCCTAAAAAGGTTACTGACAAAATGAAACCTATGTAAAATCATTGCTGGATTAATACGCAATACAAGAAATATCATTTCGTTAAATATTTCAGGGGAACAGGTATCTAAAACTAATAAAACGTTGAAATATTCTATCGTGACGGCTGGCTATTATTGGCCCAGAGTTATCCTAAAAAGGTTACTGACAAAATGAAACCTATGTAAAATCATTGCTGGATTAATAAGCAATACAAGAAATATCATTTCGTTAAATATTTCAGGGGAACAGGTATCTAAAACTAATAAAACGTTGAAATATTCTATTGTGACGGCTGGCTATTATTGGCCCAGAGTTATCCTAAAAAGGTTACTGACAAAATGAAACCTATGTAAAATCATTGCTGGATTAATAAGCAATACAAGAAATATCATTTCGTTAAATATTTCAGGGGAACAGGTATCTAAAACTAATAAAACGTTGAAATATTCTATCGTGACGGCTGGCTATTATTGGCCCAGAGTTATCCTAAAAAGGTTACTGACAAAATGAAACCTATGTAAAATCATTGCTGGATTAATAAGCAATACAAGAAATATCATTTCGTTAAATATTTCAGGGGAACAGGTATCTAAAACTAATAAAACGTTGAAATATTCTATCGTGACGGCTGGCTATTATTGGCCCAGAGTTATCCTAAAATGGTTACTGACAAAATGAAACCTATGTAAAATCATTGCTGGATTAATAAGAAATACAAGAAATATCATTTCGTTAAATATTTCAGGGGAACAGGTATCTAAAACTAATAAAACGTTGAAATATTCTATCGTGACGGCTGGCTATTATTGGCCCAGAGTTATCCTAAAAAGGTTACTGACAAAATGAAACCTATGTAAAATCATTGCTGGATTAATACGCAATACAAGAAATATCATTTCGTTAAATATTTCAGGGGAACAGGTATCTAAAACTAATAAAACGTTGAAATATTCTATTGTGACGGCTGGCTATTATTGGCCCAGAGTTATCCTAAAAAGGTTACTGACAAAATGAAACCTATGTAAAATCATTGCTGGATTAATAAGCAATACAAGAAATATCATTTCGTTAAATATTTCAGGGGAACAGGTATCTAAAACTAATAAAACGTTGAAATATTCTATCGTGACGGCTGGCTATTATTGGCCCAGAGTTATCCTAAAAAGGTTACTGACAAAATGAAACCTATGTAAAATCATTGCTGGATTAATAAGCAATACAAGAAATATCATTTCGTTAAATATTTCAGGGGAACAGGTATCTAAAACTAATAAAATGTTGAAATATTCTATCGTGACGGCTGGCTATTATTGGCCCAGAGTTATCCTAAAAAGGTTACTGACAAAATGAAACCTATGTAAAATCATTGCTGGATTAATAAGCAATACAAGAAATATCATTTCGTTAAATATTTCAGGGGAACAGGTATCTAAAACTAATAAAACGTTGAAATATTCTATCGTGACGGCTGGCGATTATTGGCCCAGAGTTATCCTAAAAAGGTTACTGACAAAATGAAACCTATGTAAAATCATTGCTGGATTAATAAGCAATACAAGAAATATCATTTCGTTAAATATTTCAGGGGAACAGGTATCTAAAACTAATAAAACGTTGAAATATTCTATTGTGACGGCTGGCTATTATTGGCCCAGAGTTATCCTAAAAAGGTTACTGACAAAATGAAACCTATGTAAAATCATTGCTGGATTAATAAGCAATACAAGAAATATCATTTCGTTAAATATTTCAGGGGAACAGGTATCTAAAACTAATAAAACGTTGAAATATTCTATCGTGACGGCTGGCTATTATTGGCCCAGAGTTATCCTAAAAAGGTTACTGACAAAATGAAACCTATGTAAAATCATTGCTGGATTAATAAGCAATACAAGAAATATCATTTCGTTAAATATTTCAGGGGAACAGGTATCTAAAACTAATAAAACGTTGAAATATTCTATCGTGACGGCTGGCGATTATTGGCCCAGAGTTATCCTAAAAAGGTTACTGACAAAATGAAACCTATGTAAAATCATTGCTGGATTAATAAGCAATACAAGAAATATCATTTCGTTAAATATTTCAGGGGAACAGGTATCTAAAACTAATAAAACGTTGAAATATTCTATTGTGACGGCTGGCTATTATTGGCCCAGAGTTATCCTAAAAAGGTTACTGACAAAATGAAACCTATGTAAAATCATTGCTGGATTAATAAGCAATACAAGAAATATCATTTCGTTAAATATTTCAGGGGAACAGGTATCTAAAACTAATAAAACGTTGAAATATTCTATCGTGACGGCTGGCTATTATTGGCCCAGAGTTATCCTAAAAAGGTTACTGACAAAACGAAACCTATGTAAAATCATTGCTGGATTAATAAGCAATACAAGAAATATCATTTCGTTAAATATTTCAGGGGAACAGGTATTTAAAACTAATAAAACGTTGAAATATTCTATCGTGACGGCTGGCTATTATTGGCCCAGAGTTATCCTAAAAAGGTTACTGACAAAATGAAACCTATGTAAAATCATTGCTGGATTAATAAGAAATACAAGAAATATCATTTCGTTAAATATTTCAGGGGAACAGGTATCTAAAACTAATAAAACGTTGAAATATTCTATCGTGACGGCTGGCTATTATTGGCCCAGAGTTATCCTAAAAAGGTTACTGACAAAATGAAACCTATGTAAAATCATTGCTGGATTAATACGCAATACAAGAAATATCATTTCGTTAAATATTTCAGGGGAACAGGTATCTAAAACTAATAAAACGTTGAAATATTCTATCGTGACGGCTGGCTATTATTGGCCCAGAGTTATCCTAAAAAGGTTACTGACAAAATGAAACCTATGTAAAATCATTGCTGGATTAATAAGCAATACAAGAAATATCATTTCGTTAAATATTTCAGGGGAACAGGTATCTAAAACTAATAAAACGTTGAAATATTCTATCGTGACGGCTGGCTATTATTGGCCCAGAGTTATCCTAAAAAGGTTACTGACAAAATGAAACCTATGTAAAATCATTGCTGGATTAATAAGCAATACAAGAAATATCATTTCGTTAAATATTTCAGGGGAGCAGGTATCTAAAACTAATAAAACGTTGAAATATTCTATCGTGACGGCTGGCTATTATTGGCCCAGAGTTATCCTAAAAAGGTTACTGACAAAATGAAACCTATGTAAAATCATTGCTGGATTAATAAGCAATACAAGAAATATCATTTCGTTAAATATTTCAGGGGAACAGGTATCTAAAACTAATAAAACGTTGAAATATTCTATTGTGACGGCTGGCTATTATTGGCCCAGAGTTATCCTAAAAAGGTTACTGACAAAATGAAACCTATGTAAAATCATTGCTGGATTAATAAGCAATACAAGAAATATCATTTCGTTAAATATTTCAGGGGAACAGGTATCTAAAACTAATAAAACGTTGAAATATTCTATCGTGACGGCTGGCTATTATTGGCCCAGAGTTATCCTAAAAAGGTTACTGACAAAATGAAACCTATGTAAAATCATTGCTGGATTAATAAGCAATACAAGAAATATCATTTCGTTAAATATTTCAGGGGAACAGGTATCTAAAACTAATAAAACGTTGAAATATTCTATCGTGACGGCTGGCTATTATTGGCCCAGAGTTATCCTAAAAAGGTTACTGACAAAATGAAACCTATGCAAAATCATTGCTGGATTAATAAGCAATACAAGAAATATCATTTCGTTAAATATTTCAGGGGAACAGGTATCTAAAACTAATAAAACGTTGAAATATTCTATCGTGACGGCTGGCTATTATTGGCCCAGAGTTATCCTAAAAAGGTTACTGACAAAATGAAACCTATGTAAAATCATTGCTGGATTAATAAGCAATACAAGAAATATCATTTCGTTAAATATTTCAGGGGAACAGGTATCTAAAACTAATAAAACGTTGAAATATTCTATCGTGACGGCTGGCTATTATTGGCCCAGAGTTATCCTAAAAAGGTTACTGACAAAATGAAACCTATGTAAAATCATTGCTGGATTAATAAGCAATACAAGAAATATCATTTCGTTAAATATTTCAGGGGAACAGGTATCTAAAACTAATAAAACGTTGAAATATTCTATCGTGACGGCTGGCTATTATTGGCCCAGAGTTATCCTAAAAAGGTTACTGACAAAATGAAACCTATGTAAAATCATTGCTGGATTAATAAGCAATACAAGAAATATCATTTCGTTAAATATTTCAGGGGAACAGGTATCTAAAACTAATAAAACGTTGAAATATTCTATCGTGACGGCTGGCTATTATTGGCCCAGAGTTATCCTAAAAAGGTTACTGACAAAATGAAACCTATGTAAAATCATTGCTGGATTAATAAGCAATACAAGAAATATCATTTCGTTAAATATTTCAGGGGAACAGGTATCTAAAACTAATAAAACGTTGAAATATTCTATCGTGACGGCTGGCTATTATTGGCCCAGAGTTATCCTAAAAAGGTTACTGACAAAATGAAACCTATGTAAAATCATTGCTGGATTAATAAGCAATACAAGAAATATCATTTCGTTAAATATTTCAGGGGAACAGGTATCTAAAACTAATAAAACGTTGAAATATTCTATCGTGACGGCTGGCTATTATTGGCCCAGAGTTATCCTAAAAAGGTTACTGACAAAATGAAACCTATGTAAAATCATTGCTGGATTAATAAGCAATACAAGAAATATCATTTCGTTAAATATTTCAGGGGAACAGGTATCTAAAACTAATAAAACGTTGAAATATTCTATCGTGACGGCTGGCTATTATTGGCCCAGAGTTATCCTAAAAAGGTTACTGACAAAATGAAACCTATGTAAAATCATTGCTGGATTAATAAGCAATACAAGAAATATCATTTCGTTAAATATTTCAGGGGAACAGGTATCTAAAACTAATAAAACGTTGAAATATTCTATCGTGACGGCTGGCTATTATTGGCCCAGAGTTATCCTAAAAAGGTTACTGACAAAATGAAACCTATGTAAAATCATTGCTGGATTAATAAGCAATACAAGAAATATAATTTCGTTAAATATTTCAGGGGAACAGGTATCTAAAACTAATAAAACGTTGAAATATTCTATCGTGACGGCTGGCTATTATTGGCCCAGAGTTATCCTAAAAAGGTTACTGACAAAATGAAACCTATGTAAAATCATTGCTGGATTAATAAGCAATACAAGAAATATCATTTCGTTAAATATTTCAGGGGAACAGGTATCTAAAACTAATAAAACGTTGAAATATTCTATCGTGACGGCTGGCTATTATTGGCCCAGAGTTATCCTAAAAAGGTTACTGACAAAATGAAACCTATGTAAAATCATTGCTGGATTAATAAGCAATACAAGAAATATCATTTCGTTAAATATTTCAGGGGAACAGGTATCTAAAACTAATAAAACGTTGAAATATTCTATTGTGACGGCTGGCTATTATTGGCCCAGAGTTATCCTAAAAAGGTTACTGACAAAATGAAACCTATGTAAAATCATTGCTGGATTAATAAGCAATACAAGAAATATCATTTCGTTAAATATTTCAGGGGAACAGGTATCTAAAACTAATAAAACGTTGAAATATTCTATCGTGACGGCTGGCTATTATTGGCCCAGAGTTATCCTAAAAAGGTTACTGACAAAATGAAACCTATGTAAAATCATTGCTGGATTAATAAGCAATACAAGAAATATCATTTCGTTAAATATTTCAGGGGAACAGGTATCTAAAACTAATAAAACGTTGAAATATTCTATCGTGACGGCTGGCTTTTATTGGCCCAGAGTTATCCTAAAAAGGTTACTGACAAAATGAAACCTATGTAAAATCATTGCTGGATTAATAAGCAATACAAGAAATATCATTTCGTTAAATATTTCAGGGGAACAGGTATCTAAAACTAATAAAACGTTGAAATATTCTATTGTGACGGCTGGCTATTATTGGCCCAGAGTTATCCTAAAAAGGTTACTGACAAAATGAAACCTATGTAAAATCATTGCTGGATTAATAAGCAATACAAGAAATATCATTTCGTTAAATATTTCAGGGGAACAGGTATCTAAAACTAATAAAACGTTGAAATATTCTATCGTGACGGCTGGCTATTATTGGCCCAGAGTTATCCTAAAAAGGTTACTGACAAAATGAAACCTATGTAAAATCATTGCTGGATTAATAAGCAATACAAGAAATATCATTTCGTTAAATATTTCAGGGGAACAGGTATCTAAAACTAATAAAACGTTGAAATATTCTATCGTGACGGCTGGCTATTATTGGCCCAGAGTTATCCTAAAAAGGTTACTGACAAAATGAAACCTATGTAAAATCATTGCTGGATTAATAAGAAATACAAGAAATATCATTTCGTTAAATATTTCAGGGGAACAGGTATCTAAAACTAATAAAACGTTGAAATATTCTATCGTGACGGCTGGCTATTATTGGCCCAGAGTTATCCTAAAAAGGTTACTGACAAAATGAAACCTATGTAAAATCATTGCTGGATTAATAAGCAATACAAGAAATATCATTTCGTTAAATATTTCAGGGGAACAGGTATCTAAAACTAATAAAACGTTGAAATATTCTATCGTGACGGCTGGCTATTATTGGCCCAGAGTTATCCTAAAAAGGTTACTGACAAAATGAAACCTATGTAAAATCATTGCTGGATTAATAAGCAATACAAGAAATATCATTTCGTTAAATATTTCAGGGGAACTAACAGGTATCTAAAACTAATAAAACGTTGAAATATTCTATCGTGACGGCTGGCTATTATTGGCCCAGAGTTATCCTAAAAAGGTTACTGACAAAATGAAACCTATGTAAAATCATTGCTGGATTAATAAGCAATACAAAGAAATATCATTTCGTTAAATATTTCAGGGGAACAGGTATCTAAAACTAATAAAACGTTGAAATATTCTATCGTGACGGCTGGCTATTATTGGCCCAGAGTTATCCTAAAAAGGTTACTGACAAAATGAAACCTATGTAAAATCATTGCTGGATTAATAAGCAATACAAGAAATATCATTTCGTTAAATATTTCAGGGGAACAGGTATCTAAAACTAATAAAACGTTGAAATATTCTATTGTGACGGCTGGCTATTATTGGCCCAGAGTTATCCTAAAAAGGTTACTGACAAAATGAAACCTATGTAAAATCATTGCTGGATTAATAAGCAATACAAGAAATATCATTTCGTTAAATATTTCAGGGGAACAGGTATCTAAAACTAATAAAACGTTGAAATATTCTATCGTGACGGCTGGCTATTATTGGCCCAGAGTTATCCTAAAAAGGTTACTGACAAAATGAAACCTATGTAAAATCATTGCTGGATTAATAAGCAATACAAGAAATATCATTTCGTTAAATATTTCAGGGGAACAGGTATCTAAAACTAATAAAACGTTGAAATATTCTATTGTGACGGCTGGCTATTATTGGCCCAGAGTTATCCTAAAAAGGTTACTGACAAAATGAAACCTATGTAAAATCATTGCTGGATTAATAAGCAATACAAGAAATATCATTTCGTTAAATATTTCAGGGGAACAGGTATCTAAAACTAATAAAACGTTGAAATATTCTATCGTGACGGCTGGCTATTATTGGCCCAGAGTTATCCTAAAAAGGTTACTGACAAAATGAAACCTATGTAAAATCATTGCTGGATTAATAAGCAATACAAGAAATATCATTTCGTTAAATATTTCAGGGGAACAGGTATCTAAAACTAATAAAACGTTGAAATATTCTATCGTGACGGCTGGCTATTATTGGCCCAGAGTTATCCTAAAAAGGTTACTGACAAAATGAAACCTATGTAAAATCATTGCTGGATTAATAAGCAATACAAGAAATATCATTTCGTTAAATATTTCAGGGGAACAGGTATCTAAAACTAATAAAACGTTGAAATATTCTATCGTGACGGCTGGCTATTATTGGCCCAGAGTTATCCTAAAAAGGTTACTGACAAAATGAAACCTATGTAAAATCATTGCTGGATTAATAAGCAATACAAAAAATATCATTTCGTTAAATATTTCAGGGGAACAGGTATCTAAAACTAATAAAACGTTGAAATATTCTATCGTGACGGCTGGCTATTATTGGCCCAGAGTTATCCTAAAAAGGTTACTGACAAAATGAAACCTATGTAAAATCATTGCTGGATTAATAAGCAATACAAGAAATATCATTTCGTTAAATATTTCAGGGGAACAGGTATCTAAAACTAATAAAACGTTGAAATATTCTATCGTGACGGCTGGCTATTATTGGCCCAGAGTTATCCTAAAAAGGTTACGGACAAAATGAAACCTATGTAAAATGATTGCTGGATTAATAAGCAATACAAGAAATATCATTTCGTTAAATATTTCAGGGGAACAGGTATCTAAAACTAATAAAACGTTGAAATATTCTATCGTGACGGCTGGCTATTATTGGCCCTGAGTTATCCTAAAAAGGTTACTGACAAAATGAAACCTATGTAAAATCATTGCTGGATTAATAAGCAATACAAGAAATATCATTTCGTTAAATATTTCAGGGGAACAGGTATCTAAAACTAATAAAACGTTGAAATATTCTATCGTGACGGCTGGCTATTATTGGCCCAGAGTTATCCTAAAAAGGTTACTGACAAAATGAAACCTATGTAAAATCATTGCTGGATTAATAAGCAATACAAGAAATATCATTTCGTTAAATATTTCAGGGGAACAGGTATCTAAAACTAATAAAACGTTGAAATATTCTATCGTGACGGCTGGCTTTTATTGGCCCAGAGTTATCCTAAAAAGGTTACTGACAAAATGAAACCTATGTAAAATCATTGCTGGATTAATAAGCAATACAAGAAATATCATTTCGTTAAATATTTCAGGGGAACAGGTATCTAAAACTAATAAAACGTTGAAATATTCTATTGTGACGGCTGGCTATTATTGGCCCAGAGTTATCCTAAAAAGGTTACTGACAAAATGAAACCTATGTAAAATCATTGCTGGATTAATAAGCAATACAAGAAATATCATTTCGTTAAATATTTCAGGGGAACAGGTATCTAAAACTAATAAAACGTTGAAATATTCTATCGTGACGGCTGGCTATTATTGGCCCAGAGTTATCCTAAAAAGGTTACTGACAAAATGAAACCTATGTAAAATCATTGCTGGATTAATAAGCAATACAAGAAATATCATTTCGTTAAATATTTCAGGGGAACAGGTATCTAAAACTAATAAAACGTTGAAATATTCTATCGTGACGGCTGGCTATTATTGGCCCAGAGTTATCCTAAAAAGGTTACTGACAAAATGAAACCTATGTAAAATCATTGCTGGATTAATAAGCAATACAAGAAATATCATTTCGTTAAATATTTCAGGGGAACAGGTATCTAAAACTAATAAAACGTTGAAATATTCTATCGTGACGGCTGGCTATTATTGGCCCAGAGTTATCCTAAAAAGGTTACTGACAAAATGAAACCTATGTAAAATCATTGCTGGATTAATAAGCAATACAAGAAATATCATTTCGTTAAATATTTCAGGGGAACAGGTATCTAAAACTAATAAAACGTTGAAATATTCTATCGTGACGGCTGGCTATTATTGGCCCAGAGTTATCCTAAAAAGGTTACTGACAAAATGAAACCTATGTAAAATCATTGCTGGATTAATAAGCAATACAAGAAATATCATTTCGTTAAATATTTCAGGGGAACAGGTATCTAAAACTAATAAAACGTTGAAATATTCTATCGTGACGGCTGGCTATTATTGGCCCAGAGTTATCCTAAAAAGGTTACTGACAAAATGAAACCTATGTAAAATCATTGCTGGATTAATAAGCAATACAAGAAATATCATTTCGTTAAATATTTCAGGGGAACAGGTATCTAAAACTAATAAAACGTTGAAATATTCTATCGTGACGGCTGGCTATTATTGGCCCAGAGTTATCCTAAAAAGGTTACTGACAAAATGAAACCTATGTAAAATCATTGCTGGATTAATAAGCAATACAAGAAATATCATTTCGTTAAATATTTCAGGGGAACAGGTATCTAAAACTAATAAAACGTTGAAATATTCTATCGTGACGGCTGGCTATTATTGGCCCAGAGTTATCCTAAAAAGGTTACTGACAAAATGAAACCTATGTAAAATCATTGCTGGATTAATAAGCAATACAAGAAATATCATTTCGTTAAATATTTCAGGGGAACAGGTATCTAAAACTAATAAAACGTTGAAATATTCTATCGTGACGGCTGGCTATTATTGGCCCAGAGTTATCCTAAAAAGGTTACTGACAAAATGAAACCTATGTAAAATCATTGCTGGATTAATAAGCAATACAAGAAATATCATTTCGTTAAATATTTCAGGGGAACAGGTATCTAAAACTAATAAAACGTTGAAATATTCTATCGTGACGGCTGGCTATTATTGGCCCAGAGTTATCCTAAAAAGGTTACTGACAAAATGAAACCTATGTAAAATCATTGCTGGATTAATAAGCAATACAAAAAATATCATTTCGTTAAATATTTCAGGGGAACAGGTATCTAAAACTAATAAAACGTTGAAATATTCTATCGTGACGGCTGGCTATTATTGGCCCCAGAGTTATCCTAAAAAGGTTACTGACAAAATGAAACCTATGTAAAATCATTGCTGGATTAATA